>JAPVLO010000087.1:4200000-4587455 GCA_027257055.1 Cephalopachus bancanus
TGAAGCCAGTTCTGCAAAAGGTGATGCACCCCTACTGGTGTCAACCACTCAGGCATGCCTGCCTGCTCATGTTCAGAGTTCTTGAGGTCTAGCCACTCTGAGTCTGCAGTTGAGATTCAGAATCCACATCTCCAGGCAGGGAAGTTGCACACACCAACACTCAGTGTCAGAGATTCCAACTACAACTGCTCAACAGAGCATATTATTTATTTTGTTTTCACCAATCCTTTAAAAAGGTTTTTAAAGCAAATACTCCATGGTTTCTGCCAGCGTGACAGTGTGTCATCCAGTAGTGAGTGCAAGATGGAAGGTATGAATGAATGGCTGGTCTCTACTTTACACCCAAAAGATTATAAAGAAGAGGGGGTAAGGGAGGAGAGAGAGATTCACCGCAGTGAGAATGAGTCTAACATTTAGAGGTACACTTTGTAAAGACTGGCCTCTAGAATCAAGACAAAAATTTCATCTGGTGTTCAAGGAAACAGTCAACTGTCCTACACTAAGGTTAACAGATGACTATTTTTTATTTTTGACGTACATGCTTGTTTTAGAATCTAACTCCTGTGTCAAATATGCCTCACTATATAGGAAACATGCCTAGTATTCGACTAAAAGGAGGTGGCCCCAATGACTTCCCACTAGCCTCTGACTGCCAGTATGTTCAGTACCGCACCCCTTGGCCATCTATCCTTTGTGCTATTGAAGTTATCCATTCAGTAGACAAGGCTCTTCAAGTAAAGGAATGGATTACCTTGAGTTCCCCATACCCGGAGATGGTCAACCAGATAAACTTGTGGCCCAGTGACAGAAGAGTGATCCTAGTGATCACCATCAAAGCCATGCTCGAGAGTCTAAGATTCAATTTCTGCTTAAGTGCCTACTATAGCAATTCTGTCATTGGACCACTGAAAACTTCCACTGTGATCCTAAAAACTTTCCTACACACTGTTCTCTCTGACATCATCTTCAAAGGTTTATGTGTGTTCATTTAAAAAGTCTTTTCACAAAAATCTACAGAAATACACAAACCTTACATATGCAGAAAAGATAAGATGCACATTTATTACAAAGTTAAGAAGAGGTATCTCCAGGTATAAGAAAGAGGAATGACTTTTTTTTCTTTTTATGGTGCTTTAAAAAAAATTTTTTTCCTCAAATCATGTTTCATGCTTGTAGTTTTAAAAATAAACTTTACTTAAGGCTTGTAATGATAATGACAATGAAGAAATTTATCAGTTAGGAATGTTTATTCATAAGCAATAAATACAGACCTTGAATATTAATATCACTGCTTAATTTTAAAAGTTATATGTACACACAACACACATATAGAGATGGCGTATATATATATATATCTATATCTATATCTATATCTATATATATATATATATATATATAGAGAGAGAGAGAGAGAGAGAGAGAGAGAGATCAGCTCACAGAATCTAAGAAAAAGGTGACCAATCAGGCCTCAGAAAGACCAAGCACTGGGGCAGTTTGGGAGACCAGGCAGCAGGAGCCACTTAAGACACCAGTCACTTTCAGCCCTTGAGTCTCTTGACTCTGTGTCAAATGCCAGGGAGACATTTTATTGGTCTACCTTGGACTACCTGCCTACTCCCTATACAACAGAAGAAAGGTTCCTTTAACTGGCCCTCTCTAAATGACCTTGTGTGGTAAGGGAGGGAGGCCCCCCAAAGAAAAACTCAATGCTATTAGTAAAAGAAAGGGCTATAAAAGCAAAGAAGTAAAAACAACCACCTTCAACCACCATCATCCACTATCATGAAGACACCAAATATCTATTGGGTATAGCACATACCTACTATGTGCTGTTCACCAGCTAAATACTCATATGCTATAGATTGCCCCATCTAATAATAGGTAGATACTATGATTACTCCCATTTTACAGTCGAGGAAACTGAGGTTGAAAAAGATTATACAATTTCCTTATGTAACACAGGTGAGCAGGAAGGTTAGGATTAACCCCAGTTCATCTGACCTTGAGTCCCACCCTCTCAGTCACTGCCCTTCAACCCCCAAAGTCTCCCCGTCACTGATCTGTTATTGATATTTCATATACATCCTCTAGGTTAAATGTCAAAGATAACGGGATGGTTGAGTCGAACACTATCACCCCATCATGCCTCATTAAAATGGCTGCTCCACCAAGGCAGTGATAATACCATTCAATGTGGCAATGATTAAACACAGCCGCATTTAGAGAAGCTGATTGAAAAGTTTCAAATAAAAAGACTCAGGAGTAAGACCAGATTTCATCTCCATTCTGTTATCAGAAAGAGAAGTGGAGCCAAGATGTGTGACTGCTGAAGTCCACAGAAACCCTAAACATGTTTCCAAATGCTTCTCCTGGCTCTGGCCTGGGCGTATTTCATGGAAAGACAATCTGTCTGTTTCTAATCCACTTACATTTAATTTATTAAAACATTTCAGGCCCGAGTTATTTGAGTCCCAGAAAGCATTGTGGGTCTATTTTACAAGACTTAAAAAAAAAATCTATTTCCTTTGAACAAAGCAGTCCTATTTTGCCTTGAGTGGTTTGACCAAAACCTCAAAAAAAGTAAAACTGCTTCTAAATTCAGAACTAAAGATGCTTAAATCCATTCTAAATTCTATAAACTGTCTTCTCTCAGGTACCTTAAGCATACTCAGGCTGTCAAACCACAACTGGAAGTGTTCTAGACCCCTCAAATGGTGACAACAAAACAAAGAAACAGTATAATCTGAGACAGCAGAAGGGTATGGGGAGGGTTAAAGCTACAAGACAGGAGGGATGGCCACTCACTAGCTGTGTGTATGGCCATCACTGATTAATTGCCTTTCCCTGAGCCTTGGTATTCCCTTTAAATAGAGACATTGTTTATGTTTTTTTAGTTCACAAGGGTGTCCAAGGGCCAGGAGAGATAATATATGGAAAGATCTGACCAACTATCAAAGATAATTTCCATTATTATCATGACTACTAAGTCTACAATGAGAAAGTAGACACAATTAACTTGGCATGGCTAGCAGCTTAACCAAAACTGAGAAGATGATTTCTTCTAGTTCATAACAAAGTTTGGCCTTGCCAGGAAGATTTGCTGAAAGATCTCAGCTTATAGATAACAGCAAAAGCCACCTCTCAAGGTGTAGTCAATGTAACCATCACTATGGCAATGGGTTGACATGAGAACATACATTTGTGTGCTCAAGGGTCTAAAATAGTCACAGCATAAATTGTGAACAAATTATCCAAATAAATCTGACTCCTACCCCTCAAGCCTGGTAATAAATATCTGCATTAGGCACGGCTTACACAAAACCTTTCCTTGAATTTGTTCATGATGTAATTTTTATTACAGGCTCAAATAGGGAAGGTTAATGATAGAGCAAATGTGAAGGGAAAGAAACTAATTTGGGTGAAACATTAACTTGTTCAGCTTTCAGACCACAGCAGAAAATATGATGGCTAATTTCACGTCTTTGTATGGAGTAATACACAGAACTGTACTGGTTTCAAAATGAACTAACAAATGAAGAATTAAGTCTTCCACAAACTCAGAAACAATTTGCTCATTTTATTAAAAATGTATAGCCACATATATTATTCACTGACTCAAGTGACATATTTTCCTGTCAGGAGAACCAAATTGTGAGAATTACATTTGTCTCCCAATGTATTCTATGGGACAATGCCAAAATACAAGCTCACAGGCCGGAAACTTCATATTCATAGTAGATTTTCCACATGTCACTGCGTGTTGACAGCAGTTCCCCAAAGAGGTCATGTTTGCTCCCTGGGATCACTAAGGGCAACAATAATGCCAAAGGGGGTTTTTATTCGGAAGATTCTCCCTCATTGACTTTTCTGAAATTTTCTCCTTTTCAATAACATGGAACTGAGACCAGCTGGTGAGGGGCAGGGCAAACAGTGATATTTTATCCTAAAGTCTTGGGATATGGATAATCAATGTTAAAGCAGGAATCTCCTCCAGTAGCCTCCGATAGCTGAGAGAAAATATCCCCCCTCCCACCAGTGTGTTATACCAGGGTCAGCACACTTTTTCTTAAAAGGCTGGATAGTTAGTATGTTAGACTTACTGGGCAAGAAGCAAATAGAGGTTATTATGTAATTACTTCACCATCAATAACCATTTAAAATATTAAAACTCATTCTTAATTTGCAGTTACAAAAGTAGGCAGCAGGACAGAATTTGCCTCCAGGTCATAGTTTACCAAATTCAAGGTGAAAGTTAATAGGCATGTTTTGAAACCTAGTCTTCTAAGGCAACTTGATATGATAGAATAAGGTTTTGAAATACTGCTTGATTTTATAATCTTTCCTCCTCACTACCCCTTTGGCCTTTTCTCCATTCAAGTAAGGCCACCCTGAGTGCATTGCCTCAGGACAAGGTAAATCAACAGTGAAAGGAACAAGAATCTCTTCCTGGCTTTTGATGTCTAACAAACAATGTCTTTAGTTTTTCCCAGTGTGGGGAGAGTAAAGAAATAATGATAGATGTAGGAGAAGAGGTGAGGGATCACACTGGCAAAACTTCCTACCTGAGACACTACTAAGGACCTCACCAGGTGAATGACAGGGGTGAAGGGCAGATCTGAACATGCGTATATAGATACAATGATATCAGTGCCTCATTAGAAAGGGGACCCAGCACCAGCTCTCCTGCCTATCCCAGGCTGAATGCCCGCAGCATAGGAAGACTCCTCAGACCCTGTGGCTGATGTGTAGAATCCGAAAAGAAACAAGCCCTAGGCCTAGATTCTGTGCAGAGGCCCAGAAAAACAACAGACCCCCAGAGAGAAGGTGACTTCTTGGTGAGATGGGCAAACCAAGCCCAAGACAACCTCGCAAAATACCCTCCACCCCAGAAGGATACAAAAATAGCAGCAGGGTCTCACATCCTTGGAAAGTAGAAAAGTAGCAAGGACATACAGACAGTAGCTAAAGGGAAGAGAACTGAATATGAAGGAGCCTTGAAAATGGCAACCGGAGATAACTTAGCAGCAAGATCTAAGGATCCAGGACCAATGAGCATATGAGATGAGGAACACATACCAGCATGCCAGCAGAAGAGTGATGAGTAAGGACCAGAAGATGGTTGGTAGCACTGAGACGTGATCAAGGAAGAACCCTATGGGACTACCCATACCTCAACTTGCTGCTGTATTCCAGGATTTGGCACAGCTCCAAAAGGAGAAGCTGACAAAGGACACATGACAAAGATGGTTGGATTCAGAAACTGAGTACAAGTGATGGCTGTTTATAGCAATACTTTCTATATACCTGAGTTTGAGCAGTGAGATTCCTAACAACTAAAGTGGCTAGTACAAAAAGGAAAGGAAAAGAAAAGAAAAGAAAGAAGAAACAAAAATGCAATAATCTGGGATGAGATACAGCCCTGCTACTAACAGCCTGAGTGTCTTTAATAAACTCTGACCCCATTGAGCCCTGGTTTCTTAATGGGTTAAAGAAAGAATTGTCCAGATAATGTATAAAGAATAGACTTTTTTTCTTGGAGATCCAAATTCAATAAATTAGTAGCTATCAGCTAGAGCATTGGATTGAAGACGGTTCTGAGGTTACATAAGGGTTCTTCAAGAAAGGATGCCGCCATCGGTTACTGATGCTTCCCATGAGTGTGAAGGGAAGGCAAAAGACACAACACGTCTTTCCTACTCCTGGGCAGCTATGTGATCTCTGAAGTCCCCTTTAATTCAAAAAGTCAGCAGTTTTTCAAATGCTTGGCATCCAGGAGTTGTTGTAGAAACTTTTCTTGAGAAAATTTTCCCCTGAAAATTCAGCTTGCTAGGTAAAGTTAGCCTTGGCAAAGACTGGGCTTAGAAAGATAAAAAGGGTCTAGAAAGGGAGACCAGGCAGATTCACATACTCACTCTCAATGCCAAAACCTCACTGTGAAGTGGAATAAGCCGTGAATACAGTATCTACCCTTTTAAAGCATAGTCAAAACTGTGGTTACAGGACACTTAGTCCCAGAGAGTATCAGGAGGATCAACAATATTGTAAATGGGGAATGCACCCAGCATACAGCAGGCACTCAATAATTGTTCATTTCCCTCCTTCATGCAGTGGGAATTTCATTTGCCAAAAAGATGACCGTCTTTAGCACAATTCTTTCTCTCGGGATATGAAAGTACTTGACCTTGGAATCATTCTTTTCTAGGCTTTTGAATACAAAAAGTTTAAAGCAATATTGAAAAAAAAAGTTGGTCTTCCCTGAATAAGATTTGCATGGGGAGCTTTTTTAGAAAAGCAGAGTGTCAAAGCCCATGCCACACAAAATGAATCAGAATCCCTGGAAGTGGGGGGGCCTGGGAAACCATATGCTACCACAATCTCAATACCCACTCACATTCAAGACCACTATACAACAGGAACTTACGATAGCTCAAGCCACAAGGCTCATCCCTCTTAAATTCTCAAGGAGGTCTTCCCTCACCACCCTATTTAGCACAGCAGTCTTACCCCATCCAGCCCTCCTTGTCTCCCTCCTCCGTTTTATTTGGTTCATAACACTTGCCATTCATGATGCCATCCATCAATTTTACTCACTTCTCTTTTCTTATCCCACCCTACCTGAATGTCACCTCGACAAGGGCAAGCCTCACTGTTTTGTTCACTACCACTTCTCAGAGCCTAGACCAGTGACTGGGACACAGTGAGCACTTAAAAAATGTCAGTAGCCGGGCTCGGTGGCTCAGCCTGTAATCCCGCGCCTTTGGGAGGCTGAGGTGAGTGAATTGCCTGAGCCCGTGGGTTCGAGACCCGCTTGGGCAGCGAGACCTCATCTCTACAATAAATCAAAAAATCAGCCGGGCATGGTATCGCATGCCTATAATTCTGGCTGCTTGGAAGGCTGAGGTGGAAGGATCACCGGAGCCCAGCAGGTCGAGGCTACGGTGGCCGGGAGCGGCCACTGCACTCCAGTCTGGGCAACAGAGTGAGATTCCAACTCAAAAAAAAAAATATATCAGTAGAGTGGTCTTTGCTGTATCCCGTGCTCTCATTTTAGAGGACCTCCAAAAGGAAATGTCAAAGAGATAAGAAAGGTATCATTTGGCTATGTCATGACTTGGTTGAAAAAAACAGTTGAAATCTTTAGTACTAAGCCTTCATGGTCTTTTAAGACAAGAAGAAAGCCGACGATTCTCTTGAAGGTCCAAGGCCAACACTGGTCATTTTCTCAACTAAATGGCTAACCTCCAGCTTCATTTTCATCTGCTTGGTCCAGCAGGGGGTGAGATATGCCTTAAATCCAGGACTGCAGGGATGGCTTGAGTTTCCTGTCACAGAATCAGTCACAGCATCCTCCATGTCTGCTCCATCCCCAGCTCCAAGCTCCAGT
This sequence comes from Cephalopachus bancanus, assembly GCA_027257055.1. Taxonomy (NCBI): domain Eukaryota; kingdom Metazoa; phylum Chordata; class Mammalia; order Primates; family Tarsiidae; genus Cephalopachus; species Cephalopachus bancanus. The sequence continues at coordinate 4,207,385 of JAPVLO010000087.1, forward strand.
TCCCATTGCATCAGTCTGCTCATTCCCTGACTGATGCCCCTGCCAGCCAAGTCCAAGCTGGGCACCACCCTCTCTCGCCTCCAAAAAAATGAGGGTGTGGTTCCAAGCATCTGGAGATGAGGGGGAGGCTGCTGTTTAACAAAAGAGACACATCATTATTTTCTTGCGCCAGGATCAGGTTTCATTTAGCTGACTTGGCTCCACATTTAAACAGCATCCCCCAGGCAAATAATACAATTAAGCAAATGGAGAGGAGATTTAGTAACAATAAATTCCACAGAACTGGTCATTCTTTTGCATGCAGTTTTAAAAGGAGCTGAGCATTTAGAAGGATCAATCATCCTGAATCTCATGGGTTCAAACATTATATAGAAACTGCTAGTAAAAATGGAAGGGAATTTGAAACACACACACACGCACACACAAATGCACACAATCATGGGTTAGGCCTAGACATTTTCTTTTTTTACAACCCAATAACTTAAAGACAATTATAAAAATAGTCTTAGGATACATATGGAAGAATTCAGGCCAAAATGGAAAATAAACTACAAAAATTAAATCTATTTGAGAGGCAGTTAGGGAAGAAGAGCCCTTAGAAACAGAGCATGTATTAGAGCAGGTAAAATAACACATTGGGAGCCCAGAGCTCAGAATCATCATACCAGCTCTGCTGTGCATATTCTGTGTAACCTTAGGCAAGACAATGATTTTTGTGAGCTTCTATTTCTCTCCATATAAAACAGGTTATTTGAACCCCAATGTTACCATTTTTATCATCTCCAAGAGCCATCTGTATTGCTATTTATTTATTACTTTCCTTTAAATCAACTGTTTTTTTTAATGTGGCTGCACACTGAGTGGAAGGAAGTGGGTATTTATTACACCATTTGTTGTATTTACTGGAACTTGTACGTCTCTCATAATGAATACATTTGCTTAGAAAGGAAACTGTCTCATTAATATAAAAAGAAAGCTAGAATCACTTGTCTTAAAATAGAAGGTAATGATGAAAATAAGTACAATGGACTCCTGCTTTTAGTCATGGCAGACGAATTTGCTTTAGACTAACCCCTTTGCCAAGAACAACTTAAAAAGCTGGATAAAATGTATAAAATACAAAAATAAAAAACAAAGGACCTCTGTTGGAAGGCATTCGGGAGACACTAAAGACAGCTAGAACCCGAAGTGCCAAGAGCCAAGGGAGAAGAAAAGAACATGGAGATCAGTCTAATGTTTAGCAGCACTGTTTTTCTCCAGAAATGTGCTGATGTGTGAATGTCATGGGTTCCAGAGGCTCAAAAGTCAAGGATCTCATGATAACATAAACTGAGGATATAGGTTCACTCAGGAAAGGGGCCCTGGTAAAGACTTCAAACTTCCAATTAAGACCAAAAATTGGTTGCACATTATAAGTGAAGGTGCAACAGAAATAGCTCAACTTTCACAAAGACTAAAATCTAGCTTTAAGCCAACTCAAACCAAGTAAACTACCAGTACTCAAAACACTTGACAGAAGCCAAACTAAATGTAATTTTCTCTGGAAGAAGATAACAGAATTCAGAGCTTCAAATTGACTGTACAATGTATCATACATTTGTTCAGCACTTATCAAAAACTACCAAGTATGACAAGAGATATAAATAACAAAAAGAAAAGAAAACAGACCCATATGTATTTCAGATACTGGAGTTATTAGAGGCAAATATCAAATTATCCGTGATTATTTAGGTTCAAGAAAATAAATGACAAGATGGAGGATGTCACAAGAACCAGAATATTATAGAACAAAAATTGGAAACTCTAGCATTGAATATATAATAACTGAAAATAAGAACTCGGAAGATACTTATGACAGATTAGGACAATGCAGAAAAAAATGTTCTATAAATGAAAATATAGGTTAGCAAAAGACTGAGCATGGAGAGAAAAAAAAAGTATTGAATATACACAAACGAGCCTAAGAGAGATGTGGGACTTGGTGAAAAACTCTAACATGCATGCATTTGGAGTTCCTGAAGGAGAAGCAAAAGAAACTAAGCAGATGTAATACTTGAATAGATATTTGTTGCAGTTTTTATTTAAACTGAGCAAAGACATCAGGCTAAAAATTCAAAAATTTTTACTACCTCAAATAGGATAAAGAAAACCACAACTAGGCACATCATAGTCAAACTACTTCAAAAAACAAAGACAAAAAAGAAAAAAACTTAAAAGCAGCCAAAGAAAAGAAACACATTATCTTCAAAAGAGCAACAGTAATGATGGAAGCTGACACTTAAACAAAAATGATGGATGCCAAGAAACAATGAAATGACATCTTCAAGTGCTGAAAGCAAATTATTGCCAACTTAGAACTCTATACTCAGTGAAAACATCCTTCAAAAATGTACATGAAATAAAAACATTTTCAAACAAACAAAACTTGAGCAGATTAATATCCAAAAGACTTGAACTTTTAGAAATATTAAAAAGAATTTTTGGAGCAGAAGAAAAAAATAGGCCAAATAGAAGGTTGGAAATGCAGAAAAGAATGAAGACAATAGAAAGTATAGATATTTTCTCAATAGATGGAGTTGGGTAAAATCAAATAAAGTGGGTAAAATCAAATAAATATTGACTGCAATAATAACATCTTGTGTCACGTGAAATATATGTAAAAACAGGTGCAACAGTAATGTAAGAATATGGAAGAAATAAATGGATTTAAAGTATTCTGAGGGTCTTGTGTTACTCAGGAAGTAGTGAAAGGATCAATTTACATTATGCTCAGATCATTAAAAGTACATATTTTAATCTTTAGAATAATGACTTTTTTAAAAAACAAAAAAGAATGTCATCTAATAAGCCAAAAATAGGAAAAAATGAAAAAATAAATTAATTCAAAAGAAGACACAAAAAAGAAAAATCTCAAAACAAAGATTTTGAAAATAGAAGAAAATCTACTTATAGTAGATTACTAAAGACTCTAATTCAAAGACAAGATGGCCAACTAGATCATTTTTAAAAATCCATATGCTGTTTAGAAGTGACACACCTTAAACATAAGGAAAGAGAAAACTTGAAAGATTAAAATAATATGTGCCATGCATGCATTGATTGAAAGAAAACAATCATAGCTAACTAACAATATACCAAGTAGACTTTAAGGCAAGAAGCATAATTAGAGTTAGAAGAGAACTTTTTATGCCAATGAAGGAGTTAATTCTTTAGGTCTGTAACAGTTCTATATGTATACACCTAGTATTAGAGCTCAAAAGTACACAAAACAAACATTGGCAGAAATAAAAAGTATAGTAGTCAAATCTACAAATGTAGTGGGAGATATCAACATGCTTTTTCAGTAACTGATATAATAGGTTGACAAAAACTCAGGATGGATATTGGAGATATGAATAATATAACAAACAATTATTTATAGTTGGTTCATCAACTATAAATACATATTTTTAACTACACATGGAACATTTACTAAAATTGACCCTTTGTTGGGCTATATCAAAGCAAATATCAGGCCAGGCACAGTGGCTCACACCTGTAATTCCAGGAGGACTGCTTGAGCCCAGTAGTTTAAGACCAACTTGGGCAACATAGCAAGACTGTCTCTGCAGAATATTAGGCAAGCATGGTGGTACACGCCTATAATCCCAGCTACTCCAGAGGCTAAAGTGGAATGATCACCGGAGCCCAGAGGGTTAAGGCTGTGGCACTCCAGCCTGGGCAACAGCATGAGACTACCCCTGACTCAAAACAAAAACAAATATCAAATAATTGAACTCATGCAGAGTGTATTGATTTTCTCTTACTACTGTAACAAATTATCACAAACATAGTGGTTTAAAACAACACAAATGTATTATCTACTATTCTAAAGGTTAGAAATTTGACATGAAAAAATGAAAAATAAATTAAGAAAATAATCCCATTTATAATGGCATAAAACATAATTAAATGCTCAGGGATAAATTTAACCAAGGAGTACAAAACTTGCATGCTAAAAACTACAAAACATTTTTGGAAAAATTAAAGATCTAAATAAATGAAAAAATATCTGTGTTAATAGATCAGAAGAATTGATATTGTTAAGATTACCATACACTCCAGATTAATCTATAGATTCAATGCAATCCATATCATAATTCCAATTCCCTCTTTTGTAGAAATGGACAAGCTAATTCTAGAGTGCACATGGAAATGCAATAGATCCTGAATAGACAAAACAATCTTGAAAGAGAAGAACAAAATTGGAGGACCCACATATCCCAATTTCAAAGGTTATTACAAAGCTACATGAATCAAAACAGTGTGATATTTGCATAAAGACAGACATAAATTAATGGAATAGAATTGAGAGTCCAGACACTAAAAGGGGGCAGGTGGAGAAGGGGATCAGGGTTACCTATTGGGTACAACATTCATTTTCTGGAGAATAGGGGCACCTGAAGCCCAATCCCCACCAGTGTGTAATATGCCCGTGTAACAAACATGCACTTGTAATTTCTGAATGTAAAATGTAAAAAAAGAATTGATAGTCTATAAATAAACCCATACATCTATGATCAACTGATTTCCAGCAAGGGTGCCAAGACCACTCAATGAAGAAAAGAATAATCTTTCAACTGATGGTGTTGGAACAACTGAATGTCCACATGCAAAAGAATAAGTTTGAACCTGACACCAAATACAAAAATTAGTTTAAAATGTATCAAAGGTCTAAATGTAAAAACTAGAACTATGAAACTCTTAGAACAAAACATAGGTGTAATTCTTGATGACTATATATTAGCTAACAGTTTTTTAAATATGACACCAAAATCATGAGCAACAAAAGAAAAAACAGATAAGTTAGATTTCATAAAAAATTATATCTTTTGTGCATCAAAAGATATAATCAAGAAAATGAAAAGACAACCTAAAGAATGAGAGAAAACACTTGTAAATAATATATCTAATAAGAATCTAGTATCCAGAATGTATAAAGGACTCTAAAAACAAAATGATAAAAAGACAAATGACCCAATTAAAAATGAACAAAGAATTCGAATAGACATTTCTCCAAAGACGACATACAAATGGTCAACAATGTACATGAAAAGATGCTCAACATCATTAGTGATTGGGATAATGTAGTTAGTACAACGTTAGATAGTATTCCAACAGAGCAAAATAGAAAGCCCAGAAACAACCACAAACCTAGAAACATAAAGAACCCACCATAAACAAAAAGACAGATAAATTGGAACAGAATGACACCAAAAAGCAACTACAGAAGGAAAGAAGTTATTTTTAAAGAAATTAACAAAAAAAAGTAGATGGACTATATATTTAAAAAAAAAAACTCGTACATTGAAAAAAAGATTGACAACCCAGCAGAAAAAGTGCAAAAGTTTTTATAAGTTATTTCAAAAAAGGATATCTAAATAACAAATAAACAGCAAAAAAAAAGAATGCTCCATTCCATTACTAACCAGGGAACTGCAAATCAAAACCACCATGAGATAACTACACACCTACAAGAATGACTAAACGCTGTGTATCTCACAGAAATGCATAAATGCACATCCTCAAAGATATGCAAAAGAATATTCAACCTGGGCTCAGTGGTTCAACCTGTAATTCCACGCCCTGGGAGGCTGAGGTGAGTGAATTGCCTGGGCCCGCGGGTTCAAGACCCACCTGGGCAACTTGGGGAGACCTTATCTCTACAATAAATCAAAAATCAGCCGGGCGTAGTAGTGCGCACCTGTAGTTCCAGCTACTTGGAAGGCTGAGGTGGAAGGATCGCCGGAGCCCAGCAGCTTGAGGCTGTGGTGGCCGGGAGCGGCCACTGCACTCCAGTCTGGTTGACAGAGTGAGACTCCAACTCAAAACAAAAATAATATTCATAGTCGCATATTACCACTAAGCAGAAACTGGAAACAGAGTCCACCCACCATTGAATAGGTACATAGTGAGATATTACAATGGAATAATATACGGCAATGAAAAAGAGTAAATTCATGTTACATAAACAACACAGATGAAACTCTGAACTATAACGTAAGTCACAAGAAGCCAAACACAAAAGGATTCATACTGAGTGATTCTATTTACATAAACTTTAAAACTGACTAATCTTGTCTAAGACATTAGAAGTCAGAACAGTGGTCATCTTTGCTGGGGGCAGGGAGATGGGGAGACATTAGTTACAGAGAAGGGAACTCTGAAATACTTTAATGCTTTATGCCTTGATTTGAGCGGTGGCTACACGTGAGATTACTTTGTGAAAAATCATCAAGCTGTACACCTATGTGTACTTTTCTACAAGAATGTACTCTCCAATAAACAAGTTTTTTAAATCAAGCATGCAAGAGAATATCTGCAATCATCCCAATACTTTTAGTGAATTATTTGAATCAAATGTTATAGTTTCATTTGGTGTATTCCATTAATGAGTCTAAAAATAAATACATATGAGTCAACAAATAAATATGCTTTGGGAAAAAAACAAATACACTTAATGAATTTAGAATCATGTTATTAAATTCAAGTGAGATCCCATTGCCTGCTACATCTGAGCCCAAGATCTGATTTCTCTTGGTTAAAACAAGAAATAAGGAAGTGTTGGAGAATTGCTTAAGATTTACCACCATGCTGAGACTGCTTTTTGATATATAATGAAAATGGAATTGAAAAGAAAATTGCTTTCTCAAAATGTGATATAATAACATCCATTACTACAGTTTATCTTCAATCCATTGGCTATGCCCCAGGGACTTCTCCTATACTGTGGGGCATACTGGTTTGTTTGATCTCTAAGTTCCTTCCCAGCTGACCATCTGTAACTTGCTGATAGAAGGCTCTTCACACTCAGTGAAAGTTACAAATAGTTTTTAAGGTAAAAATGGTTTCAGAAAGGAAAATTGAGTCAAGTCCATTGATTACAGGATTTATTAAAATGGGTAGGCATCTTCTATCTACTTCCAATGAGGTAATGGCCACCCCTCTCCATGTATAACAGGCATAGCCTTACAGAAGAGAGCTCTGTTCTAATGAGGGTCCTCTCTTGCCTTACAGTCAAGCTATCAGCAAATCCATCAATTCTTTCAAAGTACATCCAAAATCCAACCCCTTCTCGCTGTCTTCCAAGTCGCTATCATCCCTCACCCAGTGGCTTCCCAATTGCTCTCTCTATCTCCATCTTTGTCTTCCTCCAATTGTTTCCCAACAGAGCAGCCAGAGTGATTCCATCAAGCCCTAAGCTGAACCTTGATACTCCTCTGCACCAACCGCTCCCAACTCATGCAGAGCAACAGCCAGTATCCTTAGCTCACCAGGCCCCCCATGACCTGACAGACAGCTGATTATGCCAGTGTATCTCCTCCTATGGCTCTTGCTCAGTTCACTCTTCCAAGTCACAGAGGTCTCCTCCGCCATCTTCAACCATGCTAGACATGCTCCCACCTCAAGGCCTTTGCCTTTGCCATTCATGCTTCCTGGGTCTGCCATTAGATACCCCTGGCTCACTCAATCACACACTTCATATCTTTACTCAAAGTTCACCTAATTAATTAATCCTTCCCTAACTCTCTTATAAAAAATGGCACTCCCTCTTGATATTCCCAGTCCCTGTTCCCTGCTTTATTTATTTATTATTATTATTATTTTGCTTCATTACCGTCTAATATCCTATATTTATCTACCTACCTTATGGAGAGCTCATTGCCCACCCACCTTTTTATAGCAGGAGATTTTCCAAAAAGGAAAGCCAACTCTGGGACTTGGAATTCAAGAGAGAGTTTGGACAAGAACTTGAAAAGGCACTAAAGCCCCTTCTAGCTTTACAGTGGGAACTGTGCCGGTTGGGTATGGTCTACTTGGCAACAAAGCCCCTTTCATTCTCACTGGCCAGATAAAGTCAGAATGATAGTCAAGCTGCTGAGGGAGGCTGGTGTTTATGCTTCAGACTGTGGCATTCTGTCCAATTCTTCCCTTCCAATTCTGGGGGGCTCCCTGATTTACTGGAGGGGGAAAACCTTTGCTCTGTCACTCTCTTGGGGTGGAAGGAGTATAGTGTTCATTCAGCAAATATTTATCAACTGCTGTGTCTGCGCCAGACAACACACCATGAGCCAAGAACAGAAAAGTCCTGCACAGCCTTTGCCCAAGTTAAGCTCACAGTCAGGGGAGCAGACAGGGGAAGCGGTGGTCCTCTCAGCACCCTGATCAGATCTTAAAAGCAAGGATGGACAGCACCCAACTGAGTCCTGACGAGTGTCAGGTCACTGCCAGTAACTCGTAGAAAGTAAACTGTTCAAATTTGCCATTGTTTAGTCTCTATTTATAATTAAGAGTAGCTTGAAGGCTGTGCCTATGGTGCCACACTCTCATTCTCTGACATGTCCCTTGACTAGGAGAAAGGGATCTGCAGGAAGAACTTAAACATGAGCCTAGGAATGCCCGTGGGGTGGGCGTGGTATGCACCTAGGCATCAGGGTACAGCCTGTGGAAAGGTTGAGAGCCACTGGTAAGAGATGAAAACTTCCCCCACAGTTTATAACTGGTTTAAATTATCGGTGGCAGTGGTGGTGGCAGCTATTGCTGCTGGGCAATGGTGTGAGCAGGCATAGTGACAGGTACTTGGATTATGTTAGCTCATCTAATCCTCCCTACAATGAGAGGTGGGGGTATTATTTAAGCCCACTTTTCAGATTTGGAAATTGGAATTGAGATTTGTATTAAATATGTCACAAGGTTATGTAGCTAGAAAGTGGTGAATTTGGAATTCAAACCCAGATTTGTGTGCGTTCTTAACCTTTGAACTAATTCCTGCTGGCACACGGCCTGGCAAATCAAGTCAGAAGTCTTCAAATCAAACTCTTCCTTGAAGAGGGATTTGACACATTTATGAATGAATCTGATGCAACCAAAAACTAATTAAGTGAAATAAGGTGTGTAAAGTGATCTGCCCAGGACCACCTAACTGGTACTAAGTGCCAGATGTTTGCTAAATCACCATTACCATTTCACATCACATTTGCTTGCCTTCCTGCCTTCCTTTTTTCCTGCCTTTCTTCACTCTGAACGTCGTTCCTCTTTTCCTTTTTTTCCTTCTTTCCTTCCTGCCTTCTTTCTTTCCTGTTTTTTTCTTTTTGGCTTAAATTAGCTACAACTTATTTTTGCTCCTGAGGCTTCAGGTCACCTGGGAAGTTCTGCTGAATGACGCTGGGTTCTGCTGATCTTGACTGGCTATGCTGACCCTTGTGCCTGCAGTCAACTGGAGGTTGGCTGGGACTGGTTGGTAGAGGATGGCATCAGCCGCATGTCTGGAGCTTGGCTGGGTTTCAACAACCAGCAAGCTGGACCGGGCTTGTTCACATGGTGGCAGTAGCGTAACAAGGGAGTGGAAGGATGCAAGGCCTTTTGAAGCCTAGGCTCAGGATTGGCACTCCCTCACTTCTATTCCTTCCCAGGAGTCAACAGAAGTCACAAAGCCAGCCCAGATTTAAGGAATAAGGAAATAGACTCCTCAGAGTTGTTGGAGCTGAAAAATCACATTTCAGAGGATGCATTACATCTGCTCTCTTGCTCAATCCTCCTAGTAGATGAACAGAACCTTGACAGGCAAAAGAGCATCCTGCATTCACACAGGTGCCCATACTCAAGTTCAATCTGCTACCTGTCGTTTAACACCAACAATTCTCCTCTAATTTAGGTTGGCAAACTTTGATTTTTTTTTTTTTTGAGTTGGAGTCTCACTCTGTCGCCTAGGCTGGAGTGCAGTGGCATGCACACGGCCACCCCAGTGTCGACCTACTGGGCTCTAGTGGCCCTTCTGCCTCAGTCTTCCAGGCGCACACTACCACGCCTGGCTAAATTTTGTGATTTATTGTGGAGACGAGGTCTTGCCAAGTTGTCCGGGCTGGTCTGGAACCCATGGGCTCACACAATCCACTCGCCTCAGTCTCCCAAAGTGCTGGGTTTACAGACTGAGCCACCAAGTCCAGCCAGTTTTTTTTTAGTAATAGGGACTCGCCAACAATATTCTTTTCTAGAAGAGCTTCCATGGTTACCCTTTTATTTATAAGGAATTATTTAAATTATCTTGGGGCCAATAGCTGTAATAAGTAAGACATCCAGAGCTCTACCAAAAAGTACCATGACAGATTTCCCTCCAAGGCAAAAGTCCCCACTAAAAGAACTCTACAGAGTTACATGTCAGTCGAAAACCCTGGCCTTACACCCACTATGAACCTGGCCAAAATCTACCTTCTGTAACCTCATCTTCTGCTACTAGCTCATGTGCACCTTTCTTTTGAGCCTAAGTATCCAATGCCTTCCTTAACCCAGCAGGATGTTGTAAGTACTCCTTTGTACATAATGTTCCTGCTGCCTGGAATAAATGCACACCCTCCTCTCTTCTGCACCTGATGAACCCCCACTGACGATTTACAATCCAGACTATGTCTCATGTTCATGCATGCAATCATTCAACAAAGTTACTGGCCTGCCCAACCCAGGGAAGCATGAGGATTGAAATTAGACCCAGCCCCTTCTCCCCTTAAAGCTTACTGCCGCTCTGTGGGAAACCACCCAGCTTCTAAGTCCCCGCTTCTTCTCCATTCCCACAGGCGTCTGTGTGTGTATGTGTGTGTGTGTGTGTGTGTGTGTGGTGTGTGTGTGTGTGTGTGTGTGTGTAAATATGTATATTTATGTATCTGTGTGTACATAGATCTATGTGTTTATAGATATTTGTATCTGTATCTATATACATCCACACACATTTTTTTACAACACAGACTGTATTGGACTCCAATGATTTGTTCATGAACTTTCTCTCTGTAAGACTGTGAGCTCTTTACATTCAGGGATCACCCAGTACTGTCCTTATAGTAGAAATTCAAATCAACTTTTGTTGAAATGACCAACGAATGAACGTTAGAAGGAAAGAGTGTTCTTGGCTTACTTAATTAATTCCATCCCTTCACGGTGCAAAGGAGAAAACTGAAAGGGGGACAACACTACTTATTGTGACTACACGGCCTTGACACAGGAAACACTGTGTCTCTCAACCTTAGGGTCAAAAGGAGGATGTCTTCACATGCTAAACATAGTTTCTGATTTTAAGAAACTTTGTTTAGCATTTTAGAAAAACTTTAATTTGGCAAAGTGTGGTGTTACTTTTACCACTATTAATTTGCTACTAATTTAAATGATACCTGTAAAGTCATCAGCTAAATGTTTAGGGTCTCAAGTCTAACCATATTTTATATATATGTTCATTGAATATATAATTAAATATAAATATAGGTGTATGTATATTTATATAAATATATATATGTTGGTATATATTTAATATATGTAAGATATGTTGGTATCTTAAATTGGTTACAGCAAACTTCCCTTAAGTTATAGAAAAACTTCTGGTCAGAGGTTTCAGATGTAGTATCACTTTTTCCCACAAGATTGACCGACAAGAATGAAAGCAATAGCAGGATCCTGAGCATGAGGAAATGAATGCATTCCAAGTATGATGGCTCTTGTGCCCCATATCACACAGAGTGACTCAAATGCCATGACTAATCTAGTAGAACCTGTTTTTTAAGGACCAGAGATGTTCATTTCCTGAGGCTTGGTTAATATATGCAGCAGTCCTTTTTTCCAGCATAAAAATAGAAATGTAAAGGTTAGCACACTAGAGTTAAAAATGATTTTAAACAATATTTTATGGCATCTGAAAGAAACCCTTTTATCTTTTACATCTTCACTTTTTATTGTCTGGGCTTTTATGAGCTGTGTGCTTGAACTAGACTCAAATCCTGGGTGCCACACTCAAAATCATATGGTCCATCTGTTTCTCTACATCGTGGTGAGATTCTGCATATCACAATCTCCCTCCTACCCCAAATCAAAACACCCACATTTTGTGGAAGAAAAAGAAAACATTGCATTCATACCCCCTCTGATGAAGGGCAGCCTTGTTCTCATTCCATGGGGGCACAGGACAGGGCACAGCCGGGGTCACTAGAAGGACCCTTGACGCCATGTTTACTGCCTAGAACTCCTACAGGCATTCATCTCCTGAGGAATCTCAACACTGGGGAGCATGAGAGTCTTCGTTTCACCACAGCCCTCTCCATGGCACCTGGTGTGAACCTTGAACTTGGCTGGAACTCTCTGGGCAAAAGAAAATGCCCTATCATCATTTCAACAATCAAGCAGATGCATTTGGGTTTTTGTTTTTTTTTCAAATTTGGGATAAAATTTCTTTCAGAGTAGCAAGGAACTTTAGTGAAAACATCCATTATTATTACTTTAAATTAGGAGAGTCTGGGCTTGGTGGCTCAGCCTGTAATCCCGCGCTTTGGGAGACTGAGGTGAGTGAACTGCCTGAGCCCGCGGGTTCAAGACCCACCTGGGCAACTTGGCGAGCCCTCATCTCTACAATAAATCAAAAACTAGCCAGGCGTGGTAGCGCGCACCTGTAGTTCCAGCTACTTGGAAGGCTGAGGCGGAAGGATCGCCAGAGCCCAGCAGGTCGAGGCTGTGGTGGCCAGGAGCGGCCATTGCATTCCACTCTGGGCAACAGAGTGAGACTCCAACTCAAAAAAAAAGAAAAAAAATTAGGAGAAAGTCAAGGAGACAAGTGTGCTGAAGCGAGTATTAGGAGTTGTGCCCTTTTTTGTGGCACTAAGGGAAATTTGGTAGAAGCAGCATTTGCCTCCAAAAGGAACTTGTTTTTAGAAAAGTGTTTTACCGAAAGTTGAGAGCCATAAACTGTGTCTTGAGCCTGTATATTTCAGTGATGTTGTCCAGAGTTGACCCAAACCATACCATAATGGCTGGGATGAAATGCGAGAAACAAGAAGCTGGGGAATGCAAATGAGTCCATTGAGAACAGAGTAGCTGGCATGCGGAGCAATGTGAAAGATGCAGCTGGAAATTATACTGCAAAGGTATGTCAGGGTTAGACTATGAAAGGCTTTGAATGTCAAGCTAAAAAAAAAGTCTAGAATTAACACTCAAAACAATAGAGGGCCATTGAATTTTTTGAGCAGATCAGTTTCTCAGGTTCACAGAGGCTAGGCGGCTCCTCCTCCCTTCTCACTACCTGAGGGCCCTCAAGCTCACCTGCAATTAGAGGGAACCAAGCCCTGTCCCCAGGTTCAGCTGCTGTTCCTAGATGATCCTGCCATGTTGTTCCATGAACACCTGTTGGATATTTTTCAGGTATTCCAGCTTGCTGGTTTATCAAATGCCCTGTTGCTATCCTCCATTTTCTGCCACACAGAAATGTAGGTCTGCTGATATGAGTAGGTCCTGGTAATCTATCCTTACTCCTTCCATGTGGGAATTTGTGGGAACACCTAGCTTTGGGGGAAGGGGTTGGGGTGTTAGTTTGGTAAATGTTGACCATTTGTTTCTGGCTTGTTCCTTTCTATCCAGCTGTTCTTTGCCTATGCAGTAATGTGGAGTAATTTGAAAGGATGCATCCACTACCATCTTCACAAAACCTAGAACTGGGTTTCAGTTTTTTGCTGGAAATCAAGGAAATGGGTATATTTCATATCTAGTTTGACCTAGAACAGGATGGAAGGAGAAAATATAGAGTGATGAGGCAATACATTTCTTAAAATAAATTCAAAGGAAGAAGGATCTCAGGCCTTGAGGAGACCATGAGAAGTATAGCCCCTGATAAAGTACAAAGTGTCCATGAGGGCTCTGGAAATTCTCGAAAGGTGCAGTGGGGAACTATCATCTGGTTTCATCCATCAGAAGCTCTTGGTCATGACTGTCTCCTTGGTGATGAGCGGTAGGATTGTCTCTTCTTGCCATCTGTCTCCTCAGGATGTTCCAAAGCCTCCAGGTAAGAGTTCAGACTCAGTTCTGATGTCACTTCATGGGAGAGGAGGCTATGCTGTGAAGACCATTGACATGTGAACAGCCATGGAAAAGTGAACTTGAAAAGGTTTGCCCCTACTGAGCGCAAAATATCTTCCACAGGATGAAAATGGCTGTGTCAGTAGGACTGACCTTGAATGGAATTCTACCAGGAAAATGTTACCTGGCATGGGAGGAAGTGTGTTCCCCCTTCAGGGAAATGCCTGTCCTAACTTATGAGCCTTATGCTGAGTACCCTCATCCCTCCCCTGAAGTCCCAGGTCCTGAAGTGAAGCCTGAGTGCCTCAAGCCTTGGTTGACGGTGATGGAAGCCTTCCATGATGTGAAACAAGCTGCTGGCCCCTTTGGTTCACTTGTCCATGAAGCAAAATCCAGGGAAAACTCCAAAGCTTGACAACATGAGAGAAATACTAAATGTATGTGAGCTATGTGAGAGAGATTCTCTCCCACTTGAAACTCTGACCTGAGGGACAGAAACCTGCATAGAAGCAAAGCAATGTAAACAATACCAGAACTCCAACCTCCCCGCAGGCCACACACACAACACAAGGATAGGACAGGGGTTGCTTCATATCTGAAGACATGATCTGACGCCTGGCAACAAGGCACATTCGAGACAAAGTGGCAATGGCTCAGTGGATGTTTTCATCCAAGACCCTTTCCCCAGAGCCTTTCCAGGCTGTGACCAGGGTTGACCCTGGAAAAATAATTAACAAGTTGAAATGAGTTGTTCTTCATTCCCCCTCATTCAAGGCCTCTCCCACCCTCCCCTCAGGGATACCCCTTTCCTGTGACGTTTGGAACCCCTGATCTTATGCCTCGAGGGGATATCAGACTTTGAAAACAGAGGACCTGGGTGCGTGAGCCCAAGTTTTCTTATCTATAAAATGTAGAGGATACCTAGCTTATCATTACTACAAGCATTAAATGAGATATATCCACATGCAGGGAGATCAACACTGTGGATGCAAGACACTTCCAGTTCTGCCTGTTGCCCTGGTATCCTATCCAATTATCACCTCCTTTCACTCTCAAAAGCACCCCAGTTTGAATGATAAATTAATTATATGGCCTCCTCATAAATAAAGCTCCTAACATACTGGTAAAGAAGAGGCAACAGGTCTGTTGCCTCTCCCATCCAAAAGTGCCTTCAGAACCTTCAATCACACTGAAATGTAAATCTTTGATAATATTTAAATGTTACCCCTGTAGGAAATCTTAAACTAAAGAGGTACCTCTGGTGGCAGAATCTCCATTAACAGCAAGTGGACTGAGAAGGTCCTGGAGGACGAGGGGCTCTAGGGGCCACTGCACTTCCTGTGAATAAGACTGACCCCCAGTGGCCATTCAGAGCTTCTGGAGCCTTCACTGCCAACCCCACCCTCACCACCAAAAACCTCAGCATAGACAGACAGACGCCTTCAGAAAGCAGGGGTCTGAGCCAGAAAGGTGATATATCCTAGGAGAGCAGTGATTCAAAGACAGCTCCCTGAACAGCAATTGCTCGAGCTCCCGACGCTCCTAGATCATGGATTATTTGAGATAACTGACACTGGAAGAAAATCATACCTTACAAAGCAAAAATAACACATTTTAAAACACTAAATTGACCCAGTATGTTGGCTCACAGCTATAATTCCAGCACTTTGGGAGGTGGGAGGATTGTTTAAGCCCAGGAGTTCAAGACCAGCCTGGGCAATATAGTGAGACTCTATCTCTACAAAAAACATCAAAAAATTAGCTGGGTATGATGCCATGCACCTGTAGCCCCAGCTACTCGGGAGGCTGAGATAGAAGGATCACCTGATCCCAGGAGGACAAGGCTACAGAGAGCCATGATTGTGCCACTGCACTCCAGCCTGTGCAACAGAATGAGACTCAGGGAAAAAAAAATCACTACACAACTACTTAGTTCAGTCATTAAACAAACATATGAAAGTCTATTATGTGCCAGGCACTGGTCCCAACTGCTCAGCAAGATAACTGGGATCATAAACCGAGGTGGAGCAAAGAGGCATGACTCACATGGGGATAACAGTGAAACTCCCTGGCCCGGGCTGCAGCCACCTTTAAAACTTCCCCTCCCTGACTCTCCTTTTTCCATTTAAAAATGTTATATTGTTAAATAACATGTTTTTACTATTCAAAAATTGAAACTATATATGTAAGTTAAAAGAAGTGAACTGATATCTCAATCCCACCAGCTAAGTACTACCACTATTAACTTTTTGACATTATTTTTCCCAGTGACATTTTTTTCTCTCCTTAGTTATCTCTGTTCTTTGCTTCATAAATACTTGTGACTCTGGGGGAGAAAGCCAACTTTAAATGTTTCTTTCTTGTAATTACAAAGTACGCACACTTATTGTAGAAAAAGTAGAAAACACTCCAAAGTCAAGTACAGAATAAAAATCATTCACAATCTGTCAACCACAGGTAAATACCACTGATATCTTGAAATGAACTCTACTCGATTGTTTAAGATTATAAACATGCCATTTTACTGGTGGGGTTGTGATGATTGTGTTATGGAAACTGAGAAAATAATGTCCCTAATCTTTTGGTACCTGATGTATCCCATAATACTTTATTTGCAACCTCTATGGAAATCAGTATGGAGATTTCTCGAAGAACTAAAAGCAGATCTACCATTTGATCCAGCAATCCCATTACTTGGTATCTACCCAAAGGAAGAGAAACCATTATACAAAAAATACACCAGTACCCACATGTTCATCGCAGCACAATTCACAATTGCAAAGATGTGGAATCAACCTAAATGCCCATCAACCGATCAGTAGATAATGAAAATGTGATATATGTAGATCTACACATATGCCATGGAATACTATTCAGCCATAAGAAAGAACTAAATAAAGTCTTTTGCAGCAACTTAGATGTAATTGGAGACCATTATCCTAAGTGAAGTAATGCAGGAATGGAAAACCAAATACTGCATGCTTTCATTTATAAGTGGGAGCTAAGCTAAGTCTGCAAAGGCCTATAGAATGGCATAAAGGACATTGGAGACTCAGAAGGGGGAGCGTGGGAAAGGGGAAGAAATGAAAAATTACCTATCGAGTACAATGTGCACTAATGGGGGTGACAGGGACACTTAAAGCACAGATTTCTTCACCACTATATAAAGCAGCCATGTACCAAACCATTTGCATACCTAAAGCTATTAAAATAAAGAAAAAGCCAGGCTCGGTGGCTCAGCCTGTAATCCCACGCCTTTGGGAGGCTGAGGTGAGTGGATTGCGTGAGCCCGCGGATTCGAGACCCGCCTGGGTAGGCGAGACCTCATCTCTACAATAAATCAAAAAATTAGCCGGGCGTGGTAGCGCGCGCCTGTAGTTCCAGCTACTTGGAAGGCTGAGGCGGAAGGATCGCCGGAGCCCAGCAGGTCGAGACTGCGGTGGCCGGGAGCGGCCACTGCACTCCAGTCTGGGCGACAGAGTGAGACTCCAACTCAAAAAAATAAAAATAAATAATAAATAAAAATGAAAGCTACTATCAATGAAAATTCTTCTGTTACAAACATGATTTATAACACCTGCATAGCATACCATTAACGAATATAAAATGATTTCATCCCTGATTTCATAACTGAGATGTTATGTATCTTTGTTTTTTTGTGATTTTTTTGTTTAATATTTCTTTGCTGAACGTCCAGTGTGCCTAAACTGTTGTAGGTTCTGACAATGTGAGAAACAGACCAAGATTTCTGCTCACTTGAAATCAATTCCCCTATATATATCTTAGATTATTTTCTTAGACGACATTTCTAGAAGTAAAAACGCTGGCTAATAGGGTCATACAGATTTCATTCTTACTCCCCCACATAGAGTATAAAATTTCCCTTTTCTCTCAGCAATAATGACTTTCTCACAGTTTTGAGTTTGGGAGGGGGCAATAACTGGTTGGAAGAAAGTCTGAAGGTCAAGTTCTACAAGGTACGCTCTACTTACAGTCTATGGGAATGGAGGGGAAAAAACTCTGGATTAATCATAAAGTCATAAAATGGAAGATGTGGCTAAACACCCCACTCCAGAGCTAGTCTGACCATGTTTCAGTTCTGACTCTGCCACTCACTAGGGAATAGCTTTGGGAAAATTATGCCTGCTTTCAGTGCCTTAGTTTCTTCATCTGCAAAATAGAAATAATAATGCTACCCATCTCAAAGGGCTGTTTTAGTAGTTACGTAAGCTAAACACACACAAAGCCCTTAGAACAGTGCCTTTACATATGCTGAGTACTCATGTCATTTTTTAAAGGAAGTATAATCTATATAGCTTTCTACGACACCACTAGGAAGTGAAGCAAAGTAAATTTAGTTCTCCAATTTCCAAAAATGATTTCAACTTGTTGACCAAGAAAAATTATACAGGAATATATATATTTTTAAAAGTGAACCCTAACCAAGCTTAAGTTTTTTCCTCTCTTTCTTCACTGACTAGACAGCCCAGTCTTCAGGTAGGGCTTGAGGCAGCATCAAGTCCTTTGTGGTCCTGTGATGGGGAACATTCTTTGCCTTCTCAGACTGACACCAAGGTGTGTGGAGCTCTGTAAAAGAAATACCCTGCCCAAGGGTCTTTTTCTGAAGAAATGATCTAAAATTAATTGTCTAAAGCTTTCAGCAGCATTGGCTTAAAGGAAGTGCCAAAATCCAGAGAGATTTGGCATTTTGAGTCATGTGACAAACTGCCCACAGAAGGCAGATTTCGACAGGAGCTGTAACTGACTGTGAATTTTGACGGTGGTTCATTGGTGATTAATGACGTTGGGGAAAACAAGCCAGCAGGCACCAACGTTAAGAGAGAAAGCTATTTTAAATATCTCCCATTTTAATTAAATATTTCTTTTTATAACACTTGCAACCTAAAAATAGGTCTGATCTGTCCGTGGGGGCCACTTCAAGTCGATGTAGAGAAGTTTAATTAGATTGCCTCAAGCAGGAATGTTATTCTCTAAGATTTTTGATCCTGGTGTTAACTCCAGGACTGAAGTCCAATTTACACGTGTGTGTGGTGGCTGCTAAAGTGGAAGATGGTATTTTTTACAATTGATCTATCAGGATCTTAAAAATCCAGCAATTGGTAATCATAAATATATTTAACCCATTAACATAGAAAGTGTTTCTTAGGCTTAGACCCCAATTCAACACAAAAAGCAACAATAGTGTGCCTGGCATGAATAGTTTGTGGGATAGAAACCTTGCACATGCCACTCTCTCAAGGTATCACTTTGAATTAGTGACAATTTGTCAACCAGTCACCAGGTAATTCATTCAACTACTAGTCATTTAGCAACATAGACTGTTCATATATTTAAGCAACACACTACTGATAAACTTGAAAAATGTCTCCAATGTTTAGCTACTCAAAACTCTCTAACATTCTTGGTCTAGTTCTCTTTATAATCACTGAGTCATTCACTTATTCACTCAACCAGCTCTTACCAAGCCCCTGTCAGAAGCACATGAATGGCGACGAAGTCAGACAAGGTCCTTATTCTAATGATGCTGACAACTTAGAAAATTTTCCAAATACTGTGTGAATCTCAGTTGTTAGAAGTAACACTGCTGAATTTGAAGCTTTGGATACACACAGCAAGGCTGCCTCACCAACAGTTGACCACACACTTACCATCATTCTTTTCTAACATTATCAATCTGACAGGCAGAATATGGTATCTCATGGCTTTTGTGGTTTTTTTATTACTAGTAAGATTGAACATTTTTCTAAATATTTATTGACTAGTTGTACTCATTTCATGAGTCATCTGCTTATGTCCTTTACTCATATATCTATTAAAATCTTTACCTACAGGCCTCTATATACTCTCTGCACATTTTTTGCTTGGACTTTCCCCCTCATAGACTAGAGCATTTTACACATTAAAGAAATCAACTGTTTATCAGCAAATAAGCCTGTAAATTTGTGATTTCTCTCTCTCTCTCTCAGCTTTTTTTTTTAACTGTGCTGAAGACATTTTTTAACACACATAATCAACTTTCCCTTTATATTTAGGCTGCTGCCTTCAGTAATATGTTTAGAGACATTCTCATTCCCTAAATTATGTTTTTTAAATGTTCATTAATCTTTTCCTTTTGTTTAAATCTTTAACTAGAATTTTTAATATGAGAGCTAAGATCTAGTTCTGTTTTTCCCCACATTGAACCAGCTGCCTGAGTTTTTCTTAAGCATTCCAAATGTTTCTACTGGTCTTCAGAGGCACAGCCCAAGAGGGGCCCCGTTCAGCAGTCCACAGCATCAAATGACCGCCAATGGAATGACCACAAGGCAATAAACAGGTTCCATCAGAAATTATGGAGGAGAGAGCCAAATATTTTCCCTCTGAGAGTATTATTAAGAGAAGTATTTTGTCTCAAAGCTATTGCAGGGGGGACAAATGCTATTAGAAAAATCAGAGAAATGTTTATTCTAAGCCAGTGGTCAAGAGCGGTGAGTATTGAGAGGAATAAAATGATACAAATGCCAGGTGAAATTGAAAGGTTGACTCTCATTTTTAAGATCAAGAATAATTTGCTTCATGAAAGTATTTAAATGTTAATGTATTCAGATGTTAACTCCCTGTGCCAGGACAAAATGTCCATGACCTTTCCATGGGTCGAAGCCCTGACAGCCTGGCCGCATTGACAGTTTGGGGAACTGTGTACAGGGAGCTATAGCTTCTTGTTTGGCTTGGAGTCGTCTCTGTGCCAAGAAAATACAGAGCTTGAGTGGTTGACTGTTGTCCTGGATAGAGGCAGAATGATACACTTGGCATCCAGAGACTCCTGTTGACTGGTCTTCAGAAGTCTAAGACCATCCTTTCTTTGTTTCTTGTTCCTTTATTCCTTGTTTTCAGAAACATCATAGTCTCATGTTTGAGATAAGTCCAGTTAACTCCATGTATAGCCTCTCTTCCTTTTTATTTCTGAAATATGTAGAGAGTATCTTCTATGGGTCAAGAACTCTAATACAGTTGGGATACTGTGTTGGACAAGACAGACAAGGCTCATGGGGGCTTACATTCTAGTATTGGGTTGTCAAACTAGAGCCAGCGGGTGCATGGCATATTTGTGTAAGGGCCAGGAGCTGTAAATAATTTTTACACTTTTAAAGATACTTTGAAAATCAAAAGAATATTTCATAACACACAAAAATTATATGAAATTTCAATTTTCAGTATTCACAAAAAAGTTTTATTGGAACACAGTCAGATCCATTCATTGAAAGACAAATTTGATTCTTTCAAAATGAAATGGCAGAGGTAAGCAGGGCGGGAAGAGATCATGCAGCCACACAGCCTAGACCATGCTCTATCTGACACTTTACTGAAAAGGTTTGCTGTTGTAGAGGGCAGCAGACCAAATGGGAAAATAAGACAGTGACAGACTGTGGAAGACACAGTGGAAGACATCATCGGAGTGAAATGTCAAGGTCAGGGAAGGCATCACCAGAGAGATGGGATTTAGAACTAAGACCCCATGGTGGGGGTAAGTCCAAGCAGTAAAAATAGCAAAGTACCAAGATCTAAGGCCAGAAGAGCCAGAAAACCATCAAGTGCTGGGCAGGTGAGAGTGAAGGCTTGGAGAGAAGCGTGATGAGAGTGTTAAAGAGGGGTTGGTCAGTGAGCACAGATATACAGTTTGATGGAAGAATAAGACCTCAAGTTAGTCCATAGGGTGACTACTGTTTACAATAATCTATTGTAAGTTTCAAAATAGCTTGAAAAGAAGATTTGAATGATTTTAGTATAAAGACAAATATTTAAGGTGATGGATATTCTAAGTTCAGTGATTTGATCTTTATACATTATATGGATGTACTGTTACATGTACCCCCAAACTATGTACATCCTGTATGAATCAATTTTTTTTAAAGATGAAAGCATTAAGTAGGACCGGATCTCTTCAACTACAGTATTAGCAATGTGTCCTGTTATTGCAGAAGCAGAGAACACTGACTAGTTCTGTAGCCTGGGAGAGAAATGAAGGGGCTTAGACTAGAGTGGTGGTGTGGAAATGCAGTTGCTGAATAGAGTCCAGATATATGTTGGAAGTAGAGTCCACAAATCTGGTGTTGGATTGGACATAGAAAAAGGGAAGAGTCAAGGGTAAGGGCCAGATTTCCAGCTTAAACTAGGCTGATGGCACCGTTGCAGAGATGGGAAGGACTGAAGAGTTGAAGTTTGCATGGAAGTAAGGAGAGAAATCAACTTGTCTTTAAGATGCCCAAGGAAAGATGTCACATAAAGAGTCTGGAATGCAGGGAAAAGCTTGGGAAGGAGACAGGAAATCTGACAAGCCTACCCTCTGAGCCCACATGTTCCAAAAGACTCACCCTGAAGACCTTACTCATGAAGGGGCTGCTTCTCTGTTCACAGGCCAGGGGACTTCTAGGGCCTGCAGCAACCAGATGCCCTAAGTATGTCCCACCCCTTCCAACTAGAGAAGTGCCCAGTGACATCCATTTGGCTGTCCAACAAACATTTATGATCATCTTTTGAGTCCCATCATCCGCTTAAGCCACACATGTCAGTCACTGCCTACTGTCCCCAGGCATGAAGCCATTGCATAGGCAGCATTCTGGGGGGGGGATGAGTTTTTATTACAAGAGGTCACCACACCTCATTATATAGGGCTCATGAAAAATGTTTCCTGCCCAGTTTGAAGTAACCTGGGAACTGTGAAAACCCATCACCCGCTTTTAGTAGGAGAGCTCGGTTTGGAAATGCCAGTGTAGTTAGGTAGATAACAGAACTTTACAGACTTCTGTGAGCATTTTGACTTATTCGAATCACTGGAAAACTCTTAGGAAGGTTACCTCCCAGGCAACACTTGCACCAGTTTCCCGTTGTCCTAATAATTTCCATCCTACAAGTTTGCAAGCATAAAATTATCCAATTTGTACCCCTCTGCATTCTTTCAAGCTGCAAGGATCTTCCAACATCAGTTTTGTTTTGCTTTGTTTTTCTGAATCAGAGTTTCACTCTGTCCCCCAGGCTGGAGTGCAGTGACACACTCATAGCCACTGCAGCCTCAACCTCTGGGCTCAGTTGATCCTTCCAACTCAGACTTCCAAGTAGCTATAATTACAGGTGTGCACCACCACACCTGGCCAATTTTTTTTTTTAATTGTAGAGACGAGGTCTCACCACATTGCGCAGGCTGGTCTCAAACCCCTGGACTCAGGCAGTCCTCTCGCCTCCACCTCTCAAACTGTTGGGATTACAGGCGTGAGCCACAGCACCTGGCCCAACATCAGTTGTATAGATGTGTTCACCAGTTTCCAAGGTCCAGTGCAGACTAAAAGGCATTAAATCCTCACCCCACCCCACCCTCGCCCTATGGCACTAAGTGAAGACATCCCAAGTACCTAGTTTCCATCAAGTGACTATCTTAAAAAAAATTCAAGATTTTGTGTGCTGCCTTGGAAACATCACTATCTTTCAGTGTTGTAGTAAAACGAGCCTGGGGAGGGCATGATTGCATTCCTAGCACCTAGCAGGGTTGTCCTTCAAAGCAAAGCTGTGGAGATAGATGCACAGGGAGAGAAACCAGGGACTGCTAGGTCATTCCACACATGGAGGTAGGAATCAGTCATTCCCAGGGCTGACAGAACACCAAATCCATCCCTGCAATGTCTCAACAGCCCATAAGGCCAGGAAGTCTAGGTTTGGATCCCCATTCTCACAAACTCTTCTCACAATGCTTGGGAAGACTGAGCTCATGTTTGGGTGGATTTCATGGTGTTGCCAACGTCTAGAGAGCGCCCAGTTTTTACAGATCCCATAGATCCTGAGCAGGTTTTACTGGACTGGAAGGACTGTGCCCAGCTGGGCCTTTCTCAGTCCCACAGCAGGCAGGGGCAGGAGGGTCTGCCCTCTTCACTTAAATGACAGTTTATCTCCTCAAGCTGAAGTGATGCTACAGGACCAGCCTCACTAAGAGCAACTGAGCCTGCGTGCTGCATCTTGGATGCCTTGTCTTCTTTCCAGTGGCGTCTCTTCTCCAGAGCCGCACGGCATTAGGGCTGTCTCTCCACTTCAGTCCATTCTCAGGTTTACAGCTCTTCTGTGCACTTTTTTGAGAAAGAGATGAGACATGCCGGAGGGTCTGCTCTTTGGAGTTAAAACATATTTGTATCACATCTCCTTAAAGTGGAAGAAAGGGGTGCAGACAGTAGAGCTGTACTTTTCTGACTTGATTTTTTCCTCCAGTTTCCTCACCAAGGGTAAAGGATCATCCACATGGGGACTATTCCCTCCCTGGCTTTTCTACTCATATGTGCTCACAGTTCCAGCATCACCACCACTGGGCATTCATGTCCACAGCCCCCAAAGTTGCCTGTCCAGGAAGTATAGGTGGGCAGAGACAGAGGAGATCTTCTGAATTGCATGAGACTTGAACCAGGTAAACCCCCAGGGTGATTGCCAAGGCTAAGATGCTATGCTTCCCATGGCGTTTTCTGAAGTGGGTATGAGGGGATGAGTATCCCCCAAAGGGTTAGGAATATGATAATAATCGTAATGAAGCTCTAAGCCTTTACCTATAACTCATTGAATCCCTATAACAACCTCATGTGGTAGGTCATAGTGTTACTCCTGTTATAGGAATAAGGGAACTGAGACACAGAGTGGTTGAGCAACTTATTCAGGGTCACAGTGGTAGTTGACAGCAGACCTGGGATCTGAGCCCCAGAAGACATGCTCCAGAATTGCTGTTCTTAAACTCTAAGCACAACAATAATAAAAAGGCATGTGGGGTGGTTCACAACTGTTAATCCCAGCACTTTGTGAGGCCAAGATGTTTGAGATCAGGAGTTCAAGGCCAAATTGGGCAACATAGTGAGACCTTGTCTCTACAAAAAAAAAAAAAAAATTAACTGGGTGTGGGAGCATACACCTATAGTTCCACCTACTCAGGAAACTAAGGGAGGAAGATTGCTTGGACTCAGGAACTTGAGGCTGCAATGAGCTGTAATTGTGCCACTGCACCCTTGCCTGGGTGACAGAGTGAGACCCTGACTCAAAATAAAAACAAAAAACTCTAAGCAGCATAGCTTCCCTGAGGTGGTCCAAAAAAGATTAAGTGACCTGCCCTCAAGATAGTCATGGCTTACCATCTAGCTTGTGCCCTTAACAAACCACATTGAGTTTAGAGCTCAGAGTCAGCCTGTCTGATCCACATACAGCACTGTATAGTCAATGCCCTTCCAAGTCCCCCCAGTTCTCAATAGTGAATCCTCCCCACTCCCACCAGAACTCCCGTGGGCAATCGTTCCCAGGCTTAGAGGCCGCCTGTCCCACAGCCTGTTGCACACACACACCTTCCCTTCTGCCTGGATCACCCTTATTTATCTTTCAAGACTTAACTTACACCTCCCTATAGCTTTGACTTCAAAATTTGTTTTTTGTACCCCTCCTGCCCATACGAATATCAGACCCAACTCCCCTGCCTCAACATATGAGATCTGACAATTAAGTTTGCAAATCCATCCTAGAAAAAGTGTCACATACCTCACTGCTAAATATCACTACAGTCACCTTTGAAGTACTCCCCTTGGGAAGTTATGCACCAATGCCAGCACCTAGTCCACCTGTCAAATTAAGTTTGCAACACTTTTCTGGAATGGACATCAGAGCTGTTGTCATATTACCCCTGATGTCCTGAATATCATCAAATGTCCTCCTTTCAATATTTCCTTTATCTTCAGGTAAAGAAAAAAAGTCTTTGAGGGCCAGATTGGATGAGTAGGGAGGGTATTCCAATACAGTGCTGCCAAGGTCAGCGCACAATGGCAAGTTTGTGAACTTAATTGTCAGAACTCAACATAACAATGACAGCTCTGATGGTCATTCCAGAAAAAGAGTTCCACAATCGCTTTGATGAGTAGAATAGGTGCTGATATTGATGCATGGCTTCCCAAGGGGAGTAACACGAAGGTGACCATAGCAATATTCAGCAATGAGTTGTGCATTAATATTAACAGCATTTTTCCTAGGATGGTTTGCAAACCTAATTGTTGGACCTTGTATATCAGACAAATAATTCACTAAAAGAAGTCTCCTTTCAGTTCCTCTAGGGTGCTAGGTCCTCCCTCACCACTGAACCTTTACATATATTTTGCCCATGTCTGAAAAACGCTCCAATGTTCTCCTTTTAACAAAACCTAGTCTTTTGTCTGTAAGCCTAGGTCAGTTTACCTTGTTTTAAGTTCTCATAGCTCCATGTACTTTTCCTTCAAATGAGCAGTTGCCAAAGCATGATCCCTGGATAATCCTCAAGACCCTTTCAGAGAACCTGCAAGATCAAAACTACTTTCATAAATCACTAATCATTAGGGAAATACAAATCATATCTTAGTAGGTGCTCAATAAATATTCAGAAAATAAGTGAACTGAAGTCCCACTGATGGACCTGAGGGCAAGCTTGCGTGTCTCAGACAAAACTCACCTTGTCAGGGAACTCTAAATGCCATTCCTGGGAAGAGACTTCTCTCCCTGGGGGAGAGAAAGGGAGGAGAAAGAGCAGAGGCAGCTCCTTCCTTGGAATGGGGCACCCACTGGGCAAAACTGTCAGGCTCAAAATGGTGCTAAAATGTGCAACTTCTCACTTGGAGCTGTATTTTTCCAGTTTCTCTCATATGCATCTGGAACCTATTAGGAAGAGGTTAGACTGGTTTGGAAAATGTTTGGGTAACTCTGGACATGGGAGTTGGAGCTGGAAAACTGTGGAGAAGAACACGACTCCTGATGGAGTTCATGGCTATGACGAGAGTGCAGCTCCATGCCAGCTCAGGACAAGCTCCCTGGGCTGCCCCCACTCTCTAGCTCTGCCTTCATCTGTCAGGGATCTCCTTTCAGGCTTACCTTAGTAAGGTGACCTCCCTCCCCTCCCACTACCAACACATTATCTGTGTTCTGTTGCCTCTTGATCCAGACCACAAACTCAACCCAGGCCATACTCCATGAATAATAATGGTAATAACAGTAATAGTAGACCTATTTCCCATCTACTGCATGCTCTTGTACCAGGTAAAAAGTGTCGCACACATTCTCCCATTTTATCTTTTGAATAAACCCTAAAATCTTAAGTGTGCACATTCCCATTACACAATAAAGAAACTGAGAGCTTAAAAAGTGGCCTGATTGCCTCCATGGTCATAAAGCTGAAACTCAAAACCAGAGTTCTCTGACACCAATATTTGCTTCATAACCTCCATACCACACCAACATCCCAAGAGCACAAAATACTCCATCTAGAATTTGGGAGAATTACTTTCTCCCAAATCAGGGAGACTCAGAAGGATGAATGCAGGGAGAAAGTCCCTTCCCAAGGCACCTGGTTGCCTGTGACCACCAGCTGATGGCTTTTATATTAGGCCTTCTCCACCCCCAGTTGTAACTCTCAAGTCAAGTCCAGTTTTTAAGTCAAATTTCCAACACTCTCACCACGAGCCAACACGGCGTGAGCAGCCACGGAGGACCAAAAGCCCCACTTCCTCAGCCCACCCCACTCCCTAGATGACAGGAGTGCTTCAGAATAGAGAGAAGTTCATGTTTTTTAAAAACAACTTCTTCATTTGAAATATCACTGAGAAGTCCAGGGTTAATGTTCAACTCTGGGCGTACGGTGGAGACCAGCCCAGCCCACAAGCTCAGCAGAGCAGAGAGGAAAGAGGCCGGCCAAGGGGCACTTCCCTGCCCAGGTCTACAGTTGGGAGAGAGCATAGCCCTCTAACTGGTGTCCACCTCCCAGTGCCAGTCAGGGAGGGGGTCAGATGGAAACTTGGAGAAAGGGCATGGCTGCTATCAGCTGCACACAAGCCTTTTCTAGGTCTAGGCCTGAGCTGTCCGATACAGCAAGCACCTGTCACCTGTGACTCCCAGCATGTGGCCAGTCCCCATTGAGATGTGTGGCAAGAAATGCACTCCCCCACCAATCACAAGGACTTTGTACAAGAAAAATATGAAATATCTTAATAATTTTCATACGAAGTACATGTTGACATGATACATATTATACATATTGAGTTAAATAAAACACATTATTAAATTTTAATTATTAATTTTACCCACTTCTTTTTGTTCTTTTAATGGGTTGTTGGAGTATTTTTTTAAAATACATGTGACTGGCAATATATTTCTATTTGACAGTGCTGTCCTGAATAAAGGGCACAGTCCCCTAGAGTCCAGACCCTGGGCACAGTCACACATGGGGTTTCTTCCTCACCCCCTCAGATGCAGCTGTTACAGTCACCAGCCCCACCTTCCTGCGTTTTGAAGCTGCCCCTCCCTTGACCCAGAGCTCACCAAGTCTCCACACTGCGGGTCACAGCCACCCTGAGCTGCAATCCCCAGCCTTTCAGTCCACCCTATTTGATCCAGTGGCCCCTGTTCTGACCTCAGGAGATGACCCCTGGAAGCTGTCTCCACCTCCCTTCATCTCTTCCACCTTTCTGGCATGCCAGGGCCCAGGTAGAGAACAACTCCCCTCCTGCCCCCACTCTTTGTGGTCTTTACCTTCAGAAGTCTGCACGTAATTGTTTCTTCCCTCCTCCTTAATAAGCTCCTGGCTCCCAGGGCACAAGGAACATGGGCCCAGACTTGCCCCTCTGTCTGGAGCCAGTTGCTGCCCAGTCACACCCACCTCACCCTGGTACTAATGCCCAACAGGTGTGGGCCCACCGAGCCCAGCCTCTCACCACTGAGCTGCACACCTGTGGCACTGACACTGAGCAGAGCAATAAGAGCTGGACACTCCCTGCTCCCGCAAGTTCTCCCAAGAAGCATCTTTGCTAGTGACCATCTCCCTGGATGCTCTTCCCCCAAGATCTGAGCTGCCTGCTTCGGAAGCCCCTCCCACCCCTAGGACTCCCTTCCTTCAGATCTACCATGCCCACAAGATCACTTTCAGGAACTCCCACAGTCCTTGCCACTGGGGAGGAAGGAAGGTCGTTTGATACTCATCTAGCACTTTTACCTGTAGTATTTGATCCTTGCAGCAATCCTATGAGGTAAGAATCACACCTATCTTATAGATGGGGAAACTGAGGAGCCTCAGGATGAGATAACTTGCCCAGGACCATGTGGAGCCAGTCTCTGAACCCAAGTCTATGTGGTGTCATACGAAGAGCAGAGACGGACAAAGATTTGAATGAGAGCTTTACCGTCTTCAGGGTCTGTGACCTTGTGACCTTCTTAATCCTTCTGAGCCTCAGTTTCCTCGTTTGTAAAAGAGAGTCATTATCTCAGAGTTGTGAGGACTAATGAGTTGGTGCAGAGATGGCATTCAAAACAGTGCCTAAAGGTGCCATTTATAAGGTGCCCAATCAACGGTAGCTAATGATATTCATGAGTGTTCAGTCTTGCTATCCACTTGGCTGTGAGCTTGCAGAGTATGAGAGGTGTGCCCTGGGCTGTTTTTGGTCTCCTTGCCAAGACCTCTAGTGATGGTCTGTGAGAGTGCTATGACCATGACAGTGAGACTGAGGGATCTGGGTGGAGGTAGGTGTTATGAACTGAATGTTTGTGGTTCCCCAAAATTCATATGTGGAAGCCCTAACCCCAGATATTATGGTATTTGGAGAAACAGTTTGGGGGAGGTTATTAGGGTTAGATGAAGTCAGAAGAGTGAGACCTTTGTGCTGGGATTAGTGTCCCTATAAGAAGAGACACTAGAGACAGCTTACTTAACTCCACCTCCATGCGAGCACACTGAAAGATAGTAGCTGTCCAAAAGTCATAAAAAGAGCACTCACCAGGCACAGACCCTGCTGGCACCTGATCTTGGACTGCCAGTCTCCAAAGTTGTGAAAAATTAAGTTTCTGCTGTTTAAACCACCCGATCTGTAGAATTTTTTTTTTATGGCAGTCCTGGCAGACTAAGACAGTAGGTCAGTCTGCTTTTGTTCCTTGTTTAGAAAAGTTCAGAAGGTGAGGAATTCTGCTGCCCAACCTCAAAGGACTCTGCAAACCTCAGAGTTCCCCAGCATGGAAGACCTGATGACTAGTGTGGAAATATAGTCTTCTTATCACCTTTCTCAGACCCTTCCCCAAGAAAAAATGGGGCTGTCACAGTCTGTGTATGAGTAACAAGCCCAAGGCCCAGCACCCTGGACATTGACCAAGGTGTCAGGGTCTTCTACCTGAAGGCTTCACATATCATGGAGTCAGACCAAACCACTACAACACAATTCCTTTTCCTGATTACAAAGGGAATGGTGCACACTGTAGAAACTATTCTTGAGTAAAAAGAAAAAAAATGCATGATGATCCTACCACCCAGAGACTACATGTCATTAATATTATGTGCATTTCCATCCCCTCATCTCTTTAAGGTCTATAGGAAGAGAGAGACCTTTTTTCAGATTTCTCCATAGCTGAGCTTATGCTACAGACACTCTTATGTGGCCTGCCTTTCTCCTTCAATATTATACCAGAACTATTTTCCCTTGTCATTAAAAATTCTTTCTAAACCACATTTTTAGAGCAGAATAATATTTTATCATCCAAGCCAGGCTCAGTGGCTCAGCCTGTAATCCCGGCGCTTTGGGAGGCTGAGGTGAGTGGATTGCCTGAGCCCGCGGGCTCAAGACCCGCCTGGGCAACTTGGTGAGACCTCATCTCTACAATAAATCAAAAATTAGCCTGGTGTGGTAGTGCGCACCTGTAGTTCCAGCTACTTGGAAGGCTGAGGTGGAAGGATCGCTGGAGCCCAGCAGATCGAGGCTGTGGTGGCTGGGAGCGGCCACTGCAGTCCAGTCTGGGTGACAGAGTGAGACTCTAACTCAAAAAAAAAAAGAAAGAAAGAAAGAAAGAAATTCATCATCTGGCTGTAATATGATTCATTTAATCATTCCCCTATTGTTACACATTTAGGTAGTTTCTTATATCACACTGCCATAAATAATGCTGCAATGAACATGCTGCTACATAAATTTTATTCCTCTACCTATCCCTGATTAGTTTCTTATGACAGATTCCTAGAAGCGGGATTATCAGAATTGACTGTATGAGTCATTTTATGGCTCATTTACCCATACTGAACGGCATATGTATAAGAATACCCATCTCAACACATGTTTGCCAGCATTGAGTATTATCTCTTTATAATCTTTTGATAATATATTATGATACTTCTTTGTGAGTAACCTTGAATCCTAGTGATTAATAATCAGTGCTCAGGTTTTGATAATCTGGCTTTGGAAGAAAAACAAGTAGGAGAAATATTCTATTAAATTTGACGTCAGCCAGAATAAGACATTTTTTTTAAAAGATACAATGTTGTTGAACTTCATGGCAGTTTGTGCTACTAACTTGTGGCTAGCAAAATAAATAAGTGGAGGTCTGAACAGCCCAGTTTTCTAGAACAGATAAACAAAAGGGGAGATAAATACCAATATTTAGTGAGTGGTTCCAAGGAACCTGCTCTTAACATGCAATACCATATTTATACTTTAATCCTATGAAGTAATGTTATTCCTAGTTCTATAGACAGGAAAACTGAGGCTGAGAGCAGGTTTGTAATTGACCCAGATCACTTGAGTGGTAACTGTATAGCCCAGAGCTGAACCTAATTCTGCTCCAAAGCAAACACCACTGCCCCAGGTGACTTGGGCTGAGAGAAGAAAATAGCCCTGTACAATCTGCTTGTTTTTCTAGATTCTTCAGAACGTACCCCCATAAAATAGGAGGCAAAACTTCATGTAGAAATCACCAAAATCACTATCCATTGAAAACAGTGATGGATCACACATTACCTTGTACAGCTGTATATACGGACTTTCAAAAAATATACATGAAAATTAAATGTAAAAATAATTTCATCAAAGGACAAATAAGTGTTAAAGGGGAATTCTATTCACAGAGGGCTAAAACAAAACAAAACAAAACAAAATCCCATATTTTAGGATTGTAGGTTGTTTATGAAGTTCTTGTTTGCTAAACAACATAGACAAGATTATTTGCAATACTATACCAAGACATAGAAATAATGGCTCATGAAAAATAGAAATTAATTCCCTGAAATAATTTGGTACTGCAACTCTGATACTGCACTCATACAATTTAAAGTTACATTCAGAAGATGGAAAACACTGATTCTGGTGTTGGGAAGCAATGATTTATAGAAGAGACTGAGCAAGGTCCCAAGTAAAGAATGGAATAAGAGATTGCTGACACGAACTTTAATGCTCTTTACCAACTATCTTGAAAAATCGGTCAGGAAAAGAGGTGATTATTCACCTTTCTCCTCTCCTGATAAGGTGAGTTACAGCAAGCTATAGCCCTTTCAAGAATGCCCCGTACGGGGAGCTTAGATATACGCCTGACTATAAAAGGGTAGCAAGAAAACTTTGATAGCCAGTGCCTTGGACCTCAGGCTGGATCTTGTCTCTTCCTTGGAAATCAAGGCTGTCTGTCTGCTTGCCTGCCTCTCTCCCTTCTTCTCTTCTTTCTTCAACTGCTCAACTTTGAATTACAGAGATCGATCATTTGATATGAAGCCCAAAATCTTCAATACAAGGTAAAAGTCTTTTGTGACCTTAAGCTGACCTTTCCAGTCAAATGGCCACCATTCCTCTCATTTTTGGTCTTCTAGTCACATCAGCCATTTTTCAGTCTTTCAAAGATGTCATCTACCTCAGGGCTTTTGTATGTGCTATTTCTTATGCCTGGATTGGACTCCCCTAATTCTACTCCTAGTCCTGACTTTACCAAGGTAAACTCCTACTTATTTATCAAGCCTCAGTTTAATCTCCAGCTCAATTCTTATTCTTTGGGGAAACCTTCCCTGGTTCCCTAGATTAGGTCAAGCTCCCTATTATAAACTCTGAGAGCACCATAAGTCAGTCCTTCATTTCATTTACTAATTACACTTTCACATTTATTTGTATGATGACTTGGTTGTCTGTTTTTCCAACTATCTGGTGAATCCCATAATTAATCTCTATGTGTCTAACACAGAGCTTGGTAAACGTAGTATATTGCAGGTTGGGTGAATAATAAATTGTTCATTTCGTATCCAGGAAAACTTTCATTCAAGATTGATAGTCAAATAAGGACAATTTCAATAAAACAAAAGTGGAAACAATTCTCATCAACTCACTAAAGGGACTTTAAATGCTGCACTTCGGGTGCTAAGGAAAATCAATCAGGTCACGGAAGATCTATATAGCTTTCAAAACAAAAAGCGGGAAATGAAATTTTAAAAAATCAATGCAAATGGACCAAAAAGAAACATTAAAAAAATAAAGTAAGACAAATAGCTCAAAATATGGCAATGACCATAATCAATATAATGAAGTAACTCTTCAGTTAATATGACAAAGATTGTTAGACTAAAACTCTGGGTGTTTAAAAGAAATATTCAAAACCTCAAGACAGAGAGCAGTTGAATAAAAGGAGCAAAGAGATAAATACTAACCTAGAGAAGACTACAGTAGCCATATTAATGCCAACCCCAACAGACACTAAGGTATAAAATATTTTCCGGCATAAAGAGGGACATTATATAATCATAAAAATTTCCATTCACCAGAAAAATATCCAGTGAGCAAATGAGTAAGTTGCAATCAATTCATTTGCATCTTCAAGTCATTGGGAAAACCCATCCACAGAAAGGGAGCAGCTCTGTCCAAACCAAGGGGGAAACTGACGTGTTGGCTGGGGATGCATCACCATGCTAGGAGCATTTGATTATCCTTTACCACTTTCTTCATGCAGAAAGACCTCTCCAAGCTCAACACAGTTTCGATTCCCTCAGCTGCTGCCCAGATAGTCTGACCGCTGCTGCTTGGCACCGTTCCTTAAGCCCCATCACTTAATGCCCCAACTGCCTCCCCACATGTCAATGACCCCTTGCTCTTCCAGTCCCAGGTCAGGAATCTAAAGGAAGCCAAATGTTCTGTGCCAGATAACCATCTTTGATTCTCACTCATCCCCAAGCTTCGCCATGTGAAGTCATGAGCCAGACATAGATTTTTTTCTTCCTGTCTTCATTTGTTGATTTTTTTTTCATTCATTCAGCACTTTGCACACTTACTAGGCACTGAGCACAGCCCTAGGTACACGGGAAAAATTCCTTGAGGGTCCCCAGTCTGACTCTTGGGAGTTAGCCTAGAAAATGATTCCTATTACATTCTGGGAGGTGTGAGCTCTGTGATACCAAATTGCCAAACTGCAGAAAAATTCTGAACCCTTGGAAACTAAAACTTCTCCCAGCTTCAAACACGAAGATAGCCCTTAATTAACGATATGCTTTCTCGAAGTTCTCAGGAGAGTAATTACACACATCAATCATTATTTCATTTGTATATTTAAAAACAACCTTTTATTCTTGCACAAAGAATTAATCTTCATCATAGAAAGATTAGAGTGAAAGATTAATAAAATTTAAATCTAATTCTGCCACTTAGATAATTTCTGGGAGTACTTTGAGACACCTTTTTCCTTTTTTCATACACACACACACACACACACAATTTTATCAGTTAATTTTCACTATGAGATACAACATTTTGTCTGAGTGCAAAAGGAGGATGAAGATCCTTGAACACCACCGAGTCAGGCACTTACATAGTCCTTCATTTTGCAATCTTTGCTGTTCACAAAATTAACTATGTTGTTCATTAAAACAAAATCAAAATCAGGCTGGGCATGGTGGCTCACACCTATAACCTCAGCACATTGACAGGTCAAGGTGAGAGGATTGCCTGATCATAGGGATTCAAGACCAACCTAGGCAATATAGGTGAGATCTTGTCTCCGCAGAAAATCAGAAAAATTAGCTGGGTATGGTGACCTGTAGTCCCAGCTGCTTGGAAGGCTGAGGAGGAAGGATTGCCTGAGCCCAGCAGGTCGAGGCTGTGGTGGCCATGATGTGCCACTGTACTCTAGCCTGGGTAACAGAGTGAGACTCTGACTCAAAAAAAAAAATCCCACTAAATATTAAGAGAAATATTCTCAAATGATTACCCCCATAAGAAAAAAACTCTAGCTATTAGTTATCTAATACTGCATAACAAATTCTCACCACTCCTTGATGTCACAAAATAAAGAACAAAAAATAGCATTATATCCCAAAAAGATGTGTGTGCATATCTGAACACCTCATAAAAATTCTCCTCTCCCTCTAGTGATAAGGACATTTAACATGAGATCCATCCTCTTTTTAAAAAGTTTAAGTGTATAATACACTATTGTTTAACTATAGGCACATTGTTGCACAACATTTCTGGCATCAGGAACTGGTTTCATGGAAGACAATTTTTCCATAAACTGAGGGAGGGGAAAGATGGTTTCAGGACGATTCAACACATTACATTTATTGTGCACTTTATTTCTATTATTATTACATTGCAATGTATAATGACTTATATAGCATCACCTCAGCTCCACCTCAGATCATCAGGCACTAGATTCTCATAAGGAGCATGCAATCTGGATCCCTTGCATGCACAGTTCACAATAAGGTTCACACTCCTATAAGAATCTGTGCTGTTGCTGATCTGACAGGAGGCAGAGCTCAGGAGGTAATGCCAGTGATGGGGAGTGTTGTAAATACAGATGAAGTTTTGCTGCTTGCCTGCCACTCACTTCCTGCTGTGTGGTCGGGTTCCTAACAGGCCACAGACCGGTATCTTATGTGTACCTTATCTCTAGAACATATTCATTTTGCATGACTACAACCTTATACCCTCTAACAACTCACAGATTCCCCTTTCATCAGCCCAGATAACCACCATTCTACTCTCTATTTCAATGAGTTTGACTATTTTAGATACCTTATATAAATGGCAGCATACAGTATTTGTCTTTCTGTACCTGACTTATTTCAGTTAACATAATGTCCGTCAGGTTCATCCATGTTGCCTCACACAGCAGGATTTCCTTGTGTAAGGCTGAATAATATTCCCTTGTATATAAATACCACATTTTCTTTATCCATACCTCTGTCTATGGACACAGGTTGCATTCATGTTTTGGCTATTATGAATAATATTGCAATGAACATGAAAGTTCATGTATCTCTCCAAGATTCTGATTTCAGTTTTTGTGGATATATGCCCATTAGTGGGATTGCTAGATTATATAGTAATTCTAGGAATTTAGCCCCAGGAGTCAGGCTTGAGCCAAGAGACACCACTCCCCTCCTCACTCCTGAATTGTGCTGAGTGGACAAGGGGCAGACAGTTGGGCCAATCAGATCCTCTTGCTGGGAAAACTGATGTTCCTCCTGAGAGTCAATGAGCAACTCATGGGGAGCACAGACCCCTCCACCCCCAGCACAAGTCCTAAAGTGACTGCTTCAGTCTCACCTGAGGAGCCTAAAAAATTAATTTCTCCAGGACCCACTTCAAGCATAATGAATATCCAGGGGAGAGCCCTAGAATCTGTATTTCACCAATAACCTAGACAATTATGAAGTTCTGTCCAATTTGGAAACCATAGCACGGGTGAATTCATGAGTTCCTGGCCTGAAATTCTTGAAATCACCCAATTCTTCCTTGGAGTCCAGGAGACATCTCAACATTCTCTCATTGACTTTGTGCCTTGTTGTTTACTCTAGCTGGAGTAGGGTTCTATAACTGCAGCTAAAGCAACCTTAACTAATGTGGTCCTGAACATTGGCCCTCCGAGCACCTGCACTGTCACAGTCCTGCATCTGCAATCTGTGCTACTCTTGTGGCTCATCGGCCTCTGTGGAGTGTTTTCCCCTTCATTGGACACTGTACAGATAAGAGTAGGGGTCCACGAGAACAAGACAACTGATCCAAAAGTTTCAAATTCTAAATTCTGGGGAAAACTGCTCTCTGTGAGATGCAGTTCTGACTTAGTTCAACTCACTGTAGACTCTAGTTGCTCTTACTAGTGAAAGATAGTGAAATCGCAATGTCTCTTTTAGATTAGTAATGACTCCACATCTTTAAAATGAAATATATAAAAAAATAAAGTTAGCAAGCTAAAAGAGAGAGAGAGAGAGAGAGAGAGAGAGAGAGAGAGAGAGAGAGATTGAGAACGCAGTCCTTCACCATTGAAATTATTTTAGGCAGGGCTCGGTGGCTCAGCCTGTAATCCCATGCTTTGGGAGGCTGAGGTGAGTGGATTGCCTGAGCCTGAGGGTTCGAGACCCACCTGGGCAATTTGGTGAGACCTCATCTCTACAATAAATCAAAAAATTAGCCAGGCATGGTAGCGCATGCCTGTAGTTCCAGCTACTTGGGAGACTGAGGCGGAAGGATCGCCGGAGCCCAGCAGGTTGAGGCTGCGGTGGCCGGGAGTGTGCCACTTGCACTCCAGTCTGGGCGACAAGTGAGACTCCAACTCAAAAAAAAAGAAAAGAAAAGAAAGTATTTTGGGCCAGGCTCCATGGCTCAGCTTGTAATCTCAGCACTTTGGGAGGTCGAGGTGAGTGGATTGCCTGAGTCCATGGGTTTGAAACCAGCCCAGGCACCTTGGTGAGACCTCATCTCTACAATAAAATAAAAAAATTAACCAGGCGTGGTAGCACACGCACGTAGTTCCAGTTATTTGGAAGGCTGAGGTCGAAGGATCACTGGAGCCCAGGAGTCGAGGCTGCAGTGGCCATGAGTGTGCCACCGCACTCCAGCCTGGGCGACAGAGTGAGACTCTAATTCAAAGAAAAAAAAGGAAGTATTTTAGTGCTAAGTAAACACAACCTCAAATATAACTGGAAACACCCTTTGTTTCGGATATGACTTGCTGTTCAACCCACTTTCCTTTACCATGGAATCTTTGATGCACTATTAGCCCTCCTGAGAAGAGTAGTTCTTTATAAAGGAAATATGTCATAGGAGTTCTATAGAAAGCATAACCCTCTAAGACTCAGGGAAATCCCTAGATGGCTGTTAATCTCTCAATGACAAAAAGAAAATATGTGGGAAACCATTAATTGTGAATTCACTGGTTATAGTCTATACAAATCCTGACATATAAAATAAATATTAAATTTGTAAAAAGTTAATAATTTTTATGCCTTGCTTATTAAAAATGTTAAAAATATTTAACATTATTATTATTGTATAGTTAAAAATGTTAGGCAATAAACATGACTTTAAAAAAAGATTCGTAATGAACATCTAGTGGGTGTTGGCATGGTTCTAGGGCAGGACTATCCAGTAGAATTTTCTGTAAGGTTAGAAAATCCTATAACTATTCTGTCATCTTCGGTTCATGGCTGTTGTACACTTGAAATCTATCTAGGCAGATGAAGGAACTGAATATTTTATTTTAATTAATGTAAATGTAATTAGTCATACATGGCTAATGGCTTCTGGGTGGGACAGTGCAGTGCTAGATACTTTACCTAGTTTATTCAGCAAGGCAGGAAGCACTGGCTTAGTTTTACAGATGAGGAAACGGACACCAAGAGAGGGCAATAACATACCTGAAGTCATCAAGTGAGAGGGCAGGGATTCAAACTCAAATGCAATCTATGACACAATAACTGCTACACACATACACACACACGCACACACACACAATCACACACACATTGTGTGTAAAACTTTGATAAAGGATCAAATAAAACTGAACATCCCATCTCTTCATCTTCGGCTCTGTTTTAGTTACAAAGCCAAAACAGAAAGAAAAGCCACGAAGCAGGACACACACTATCAATTCCGCCTAACCATGTCAACGGGCCGGCCAGCGGGCTTGGCTTTCTCCTCCAGCCGTCCTGGCTCTACACATGGGCCTTGTGGTCGGGCGTGTTTTACTGCATGCCGAAAACTCCGAGATAGCTCAGCCTCCAAGAACAAAAGTGATTGCAGGGTGAAGAGGGACGGGGGCCAGGAGGCTGTCCCTCCTGTCTCCTAGGGTGGACACCATGTCTGGCAAGCCACATTCAGGCCTTTAAAATACCACACCGTTGCAGAGAGGGCCCCACTGCCCGGGGAAGCGTCCCCAGCTGCCTCCCCTGCTCACCGTGCCCAGGGAAAACTTCATTTCTAACAGTTACGGTCAGCCATTTAAATCACATTACATTGTAAGTGGATATACAAATTGTCAGCCCTAATGAAATTTAGGAGGAAGCAGTGGGAGAGGTGAAAACACTTAGAACTGGTTTTTTGGTTTTCGAGACTCGAATTCAAGTGGTTTAAACTGCTCATTGAAAACGTGCTTGGAGTGTGGTTTTTCTGCCAGCCCATGGAGCCTGCCCTGGGAATTCACAACCGAGTCTTACTCCCCGGTTCCCCCGGAACTGTATCACATAGACCTTGATGCAAACATGGAGCTCCCTGAGGAAGGAGAGGGTCTTCCTCATTTCTGCACCCAAAAAAAGACCTGACACACAGAGGCTCTGGGGAAACGTGGAATGAAAGAATAAACCCAGACAGCCCTTGTGCACAGCCTGAATCGTGAAGTCAGAAGAGGCCCTGGGAAAGAAACTCACCTCAATGTCAGAAATCACTCCATTAGAACTGCTGGGGAGGGAGAGGGAGGTGGGAGTGAGAGGGAGGTGGGAGTGAGAACTGCCCTCTCTCCATCTGTTGTCTCAGCAGACCCAGGCTCGTGAGACAATAAGCTGAACAACCCATTGGACTAAATAATGAATTATCTGCCACTAAACAATTCATCAGGCTTCTCTAGGGCAGAAGGGGTCCCGGCAAAAGTGAGAGCTTGTGGATTAAGATAATAATATAATAGCTACCACGTATTGAGTGGTTACATGTGCCTGCCACTGCACAAACCCCTTCCTCAGTAATCCTCACAAAGGCACCACACAGTGGAGAGGGTCTGTCCCTTGTTCAGATGAGGAATCAAAGGCTCAGAGAGGTCAAGAAACTTACCCAAGATTGTACAGGTGTTTCTGATTCCAAAACCACTAGTTTTCCTGTTTCCTTACCCTATGCCAGACAGGGCACCTGGCCGGGATGCAGAGGGTGTGTGAGTGTGTGTCTAGGAGGAGGACTCACCAGAGAGAAGCTTTCCTCACATCATTTGGTGTTGCTAGGTCAAAGCAGTGTAGATTAGATTCCATTTGTGTCCATTTTATTCCCAAATGTCAGGCTTTGAGGTCCTATTCTCTACCTCAACACAGCACCAACTTCTTAGGGCATAGTATTACTGAAAGAGAAAACAAATTCACTCATGTGACCCCATCCAAACCATCGTGCATGTCAGGGAATGAGACACAGAGAGGAGAAAGGATTTTCCAAAAGCCACACAGCAAAGTGGTGACCAGCATGGGACCATAATCCCAACACTGGAAATCCTTTTGACCAGTCTGAAGTCTGGGTCCAGGAGTCTATCAGCCCTCTCTTATAAGGGACAACCTCCTTACCTGACACCCACTGGCGCCCTCCAATGACACAAGAGTGAGAACACAGAGGAGAAACTCTGAAGTGGGCACTTCTGGAGAAACGAGCCTGGTGACCGTGGGTCAGGAATTCAACGTTAGATTTCCAGCATTTCCAGCCTTCCTTTTTTTTAATTTTTAATTTTAAAGATGTGCAGTACAATTCAGGGTTAGTTATACAAATGTTCATTATGAAGGTACCCTTGCTGATGAGATGTGCCTACCCCCCACCCCTGGCAGTTCCCCACTACTGCCAGTCCCTTTCTTATTGTATTATGATAATTGTTCAAGGCCCGCTTATGAGTGAGAGCATGTGGTACTCAGTTCTTTGTTTCTGTGATAGCCTTCCATTTTTCTCTTCCCGTCACTCCAGAGGCACTGTCGCCTGGTGGAGGGAAGCAAGGACTATATACTCAGAGAGACCTGGTTTTGCGGTCTTCCTAGTTCTGTAGTTTGAGGAAAGATGCTTAATCTTCTGGGACTTCTATTACCTTATGTGTAAAATGGGGAGACTGATACTTCCTTTTGTCAGACACCATGAGATCAAACAAAACAGTGTGAATAAAAATACTTAACAGCCGGCTCGGTGGCTCAGCCTGTAATCCCGCGCCTTTGGGAGGCTGAGGTGAGTGGATTGCCTGAGCCTGCGGGTTCGAGACCCGCCTGGGCAGCGAGACCTCATCTCTACAATAAATCAAAAAATCAGCCGGGCGTGGTAGCGCATGCCTGTAATTCCGGCTACTGGGAAGGCTGAGGCGGAAGGATCACCGGAGCCCGGCAGATCGAGGCTGTGGTGGCCGGGAGCGGCCACTGCATTCCAGTCTGGGTGACAGAGTGAGACTCCAACTCAAAAAAAAAAAAAAAACATACTTAACAAACCCAGTAGATGTGAGTGCTCAGTTGATGGGAGCGGTGACTAAACCTGTGTTGAAGCTGCATAGGCCTTACTAGTTCCATTATATAGATGAGGAAACTGAGGCTCAACAGAAGCTCAGTGGCTTGCCCAAGGGAGCACAGCTTGCTAACTGCAGGAGTGATGTGAAGTCCAACGGCCAGTGTGTCTAAGATTCAGGAGTCCAGGCTGAAGTGCTGGCCTTCACCTTTTTGGCAGCATGATCTCCCTCTTCCCAGCCCCAGAATCTTGCTCTGTAAAGAAGTACATCCCCACCCTGCTCATGCCGTCTGTCTCTCCTGAGACGTGGGAAAACGCGCTGCTGTGATTCCCAGAGACAGGGGAGGAACTGGCATGTCTGAGCTGAGGCTAAGCCCATCCTCAGCCTCCCCACCCTCTGCTTCTCCGGCCTGAACCTCAAGAACCTGCAGGAGCCCCCTCCCAGTGCCTTAAAGGGAGTGCCCCGCAATTTGCTGAATCAGGGAGGCCCATGAGTCATCGAAGCCGGTGATGGAAATGTGGCTGGCTCCTCCCTGATGCTGGTAATGGCCGCCATTATTAGCCCTCTACTGCTCAAATGCCTACTATGTGTCAGGCCCTCTACTTACATGATGAGCAAACCTTACCACCACCTATAGCATTATCACAGCCTCCTGGCACAGGTGAGAATACTATTCAGAGAGGTTAAGTAACTGACCAAAGGCCACACAGCTATTAAAAGCAAAGCTTGAAACCAGGTTTTCTTTCTGTACATTCTTTGTTGTGTTCTCTGCACCGTGCTTATGGTGAGTTTGTAGGGATAGATGGTTATCCCACTGAAGGTGCTGTTATAGGTAGGATGAGAGGTAGAGTACCACTTATACACTGTGGTATCCCAGTCCATTGGGGGAGATTGTTTGCAAAGATGGCTCTAGCAATGACTTCCATCCTATATGGATGCCCCTTTGCAATGTGACTTTGTCATTCCTCCCACGGAGAGATGGAGTCTATTTCTTCACCTCTTTGAACCTGGGCTTTCCTTGGGCTTGCTTTGACCGACAGAAAGAGGTAGAGGTGACATAGTGTAACTTTGAAGTCTAGGCTTCAAGAGGCCTTGAAGCTTCAGTCTCACCTTTGTGGAATGCGGTACCACAACGTCAAAGAACTCAGGTTAGTCCCTCTACAGATGAGAGACCACATCAAGAGAAAGACCCAGCCAACAGCCAGAATCAACTGTTGACTTATGAATGAGGCCATCTAGAAACACCC
The DNA here is from genome assembly GCA_027257055.1 of Cephalopachus bancanus. Classification (NCBI taxonomy): domain Eukaryota; kingdom Metazoa; phylum Chordata; class Mammalia; order Primates; family Tarsiidae; genus Cephalopachus; species Cephalopachus bancanus. Next base: position 4,249,741 of record JAPVLO010000087.1, read on the forward strand.
AGGCCCTAGCTTATCTGCCAGGCCCCAAGTGAGAGCAGCAGAAGAAACCCCCCCCCCCGCTAGCCCAGACTGAGTTGTTGACCCACAGAGTTATAAGGAAATAACAATGGTTATTGTTTTAAGCCACTGCGTTTTGGTATGGATATGATGTGTTATCAGACAACAGATGATTGAAAGAGTGAATGACTTAATTTCTCCAAGCCTCAGTTTCCTGTAAAATAGGACTCATGTTCATATCCATACTTGAGAAACCTGTTATGAAGATTAAGTGAAATTAAGCCGGCAAACTGCAGATCACCAAGCCTGGCACAGAGTTAGCAGCATCCGTGTACAGTGGGTCACCACTGATGTGAGCTGCTCTGGTTAGGCCTCGGAGGCAAGGGATAGGAAGTGAGCTTGGTGGGTGGGGGAGTATGCGTGTAGGGGGTAGCCCTGGGACATGAGTGTGAGGCAGAATTTGCAGTGAGTCAACTTGAGGAGCTGAGGTGGGAAAGCGTCTGGCTAGAGCTGTCTCAGTTACAGGGCATTAGGCCACCTTAAGCTTGGTTGGGAGCCCAGGACTGGGGGGATTTGAGTCAAGCCAATGCAACACCAAAATGTTCCAGAGATCAAGGAAGCCTTGACATTTAGGGCTCGATAAGGATCCAGGAACTAAGAAATTGAGGAGGCAATGATATCTCCACAGAGTCTTTAAAGGTCAGTCCTGAACCTGCCCATCCCTGCTGAATGCCTTCATCCTCGGGGAAGGTCTAGACACCTTGGCACAGGCTCTGCCTGACTATTGCCTGAGCTGTAGGGTGCCCAGCCTCATCTGCCACCCACCCCTCCTCACCCACATGCCTCACAGGTCCTGGGATGGCCCACATGCCCTCCCCATTCCATGCCTTTGCACAAGCTGGGTCCTACTTCTTAAATACTCTTGTCTACCTTTTCCCCCACTTAACCTGGGTAACCACTACCAGTCTTTAAAGCTCAGCAAAGATGCCCCTTTCTCCTTGATTTCCTGAGTGTGGTTTGTCTCTCCTCTTGGAGCCCCATGGTACCCTAGCCTTCCCTGACCTCCCCATCACTCATGACTAGAATGTGTGCTCCAGGAGGACCATCACCTAAGTCAGTGCCCAGAACACAGTAGGTGTTCATTAACTTTCAACTGTGTTAATGATAAATTGATAAATGAGTTGACTGGGTCCTTAGAGAAAAACAACAACAAAAGGAAATCAGAGGCTCAGAGGGGCTGGGTCTTGCCCCATATCACACAGAGTTATGTCAGAATCAGAACAAGGGCCTGCCTTGATGGGATGAAGCCCATTTTCCTAGATGGCTGGGAGATACCCCAGCTGATGGAAGGAGGAGCCCTCTTAATGAGTGTGGACCAGTCAGGACATGACTGAGCTTCCCAGCAGATGGAGTTCCATAGGTAAAATGGCATGCTTTTTCATGACATTCAGGAGTCTGAGAATCCTGAATGTGGGGTTGTGTGGCCTGCAAGGGACCTTCACAATATATGGATTTTCTGGCTAGGGGACTCCCATTGAGTTTGCGGACCTGGTGACAACCTTGGGAAGTAAGTACCAGGAAAGGCAATGTATTGGGTAACCTTACCAATTACTGTATCAAACTCCAAAATATTACTGACTTAACATAAAAATATAAGTTTCTAATGTAGTCACACAGCAATCTAAAGAGAGAGTGTTTCTTGTCATTATTTGGCTTTCCTCCATGTGGCAAGTCAAGGACCCAGGTTTCTTCCATGTTTGGGTTCATCAACCTCTGAGACTTCAGTGTCCTCTGCTCCCAGTGGACCCTGGAAGGGAAAGATGATGGAAGGGAAAGATGCAGTGGAGAACTCACACAAGCTGCTCAAGATTCTGGACTCCTAAACTGGCACTCATCACTTCCCACTTCCCTTGATAGAAGCTAGTCTTCCAGCATACCTGCATGCAAGGGCATCTGGAAAATGTAGTCTTTGGCTAAGCAGCCATTTTCTAGGATCAAAGCTACAATGATAAAAGAAAGCATGTATTTTTGCTGGACAAATGGGCTCCTGGGTCAGACTTAAGCTTTCCAAACTTCCATAGAGAAACAGGACAGGTTTGGTGGCTTATGCTTGTAATCCCAGCACTTTGGGAGGCCAAGGTAGGAGGATTGCTGGAGCCCAGAAGTTCGAAACCAACCTGGGCAAAATAGTGAGATTTCATCTCTACAAAAATGAGTCAGACATAGTGGGGCAGGCCTGTAGTCCTAGTCACTCAGAAAGCTGAAGTGGAAGGATTGCCTGAGTCCGGGAAGTCAAGGCTGCAATGAGCCATGATCCTGCCACTCAACTCCAGCCTGGGAGACAGAGTTAGACATGGGATTGAGCAGAGTAGAGTAGAGTAGAGTAGGGTGGAGTAGAGTAGAGTAGAATAGAACACAATAGAATAGAATAGGAGTAGAGTTGAGTAGAGTGAAAAGTAGAATATAATAGAATAATAAGGGTAACAGCATTACCTCAGAAGATTCTTGGTAATCTTACTTCAATGGGATGAAAGAGAAAACCCTTAGAAAATACTAGGCAACTTGGCGAGACCTCATCTCTACAATAAATAAAAAATTAGCCGGGCATGGTAGCGTGCACCTGTAGTTCCGGCTACATGGAAGGCTGAGACGGAAGGATCGCCAGAGCCCAGCAGGTCAATGCTGGGGTAGCCACGAGCGTGCCACTGCACTCCAGCCTTGGTGATGGAGACTCCAACTCAGAAAAAAAAAGAAGAAAGAAAAAAATACTAGGCATGGAATAAATGCTTGTAAAATATTATCTCCCTAAACTATTTGATTTTCTTAGTAGAAATGAGATTTGTCTGAGTTGATGGTCAGAGGACAGCTGGATCTTCTCATTCCTTCACTTCCCTCCTCTGCGTTTTACTTTTATTTCCTCCATTTCTGCCCCTTTCTGCTTTCTCTTTCTTCCTCTCTTCCACCATGCAGGCTATATACGAGTCAGGACTCTCCCTGTTGCCTCATGGAGCACATTCTTCCCCATTCCAACCACCCAGGCTATAAAGTAGATTAACTGCCAGTCAGGACCAACACTCCATTAGCAAGAGGAACTGACATGTCACCAGGCAGCACTGATGTCAGGTGGGGTGCAGTGAAAAATTCATGGACGCTTTGACTCACTTCTAAAAGGAATTTTAGAGCGGCCAGCAAAGTTTTAAAACAACGTTTATTCGAGAAAGAAGGGAGAAAAGAAAGGGAGACATGCTAGAGCTGACTTGGGTGAACGGAACCACACCTTTTGCTCTTTACAATAGACCTGATATACCTGCACAATGATTGATCTGCTAAAGAGGGTGGAGCCCAGGTAACTGTCACTCTGGAGATCTACCTTTCTGGCTTCTGATGGGAGGAGAAAAGTGGAGGAGTGGTCTTTTCCTGACCACATTGTCTTTTGCAGGAGACCTGCCAGATATTCCCAATTATCACTTCTATGACTTTGGTCAGTTAAGGGGTGGTATTCAGGCATCTGACAGGGAACTTGAAAGTTTCTTTGTGATTATTACGCTAAGCCATGAATTGTAAAGTTGGGCTGTTCCAGTCTTACTTCTGATGGTGTTTTCTTTGAATTTGCCAAAAGAGTGGGGTTGCTTGCAGCTTGGCCGGCAGTAAAATGTAATTCAAAAATGTCTGGATGCTTCCTAAAACTTGCCCATGGGAAATTTATCTATCTGTGTCTAACATGTGCTTGCTCCCCTACCTCAGCACTCCCTACCTTTGCAGCCATAAATGTCAAGCCACAGGATTCTTGACTTGAGAGATCACATGCCCACAAAACCTGCCAGGGAAAGGGTTCTCTACTCCAGTACTTTCCAACTTGCCCAGAGGAAGGTAACAGGAACAGGTGTTCAATGAACAAAAGTCAAAAACATTCGACAACACTTGAGTTAAACATTTGGTCTCTTTCTTGCAGCTTTTTGATTTTAGCATAGCCAGTATGCTAGTGAACATCATCCGTCTCTCTGCAGGGCAACGACCCATCATTCCTCATTCCCCAATCTTGTTTGTCCATGAAACACTTCCTGATGAGCATCTCCTGGGCCTATGAATGATGGAATACTCTTCGGAAATTGCAGCTTAATAAGAAGTATCTAAAAATGGAGTTCATGTTTATTTAGCCACACAGGGGCAGGTTGGATAGGGAGTATTTAACTGTTCATTTATTATGTTTTTAAAACTAATTTCATCTCTTATTAAGTTGCTACTATTGTTAGGCTTTGTGGGTGGCTTTTTGCAGGTTATGTCATGTAATTTAAAATCAAGTCTCATTGGGGGGTTGCTTTTGTCCTCATGTTCCAGCTGAGGACACTAAGTTCAGAGTGATTCAAGACTGCTCAAGGCCACAATGCAAGTGAGTAGTAAGGTTGAAACCTGGTAATGGTTGTGTTTTCATTTAATATTTATTGAGTTTCTGTGACATGCCAGGCCTTTCTTTTACAGTGAGAGATTAATCCTTCTTGTTTGTTTTATTTATTTGTTTTAGCCTCATTGGCTAGCTTATAAATACGTACAGACCTTTTTGGTTTAGATCAATGGTTTTTCCCCTGGAGTGATTTTGCCTCCCAGAGGACATTCAACAATGTCTGAGTACATTTTTGGTTGTCACAAATGGGAAGGTGCTATTGGCATCTAGTGGGTAGAGGCCAGCGATACTGCTAAACGTCCTACAATGGACAAAGCCCCACAACATATAATTATCCTGCCCAGAATGTCGACAGTGATGAGGTTGAGAAACCCTGACTTAGAGGGAAAACACTTTTAAAAAACCATCACAAATGCAAAAGCCTGCAGGGGCCAGTTAGGAGATATAAATGACTAGCTAATTAGACGTGCCCAGCCCTGTCTAGAAGGAAGCAGCAGAGGCTGGCCTCCAATTGATGGCTACTACACGGGGCCTGTGACATTTGCATCCAGGTAGCCAGCTTTTCCCATTTTTCAAGCCAAAAACCCAAATTTTAAATGAAAATACTCATCTTTTAAATGGCGGCAACTAATTTAATTTTTTAAATGTTATGCCAGTCAAACAAAACACATCCGAAAGTGTGATGCAGACAGCAGGCCCTAAGCTTCCAACCTCCCAGAACACTTCCCAGCGTGGAGCCATGAGTGTTAGACAGCACCGACCCCACACTGCCTTGGGTTGGCCTCCAGACTTATTGTAGTGTACCTTCCTCGCCCCCTTTCTTTCCTAGCCTACATGCATTGAGCTCTTACTATGTGGTAGTACCTGCTCGAAGCACTCCATAGTATTAATTTATTTTATCTTCTCAACAACACTAAGAGGTTGTCTCTCCCATTTTAAAGACAAAGGACTCAAGAGGCAAAGAGAGGTTATGCAACTTGCCCGAGGTGCAAAGGGTACTGGGATTGGAAGCCTGGCAGTTATTAACTGCTAGGTCAGGCTACCCTGCTGAAGACACCACCTCTTCATACTCTTCACAGTGAAACTTGAGAGGGACTTCTCTCAGTCATGAGTCATCATAGGCAAGTAACAGTCACAACTGTGGGAGCCTGTACCTCCCAAGTGCTCAGAACCTCAGTCCCTCCAAATAAAGACGTGGTTTCAACTGGGGAGTGTTTTTCCCTGGGGTACATTCAGCAATGTCTGGAAACATTTTCGATTGTCACAAACAGAAGGGTGTTATTGGCATCTGGTGGGTAGAGGCCAGGGATGCAGTTAAACAACACACAGGACAAGTACCCACAACGAAGAATTATCCAGTTCCAAATGTTAAGAGTGCCAAGGTTGAGAAACCCTCATCTAAACATCCCACTGGCAACCATTTTAAGGTGAAAAAAGCAATGAGCAGAATATGCCAGGTGACTCAGTCTGTTCTTCATCTTGAACATTTTCTTTCTTTCCTCAAATCATTCTTTTCTTCCCTAGCCCTGAAATTTCACAGTCATCCCATCTCACTGTGCTAAATGTCCACACTGAAGCATCTCCTAGTACAACTCTTACATATTAGCAGCAACAGAGCAGGGAAGAAATGAGTACATGAGCGATAAGCACTAAAGAACAAAAAATAAGCATTAAAGTGCAAAATAGGTCCTTGAGATTCAACCATAGTATCACCTACATACCTATAATGTATGTGCTTTTCCTGGAAGCCCTAAGCCATAATAAGTGCCCACATCAAATGGCAATGAACACTCTTTCTGCTAAACACACACACATGACTGCACTGGGTTTCATAAAATGATTTTAATAGAAAAGTACAAGATATGAACAAAAATAAATAATCTTTATCTCATTTCTAGCCCAGCAAATTGTACACTGCATATAAAAATGGTCTAAGATGCAATTTTCCTCCATTCTTTTTTTTCTTTTGAAATACTGAGACAGCATTTTAATTCAATCTTCTAGATTCAAATTGATATTCTTTAAAAAAAATCATACCAACTTGTAATCATTCTATATCCATTTTTTAAAGTTGGTTCACAAGATGATGCTTCACTAAAATATCATCCAATCATCAGATTTAACTGTAAAGTTTGTGTGAACAGGTAAATTAACAGATCCCTTTTTAAAGTTTTAATTCCCATGTTCCCTGAATTAAAAATGTATTTCATCCTCTTACTTTCAAAACATGGCATCTCATTTTCACCATTCCATAAAGAGAGAGAAGACTAGAAAATATTTTTAATAAAAAAAATAAATATTTTATAAGTACAGTTTACAGTGATAATGCAGTATTTTCAGACCTGTGCCTTGGTGCGTATTTGCATTAAATATATGCTTCAAGTTATAAGTAACTTTTCTATCTCTCTATATATGTATATTGTGGACCCCTCAGTCTTTGGGGACTGTTTTTCCAAATGATCTCTGGTAGTTAGCTCGTACCAGCCTCTTATTTGGAGTGCTTATCCTACTTTAGCATCATATTTGATCATTCCGGTGGCTTGAATAGTTTTGTAAAAACAAACTGAAAATTGGGATTGGCAAAATCATCTGAGAAAAGAGTTTGGGTAGGCTACTAAAACATAGAGAGTGCCAGTCTCAGGAAGTTAGTAGCTCACAGAACAGATCAACTGGACTCAAACTTAAAATCTACTTTTTACTGGAGCCCATAGTGACTATTATGAACAGGGTTCTGCTTGCTGCTGCCTATATATAAACTTTTTTGTTAATTTTCCTATATTAAGATCTTGAATGCGCTCCAGGATGAGAAGGAAAAATACGCTGATGCTGCTAAATCGAGTATATGTTTTTGCAATAAAGAACACTGGTCAATATACAACGGAGGAAAAACTGAAACAGATGTGAGTCCTAGAACCACAAGCATTTGAATTTGCTCAGAAATGCTATTTTAAACATTCTATATGTTAGTCTACTGTTTTTTGTGGAATAATGCATTCTTGGCATCCTTAAAAGGTTTCACCATGTTACAAGGTTATCCAGAAAGAAAAAAATAAAAAAAGCAAAGGGCTAATGTATCTATCTAGGCAGCGCTGTCCAGATTTCAGGGTACATTTCTGTAAAGCACAAGAATTCATATTAATTGCGTTTAACACAATGAACCTTTCGTTTCCAATGAATTTTCATTTTCTGAAGACTGAGGCTTTCTTTTTACAAACACTGCTCTCAAAGGGCATAGATACACCACAAGTGGTCCACAGTAAATTCAAATAGAGAGGTGCAATAGTTGCAGTGGTAAACACAAAGACACTTTTTTTTTTTTGGGGGACTAAAAATCTGGTCATAGATAAAAGCATGTGCCTTTTCGTTCCTCTCTGGGCTGTTACAACAGCAACACGCTCTAAAACAATTAAGTTACATGCATAATGCTAAAAGAATGCGAGCAATCCTATAACCAGCTTTAAACCATCTGCTTGATTTCTTTTGAGGAACACATATAGGAAAAGAGAATTCCCCTTTTGTTCTGTTACATATAGAAATCTTTTGAAGCTTCCAAATAGTTTGGTTTTGGTAAAATTCTCCACTCTTCTACTTTGACATGTAGTCATCCTAAACTATCCCTCACAGTTTCTCCAAAAATCTCCACATGAATTATCTGAAGGACAATTGAAACCACTTACCAATATACAAGTAACATTTTATTTTATATTCTATCTTCCATTTGGCATAAGCCTTTCGATGTTTGTTTTTTAAACCAGTGAAATATACAAATCACACAAGACAGAAATATGTACATTAAAAGTACAGAATAAAGGCCATAGGAGATATACATAATATCTGAATGACATGTAGAATATTTTACATTAAATAGTTTCTTTTAAAAGCTAGGATTGTTAAAACTCAACTCTCTTCATAAACATGAATCACTAAAAAGGAACAAAATCTGATTTAGCAAATAAAAAAAGTACTTCATGGTTTTTGTATAATAAAAACCAAAAAAGTGACATTTAAAACTAATTAGTGCTTTTTACTTTCAAGATCTTTTGCTAGCAACTCGCTGCAGCAGAGGGGAAGTGGACATCCTTGTGCAATAAATTAAGAGCCACAGTTGGCTGAGGTGATCTGAAGGCCATGCAGCCTATGATGGGGACAAAAGACGTGTATCTTTCCGAACTTTTAAGACAGTGTAAGTCTGAGATGTGTAAGTCTGAGATAAGAACACATTTGATGGCACTTTTTGAAAAGAGGTGTCCTTGCTTTTAAACATTTCTGTAACTAGCTATCTATCTATGTAATGGGCTGTATTTTCCATAGGGATTCAAAGTAGTACTACCAAATCTAGCAGGCACCAGTTTCCACTCTGCAGAATGAACTAAGAAAAGAGAAACATTGCTGATGCTTCTGATCTTTGAGTATTTCTTAATGTTCATGTCTATGATGAACAAATAATGCCCTTGCCACAAAGTGTACAGAAATGAGGGCTGGAGGAAAGGGGGTGGAGAGGGAAAGAGAAAAGAAATCTCCAAACCAACATGCATTTCAGTGAGTCAGAACTCCAAGCTTCCTCAGAAACAAGGTTGCTTCGTAGTGCTCAAGATTTAATCACTGCAGGACCACAGCCCAAGCTCAAGACTCAAAAAACTTTTGGAAAAACCCCAGCTGGATTGCAGTGAAGGAGGACAATGCGCTAGACTGAGAAATAACCCCAGAATAAACTGAAAATCTAAGTCACTGGCTGCACTGAGATACACTTATATTTATGCATATGTGTATATGCATATATATACACATATATATATACACATATATATATGCTATGTACAAAAGACTTTGAGATATCAGGTACCATTAAACCACACTTCCCCCCTTATAAATGCAACTGTTCAAGTACACTAGGAACAGTTTTAGGGTACACCTGCAGTATAATAGGAAAAGCTTGAGTGGATAGTCTGAACACAGGATCCTCACAGTGAACTGCTACAACACCTCTGTGAACTCCATCAGAATGTCCTTAAAACATATAAAACTACTGCTCCTCAAAATAAAAGTTTTAGAAAAAAAAATCCCTAAGTAGCAAACTGTTTTCCAAGCAGAGCTCCTAACGTTTCATTTCCTGTCCTGCAACCAAAGGGGACCCAGTGGCACTGCTGTTTGAAAACATGGCCAGCATCATATCACATCACAGCACGGAGGAACCAGAAAGGGCTGAGGTCTACCAGGACAGTGGATTTCACTGTTTTCCTCAAATAGGTTTTCTGCTCTGTGCTGAACTGCATGCAGTTACCTTGTTGTTTGGGCTGAGAGTCTATGAACGGAATTCATGTATTATTTTCAGTATTATCATTTATTAACCAAGTATCCCTAAGAAAATTACAGGATATTTTCCTTTATATTCAAGCCACCTCCTCCCCACAGCCCCCCTCCCCTCAGAAAAATCTAGTGTCCGTAATCACTGGGGAATCTTTTTCCAATCTGAAATCCTAATTCCAACAATCTTCATCTTCATATAGGAGTTTGAAAATTTTTTCTTTCTAGATAATGTTCCCTGCTTCTCAAGTTTCATGAGTTATCAGAATAGGACCTTCTCCAGATGGTATATTTGAGAAGAATGAGACATGGGGTATACCTTTCTTCTTGAAAATATGAGATTCTTTCCCTTATTTATTTTGAATTATTATTTTGAAAAAGTATAAAGCAGGCTGGCAGCCCCCAGGGAAGGGAGTCTTTTCTGGGGGGGTCTTTTCTCAAGATTGCTTACCTTGCAACAGAGCAGTTACAACTCATTTTGGTCACAGAAGTTGAATTGTGCATAGATTTGCACCATCCTCATTCAGTTGGATGCTACCTATTCCCATATGATCCCATATATGAGGAAAAAAATGTATTTCTTTACCTTTGGATGTGTACTATGTCCACACAACTAAGTTAGGGTATGTATTATTTCCCCCTCATCCTATACCATCAACAGAAGTCCTGTATTACCTTTTCAAAGATCCACAAAATAAATATTGTCTAGGTTTCCACCCCCCACTGCTGCCAAATAATAATTATAATATTAATAATAAACCACAGAGTTCTTAAATGGTAACAGAGAAAAAATGGTTCCGGTTGCAATTCTTGGGGAAAAATAAAAAATATTAAAAACAAAACAAAAACCAGAATCACTGTACTTTCTATAAATAAGTGGGTCCTGGGAGTGGGACTGGGTGCCAGTGGCGCCCACTACTTGCACACGAACTGGTCCACGATCTCCGTGCACTTCTTACACTTGACGTAGCAGCACCAGTGGAACTTGCAATGGCAGCGTTCGGTCTGCACGGTCTTGAACTGGTCGTAGCCGCGGCCACAGCACATGAGCTCGCAGCCGTCCATGCCCTCCGACGTCTTGTTGCACAGGCGGCCCTGTGTGCCCAGCGAGCCCGTGCTCTCGTTGCGCACGCAGTAGTCAGGGCTGGGGTCGATGTAAACCAGATCCTGTGTGGTGGGTGAGTTGAAGCGGCTATTCACTTGCACCAGCTTGCCCCGGCTGTTGAGCCGCATGGCCGCCGCGCTGTCATACTTCTCCTTCAGGGCGTCACCCACCTTGCGGAAGTCCGCCAGCTGCAGCCAGCATGTCTTGAGGCTACACGAGCCGGACACCCCGTGGCACTTGCAGGCCACGTCAGCCAGGTTGTACACCGTCTGCAGGAAACAGGGACATTTGGTGAACAAACTCAAAGAGGAGCCAGACACAGGCCCAGGCTATGTTAACAAAGCTCTCCCAGACCTTATCCATGTGGCCCTGCATGGAGATGAGTGAGGGGAGGGGACGTTTTCCCTTCAGCCTCCACTCCCTGAAGTCATGAACTGCCTTCTTTAAGAACACCTCCAGCGGGGCCAGGTGGCTCAGCCTGTAATCCCGCGCTTTGGTAGGCTGAGGTGAGTGGATTACCGGAGCCTGCGGGTTCAAGACCCACCTGAGCAACTTGGCAAGACCTCATCTCTACAATAAATCAAAAAAATAGCTGGGCGTGGTAGTGCGTGCCTGTAGTTCCAGCTACTGGAAGGCTGAGGCAGAAGGATTGCAGGAACCCAGCAAGTCGAGGTTGCGGTGGCCAGGAGCAGCCATTGCACTCCAGTCTGGGTGACGGAGTGAGACTCCAACTCAAAAAAAAAGAAAGAACACCTCCAAAAAAATATGCTCTTAGCTCCTCATTACTACATCTTATCAATGAGAACCAGAGTTTTTAAATGGGAACAGGAAAATAAATAGCTATAGTTGCTTCTTTTTATCAGGTAACCATTAGCAGCAACATGTGAACATTCCCAGAGGTTGTTCCCAGAGCATTACCTGAATTAATCCCCACAGACACCTATGAGGAAAGTGTTATCATCATCCCATTTCACAGAGAAGCAAAGTGAGGCCCAAAGAAATAAGCTACTCACCCAGCCACTAGAAAGCAAGCAGGTGCCAGAATTTGAACCCAGGCAGTTTCACTCCAAGCCCATGTGGGGTGACTTGCCCATGGACACCCAGCTGGTAAGTATGGAGTTGGGAAGGGGTTCAGTTCCAGAAGAACCAGGGTTCAAATCTTTACCCACTACTACTATCACTGCTGTGTGCCAGGCACTGTCATAAGAATCCTTGCACTCTTGGTCTCATTTGATCATAATAGCAACAAGACAGTATGAACTGGATTAGACAATGGGACAGGAACACCGACAGTGGCCTGCACAGGTCACACAGCTAGAATGTGAAGTGCCTGGGCCTGGATCTCAGGTATCTTCACTCCTGCTTTCCGCACAGTCCCTACACTGTCTACCCCAACCCAGGCCAAGATAACCCACCCTGGAACCAGGCAACATGGATTCTGTTCCCAACTCTGCCCTTGGACTTAGGCAACTCACTGTACCCTTCTGAGCCTCTGTTTTCCATCTGTAAGATTGACTGTGATGGTACCAACCCCCCCCAGCACTGTTATAAGGATAAAATCAGGGGCGACGTGGAAAGCACTTGGCACACAGGACACAGTCAATCTGGCCTTTCTCCAGGGTGACAAGGGCATGGTGCCTGGGCCCTAGCCCAGCCTCGGGCCGCCCAGGAGCAGTGCCCCACACCACTATCCTAGCAGTCTGGGAGGTGGTGGTTGCCTATTTATAGTCCCTACTGCCCACGGTTACTTATGCCAATGACCTTCCAGATTCTGCATGGTGTGAGCATGCTGGAATGGGCCTGTCACGAAGCTGGAAGCTGGGGGCATTAGAAGACCCATCTGCTCAGAACAGTTACCTCCTTCCTCCAGGGACTCATAAGAGGCTCCCCTTCAAAAGGTGCCAAAAGGTACTTTCTTGGCATCAAGCATTTCAGGCATTCAGCTAGTCTGAGGAAGGGTTTTGCAAACATATTTAACCTTTGCTCCTCTTTGAGGAAAATTAAAAAGCTAATGCCCCAAGGACATTCGAATGGGATTTCCTGGCAAGTACTCAACTTTCCACCCCCTGTGCCCCCCATCCTAGAGAAAAACTGTCTTCCATGTAACTGAACTCACCAAAGTCGACCCACTAATTCAATGATCAAATTTTCCCCCCCATTCTCACTATGCATTTTTAAAATGTAGAGGTTAAACAAAATTGTAGTATTAAAGGTGCTTTTCAAACTCCCCAAAATCCCCTCTTGCCACTTGGAAGTCCCTTGACACTCTCTTTTCTCTCTCTCTCTCTCTCTCTCTCTCTCTCTCTCTCTCTCTCTCTCTCTCTAAGTTGCTAAGTCCCTGATAATTTCTCAATATGAGAGAAGCCCAAAAAAGTCCCAGAGATGGATGACAGGACTAAATATGGACACACCCCAGGAGAGAGCCCAGGAGAGTCAGCCACATCTCTATCCTGGAGGCATTTTTGGCCTGAGATGTTAGGCACACCGTATGCGCAGAGCCAAGTGATACGTCCCTGATAAGGGTTTGTGGGCTTCCAAAGATCATGCAGCTGACCCCCATCACGTGGCCCTGGGTCGACCACAAGAGAGAGAGCTGACCCACACTGCAAGCACAGCACACTGCAGGCACGGCATTAAGAGGCCTGAGAAAGGAGTGACCACACTCCCTCTGGAGCAATTATCTGACCCCTCAGGGCAGCACAGGCAAAATTCTGCAGAGTGTAGTCCTACCCCAATATCCCAAAATGCTTAACCTCAAATGTGAGAAGATGGTAAGTTAGCTGGAATTATCTGTCTGGAAAATCCTTGACTTCTCTATGTTCTGGCTTTATAATGTTTAGTAGTTACCATTCATCAAGCATTTACTACTAGCCGACACCAAACTAAGACCTTAGACCCGACCAAATGAAATCGTTATTTTATAGGTCAAAGAGAGTCAAGTATTGGCAAATTCATGTGGTTCAATCTACTATATCATCTCACTTTGCGCTCACAATAACCCCCAGCAGTAGTTACTGCCGTGGCCACTTAACAGACATGGAAATGCGGAAACTGAGGCTCAGAAATAGACAAGAACAGAGAGCACTGGATTTTAACCTAGATTTCTCTAGTTATGAAACCCTTAACTTTTCACCCCAAGTTGTGCTTCATGAATTTAATAAAAACACGCCTAGGCTTATATTTCAATCCATTAACTTTCTCCCATCATCATAAAAGATTGCTCTAGCCCTCAGTTTCTCAATCTTTAAAATGAGGGTGTGGGAACAGAGGGTTCTATTCCAAGGTTTCTTCCAGTCTTCTATAGTTTACTCTGTGATTATCTTCCTTCGTCCTCACCCCAAAATACAGGAGTGAAATCTCTGACCAGAAAGTTCCTGGCACCTACATTGGGTTTTGTGAAAAAATAATGGCCCTGGTTTTCAATGCTGCCAAAGTTAAGATAAGTTTTTACCCCTTCATTTTAAAGCAGCCATAAAGTGCCATGTGTTTAACCGCAGGAAAAAGGGGTCTTTTTAACTACTGAGAAGTAGCTTTCCATATCCCCACCAGGGGAAGGAAAGCACGGGAACCAGAAGACTTATAAGGGCCACATAGACATCCTCTTGGGTCACTTCTGCTTTCCTCCAGAGCACCCCGAGACTGGCCTGGTGGTCAGGCCTACAGAAGTCCACATTGCTGAAAATGTTGTCGCTTCCTAGAAAAGCCCTTTTTCAAAAGTCACAATCCATCAGGCCTGCTATCTAATGACATAAAGAGGGGCAAGGAGAAAAGAAAAGAGAAAAAAAGAGAAGACCTGAAAGCTGGGGTGAGGGCCTTTTCAGCTGAGCACCACTAGGACAAATAACTCACTCTCCCCAGTGGAAACTCAACTACACACATGTTCCAGGGACCAAGGAGAAAGTTACTAACATTTGAATTTTCGAGCCAATGGCACTGGGGACTATTCTCAGACAACTGCTGGAGCACCTTGGCTGGGGGTCCGGGGAAGGGCGGCGGGGATGATTCACCCCCCGGGGGGCTTTCTGAGTTGTGCACCCCTCTCCAGAGAGGCCGGTGGGTAGGCGGGACTAGTCGAAAGAAAGAAATGGGGGAGAGAGACGAACAAGGAGAGAGAAGAGAGAGATGGGAGGAGGAAGGAAAAAGAAAAGAGAGAGAAATAGGGTGTGGGGTGGGGGGAGACAACGGGGAGACAGAAAGAGGCAGAGATACATACAGAGAGACAGGACCCTACAGAAAGGGGGAGGCAGAGAAGGGGATAGAGGGAGGGGCACGAGGAAGCTGCAGGGCAAAGCTAGGGGCAAGGCAAGGGGCGGGGACACTCACCCTGCGGCCAGCCTCGTTGTTGTGCAGGTTCATGAGAATGCGCGCGCTCTCGTACGAGCCCTTGGCGTGGATGCGCTCCCGCTCGCGCGCGTCCACGAACTCCTTGGCGAAGCGGTAGCCATAGTCAATGTTGTCGCCGCAGCCGCCCCACAGCCAGTCGCGAGGCAGGTCCTTGGGGCGCGCAGCGCGACTGCAGCCGCAGGTGGACAGCTCGCCCTCGCGGCACGCCCGGCTCATGGCGTTCACCACCCCCGCGGCGCTCACCGCATACGTGAAGGCCGTCTCGCGGCTGCCTGCGGGGAGGACAAGGGTCACTGCGAGTCACCCATCAGGCGCCTGCCTGGGGTGCAGGCATAGCCAAGCCTCGGGAACAAAGAGGGCTCCATCCCCCAACACACCCCCAGGCCCTGGGCCCACCTGGAGGGGAAGCCAAGAGAGACCCCCCAGCAAACACACAGAAGCAACAACTAGCTAACAAAGGAGCAGCAGATCCGCGCTATCTCTACTCTGATGTTTCAGAACCTAAGGCAGGAATCTAACCAGTGCTGGATTGATTTTCACCGCAACTCTTGAAAATAGTCAAAACTTCGTATTTCCAAAAATGCACATGAAAGAAGTCATTGAAGGAAAACTCAGAGTTTGGGTAGACTCCCTTACACTTATTTTAATGTTCAGTATTATTTTCATCTGAGTTACACACAGGGCAGGAGCACAGAATTTGCTGGGCTTAGAACCCCTGAAAGTCATAGGCCCCGAATGGAAGCCAGACATTGCCAGCCGCAGCACTCCTGTTCTGCCTCACCCCCCCCACTCCTTGGCAGTTGTAACCTCTCCTCCCTCTTCCTTCGTGCAGCACGAAGTCTGTCTCAGGACAAGGCTGTCTACTTTCCCGGAGGACAATTCTGCACCAGCTCATAGAGAAGTATAAATGAACTTGCCTCTCCTGAAATCCCAAGCTGATTGGCCCAATACTTCTCATTCAAGAATATGACTGTCTACTTTTAAAACAGCCTGCTGTTCTTCAACGCTACTTCTGCAACTGCCCCAGTCTCCCACCTCTCCCTAGAGCCTTTGCCTCAAAGTGTTAGAATGATAGCAAAAAGGAAAAAAGCACAGCCTAGGAGAAAGGGGAAAAACAAGTTTTGGTTTTCCTCGAAACTTGTAAAGAGTATCTCCCTGTAAAACAGTTATAGGAACCCTATTTGTAAGGAGAAAGTAGAGGCCATCATAGACTACCCTAAACTCCACTTGTACAGGCAGACAATTCTACATGGACCAAAAGCTATTTAATAAAATGTTGTACTGTGAGAGAAAAAGGGCCAATATCCAGCCAGCTGAAGCTGGACAGGGGTAGGCACGGAGGGCCTCACTTCCCTCAACTGGAAAATAAGGGTATTGAGCTAGATGCCTAGGAATAAAAAATGGTCCCTTCTGGTGCTGAAGTCCCAGAATCAGTTTCTCCTATACTTACTTTGAAAGCTTGCTAACAATCTTTTTGGGGGGGCAGAGAGAGGAGTACAAGAACAGAGGACAATAGGACTGGGTCCCAACCGGAAGGCCTATTCTGCAGGAGAATGGCTATGCCAATTCAAGCCTCCAGTCTCCAGCAGGCCGCCCCATTCTCAGACTTCCGCTCCACATTCCAGTTGCAACCCTCTGTAGTACCCCCTTCTAGGGATGGCGATGGTTCCTATTAACCATAGACCCTCCCCCCTCATACTTTAAAAATCAATAACTTGAGGAGTGTGCTGGTGATTGGCAAGAGGATCCAGAAAGTTCCTGGGTGTGTTGCGTCTATCTAGCTCAAATTAGAGAAGGCAGACAATGTCGGGGGAGTGGAAAGGAATGAAGAGAACATACAGCTTGGAGGGAGTTATCTGAGGATTAACACTGATAATACAGAAAATGCTGTGGCCCTGGATGGGAGACGTGTAGAATACAGAGGGAGTAGCTGGAGGAAGTAGAGATAAAACGGCCCTCTGGGGATAGAGGAAAACGAGACTGCCCTCTGAGTAGACAAAGCATATGAGAGCTTTTATACAAAACACAAACAATGCTGCCTTTTTCCCAAGTCTATCTTGAGCATTTCCTTTTCTGTCTCAGAATACAAAACCTGGTAGAACTCTCCCAGCTAATTGGTCACTGCAGGAAAAGTGTCAGTTTGAAAAGTATTTTTTGGCGAATAGCCTGAGGGTACAGTCATCCTGATTGGAATATTGCTGATTCAGCTAGGTTTCCCTCTGTTGTGAAATCTGTATCTACTTGGATCCTCAAACTCCTTAAAAAGGGTGCCTTCCTTACATATGTATCTTTTCACAGCATGGAAACAAAGAAGAGACAGATGGGACAAAAGCTGGAAGGAAAGGGTAGCATGATGAAAAATGAGAAAGTTTCTAAAATGAAGCGTTGGCCCTTCACAAGTCAATTGTGCATGGTGCCTCCCAGGCAACTGGCATCTTAGAAAAATGAGTGGAGGAGGGGGTCGGAGGTGGCAGCCGGAGTTTCTCAGACATGGGCCCCATCACAGGGTCAGATTCTCACAGACAAGAATTATTCTTGATATCCTCAGTGCACTAAGAGCTTTGGGGTGGGCATGCACACACCTTTTGGCATCAAAGGTGTTTTGACTTTTCCCTTAGCTCATTCTCATCAAACATACCCTTAAGTGGAAAAGCGAAAGCAGAGTTAATTTCCCACCACTGGAGTTGGGTCCATGTTCCTCTTCCATAAAAATTGACTTTGTTTTTTCCTTCTCTCCATCTCTTTTTTAAATAAGTAAACAAGAGAAAGCCCCATCAGCATCCCACCACAAGCCACAAGACAGCAGCTTTCTGTTCTTAGACTCTAGGCACTTGGGGGGCCTTTGGCAGGGGATGAAGCATGTACCTTCATCTTCCCAGGACATCAGCTGACTTGATGACAGTATCTAGGAGGACTCCCTCCAAAGCTGTCAGGAAGTACTACTCCCACCCACTTCCCTCAACCCAGACAGTAGTACCACTAAGGCCCAGAGTACTACTAAGTACTACTAAGGCCCAGAGAGTATACTTTCCAGGGACAATTAAACATAGGCCTCTGTACCAAAAAGTCCAGCTTATTCCTTGAGAAAGCAGACTCTTTGAATCTTGGACTGCATTTACACCTAATCTCCAGCAGAATTCATATTCACATTAGCAAATGATAGCTGACTCCAAGCATTTTGGCCCAAAACAGGCTACGCATGAAGACAAGAGGAAGATCTTCAATCAAAACTGTGTTTTTGTGACTACACAGAAAAGTGGTTCCAACTGCTCTTTTCCTTCCTGGTTGCCATCTGGGGTGTATGAATTTTGCCAATTCATATATATGTGAAAAAGAGGTTCCACAGTTGAGAGGAAGGCAGGTTAGGAGGAACATATTAAGAGAGGAAAGCTGACAACTTACCATTCTGATATAGTTTTTAAAAAGATTTTTGTTCAATCACAATATCAAAATGCAGGAGAGTTAAGTCTCTACCACAACCCCAGTAAACTACATGAGGCAGCCCACATTCAGGGAAAACTTCTGTGTTCCCGAGGCTTAATTCCTCGATTCGGATCCCAGTATATACATTAGCACATTTTAATCATTAACAGAAAGGACAAAGCCCTACGAGACTTTGCAGGCTGAGGCTACAGGCCATTTTCCCACTCAGTCAGAGGAAAGGCTTCCAGTCTTGTATTATTTTAGTTTATGAAACCGCTTGGCTCAAACATCTACTGACAACTCTTTTTTGTTCTCAATGAATGCAATTTTCAGGGGTTTTTGTAAAAAGCATTTTATCCATCTGTGATGGATATTAAGCCAACTTTTTATCTTCTGTCAGTAGAAAGAGTTAATTACTTTGATAAATTGCTTCTTATTTTAGTAGTCACCACAGCCATATTAATTATAAGGGCTTGTTTGCATAAAAGTAAAGAAACCTAAAATATTCACACCAGAAAACACACATGGGATCACATCTGTCAAATCGTATCCTACACTATTTAAGCCAAACTAGAGGCAAACAGATTTTTCAAAAACTTTGCCTTTATCTCAGTTTAAATGCCATCTCCTCCTTGATTGGAATAACACGTTTAATAGCATACTTAAAAATTAAGACTCAGACTGAGAGCAACAGGGATAAAATATTTTTCAAGTTTCTAGGTTGAGATCCTAAACTGTGCTTTTACGTCAACTACCAAAATCACAAATGTAAACTGGATCATTTTTAATTAAAATTCTTTCTGGGACTAAAAAATAAAGCTTTTAACATACATATTTTATAGCCTCAGGAAATATCTATATTAGGAAAATTAAAACCTTGTTCACTTTCAATATATCCAGCATTCTGATAGATGACAATTTATAGTTTGATGCTTGGACCATTCGAATTGTGGCTGAAGAAACTTCTGAAGTCAAAAGAGTTTTGAAGTTTAAAAGGATATAAATGCCTCTGCTTCCCCCATGTGCTTTTGAGAAACCAAAATAAGTGTTTCACTTCTATTTTAAACAAAATACTTTCTAGAAAAAGTAGGTGTTCAGAAAAATAAAGGTGTGTGTGACGCTCCCCTCTTGGTTTAGTTACAGAAGTCCAAAACTTATAATCTGGCGGAGGAGGGAAGGCGGGTGGGCAAAAATTAACACCAGTTGCCATAATGACAAAAATGCCAAAGCCATCACCCAAACTGGAAGGTATCTTCCTCATCAAGCATGTATGTAAACACACAGGGTGTTTTCTTGGGAAAAAGTTAATATGATTTGAAAATATGTTAAATTGTTTCCTACCTATCTGCATAACCCTGCCAAAAACAGAGGTGTTATCCACGGTGCTGCAGTTCCATCTTCGATGTCGGAATTGATACTGGCACTCTTTGATGCCTGTCTTCGCACCTTCTCCGATGTATTGCATGTGGTCCTGATACAAGTGGCACAGTTTCTTCTGTCCTTGAGAAAGTCCTGCCAGTTGGCTGCAGAGAGGCTGCGCTCCTATGATATATACTTCGGACATCTGAACAGGGTTATTCATACCTAGCGACCTGCAAGGGGCGGGAGGAGATGTGCATTCAAGATTTACATGAACTCTAGAGGTGGGCCCCCTACAAGCATGTCGGCAATACATAGTTTGAAGCACACAGATGCTTTTTCTCTCCCGCTTGTCCTCACGACAAAGTAGGAGAAGGGCTTCATAGAACTCCTCTGTTTAAACTCTACTCAGAAAACAGAGGTACCGTGTAGTCCCCATGCAGCCATCTGGCTCCTCAGTTAACATTTTCATTCCCTTCCTTGCCCCTGTTGCTGTATACCTGAACCAGTATTTCCGAAATCCACTCAGGAAAAGGGGAAACAGTGGTTTTGGGGACGGGCCTCTGACATGAGAGAAAATGACTCACTTTGCCCCACAAATTGGACCGATCTGCCTTGAAAACATATGAGTGCCAAAAGTAGACACAATTAGACACGGGTAGGAGATAGCAGTTCCCTTTGACTGATGGAAGAACAGAGGATCAAGTATACAGACTGAAGAAAATTCCCCACATTTCTGAGCATTTTAAAAGGGCTCCTTATGTGATTGTGAAGAACCCAAAACAGGGTATCCAGTGAACAGAAGTCAGGTTTGACAGTCAGAAAAATGTTGTTCATTTACAGGGGAAAAATATCCAGAACGCCGTCAAAAATAATCCTCTGGATACATTGCAGTCTATCTACAAGGCCCCTACCAGAAAGAAACTCCCATTTAGGGATATTTGACTACTTAGCGCTGACCTTTTTTTTGATCAAATTTCAGGCCCAAATACTTCCCCACTTGGAGTTTAGCTGTCCTCCCAGAACTCTGCCTACTTCAGACTCTGTAGGTTAATAATCTCGAGTGACAGAAAATAAAAGTCGAAACTCACTTTTATTACCTAGAGGTGGCAAAAAAGTAAATTTTATAGATAGGCTTACAATTACTAGAGAAGTGAATTTCTGTTCCCTTTTATTACATGATGTACTACAAGCACACATCTGAACAAGGGCCTCATAGAAAAAGGCCTAGATTTATAGACTCCCATTCCCTATGGAGCTGAAGATAAGCTTTACAATATCAGCAAGTTAAAAGAAAACTCTGATTTAAAATATACATATAAGTAAAATATATTACATACAAATGTATTAGATACTTATATCCACACTCATTATTCAGGTTTAAATATTACAGCATCATACAAACGAATCTTTTAAAAAAAGAGAATAGAATAGAATAGGCACATAGAATGAACTTACCACCAAGAATTGGCCTCTATTACAACCTGGGCGAACGAGAAAAATATGGCCAAAGCCATTAGGAAGAACTTGGAAGACATTGCACTTCCAGCCGTCCCCAAAGCAACTCCTGGGCTTAATATTCCAATCGACTTCTGGAGAGGGAAGAAAGGAGCAGATGTTTATTGCCTCTCAGATAATTTTCAGGCGTACAAGTTTAAACAACGGAAGCATCCGGGGTCTCTTAAGTTTACTGTTGATTGACTGCACTTCTCCGTGAGTTTTTTGATGGCAAGATATAGGCAGTTTCTTTTTCCAAATTAATCCACCCACGCAACCTCACCAGGAAATCTGATTTCGCTGGAATCCTGTGCGCGGGGCACGCCAGCGATTACAAACATGGCTCAATTCTGTGGAGTCAAAACCCTGGTGCCAGGCGCTGCCTCCTTCCTGCTTGCTCCAGTCCCGCACCGCACCCCCTCGCTCCCCTCTAGTTCGCGCTGTGCTCTGTCCCTCCGAGGTAATCACTCGGGAACCCGCCGCCACCCTCGTCCTCTCCCCGACCTGGGCCGAGCAACAAGTGGAGCCAGAATTAACTCCATGGGCTAGAGGAGCGCGAAGGCGAGTGGAACGCGCCGCCAGCGCTGCGGAGGAGGCGGGGTGGCCAGCGCGGGGGTGGAGGGTGGGGGCAGGACGCGGGAGGGAAGGGCAGGGGGTGGGGGGCGAGGCCCCGGGGACCAGCGCGCACGAGAGTGCCCAGCTGGGAAATGAAACCCCTCTGAATTAACATCGTATGTTTCATAATCAGTTTACGGGCCGATTTGGGGAAAGCCACTTCCAGATGGGGAAGAGCAGCCCGGATTTCCTCTAGGACGCTCTTCAGTCAGACTGGGGCGGGGAGAAAGAGCTGGGGGGCCTAGGCGAAATGGAGAGAGAGGTCTGTTCTCCCAAGGAAACCGGAAAGGAGTGCCACCCCCCCACCCCACCCCCTTGCCTGCGTCCTCTTCCTCGGACTGGAGAAGGGACAGGGAAAGAAGGGAAGTCCCGCCGGCTCGGGAGAGGATTCCTCGCCTGCTCTCCTCACAACTTTCTCCCAAGTTCTGATTTTTCACTCTCCCCTCCACCCCCAGTGACAGCTGCCGCAGAGGGAGGAGACGGGAAGCCAAGGGGGACTCTGGTGTCCCTCTGTCCTGATCCGGGGTTGCGCGCCACTTCGCCATCGCAGCACTGCCAGCCCGGCTTTGGAGCAGTGCCACCCCGCCCCAGCCTAGCCTCTCCAGCCCGACTCAGACTCGGTTAGTCCTGAAAGGTGGGGGTGCTGGTCGAGGCCCGGGCCGTGGCGGTTGAGTCCGGGCGGGGCCAGAGATGCGCTGGCTCCGGAGCCATAGCAGGGCCCCTGGATCCCAGGGCGCAGGGGCGCTGGCGGCGAAGGTCCCCTTCCTGAAGAATTTCGGGGGCAGGAGTTGGCCTTGGAAGCTTCCGCTGCCGTTCCTCCCCACTGGTGACTTCTCCACCTGCAGGCGGCGGCGGGTGCGGGTGGGAGGAGCGGGTTTCCAAAAAATCCCCTTTCACATCTCTGATAAGTGTAACCCTGCCGCGCTATGCCGCCCGCAGCCCCCGAGGGCGCCCCCTCCTCGGAAAAGGAAATAAAGGTGCCTCTCCTCCAGGAGAGGGACGAACCCGGCCCGGAACTTGCGCCGTAAAAGGAACAGAGGGGACCCAGGCAGCCGTGGACGTGGAAACGCGAAGGGGCTCAGGAGCGTGTAACGGCTTTCCCCTGCGAGCCGCCCCTTTGGCCCGGACACTTCGGGGCTTCTCGGAGAGGAAATGCTTATGTGGTCCCAGCACCCGCTAGCCAGGGCTCCGCGCCCGCGGGCCAGCGGTCTCCAAAGCGCCGCAAAGCTGGGGGCGCATCCCAGAGAATGGAAATCTGGGGTTTCCCCAGCCTAGGAGAGGGAAGGCTCCGGCTCTCCCCACCCCCGCCCGAAGTGTCAAGTTTCCTCCAGGGGAGGGGGTGGGCTTCGAGGTCTGCCTTCGCGCGCAGCCCAGGCTGCAAAGTCGACTCTCCCCAGCGGTGGCTAATGCCGCGCACGCATTCGTACACACTCACACCCGTGCATTTACACACTCACGCGTGCACAGACACACGCGCTCCGACGCGCTTCCGAGTCGGAGGCCCAGGTCGCGCCAGCCGAGCGCACTTCCCGAGCTTCGCGGCGGGCGGGGCGCGCGGGGCGGAGCTCCAGCAGCGGAGAAATTGATAACAGATTCGGCGGATTACAGCGGATCTCTTTGTTAGAGCCGAAGCCACACAAACCGAACTCACTCCCGGCCCGACGCCCGCAAGGAGAGTCCACCAGTTCCCAGAGCCCGGGCCAAAAGGGAGTGGGGTCATCCGGTTTCCGCGACTCGGGTCTCCCTGGCTCCCGGGTAGAGGTAGGCGGGGGGCGGGGGGAGTCCCAAAGGGGATCTGACAGGAGGGCCCTGCGAGTCGAGTCTCCACTTAACCCTGCGCACTTGCCCGGAAACACCTTGGCCCTCTTCCCGCTCCAAACCTGGTGCAACCCCGAAAAGGCCCCACAAGTCTGAGAGACTCAAGGAACCCACAGCGAACTCACTCATAAATACACGGACTCTGTAGGGTAAAACATCCCCGCCTGTTTACCAAGAGATCTGATCCGAAAAGAGTATGAAAAGAGACCTCTCGGGACACTGTCACACCAGGAGTAAAATAAAAGTTCTGGTCCGAAGTTGAGTTTCCCAATGAAAGTGCTAAACGTTTTCCAACACGTACGGGGCCCGGGGAAGCTCAGTAAGGACCCTGAGGATCTGTTTTTTGCGTGCTTCGGGGAGGAGGGCTGGGGGCATTTGAGAGGTCCTGCGCAGAGGAGGGGGCAGGTGGGGGGGCGTTCGTGCGCCCCGGTTTTCAATTTAGAGCATCTCGAGGACGTGGTTCTCTCGTTCTCTCTCTCTCTCTCTCTCTCTCTCTCTCTCTCTCTCTCTCTCTCTCTCTCTCCCCCCCCCCAAAGTCTACGTCTAAAGGTTTTCCTAATTCTTCACCAGCTGCGGTGGGGCCGGGGATGATGAGGGCTAAGAAAAAGGGACCCTCACGAGGAAATCCGTTCATAGGGCGTCCGGGGGGCCACGGAGAGAGCCGAGACGTGCACGCACACCCGTGCAGCACTCGAGTCCTCGTGGCGAGCGGCCCCTTAAGTGAAAAGACGGAGAGCCCCGGCGGAGATCCCCGAGCCTCGGCCACTGGCGCTGCCTCCCTCCGTCCAGGCATCTGCTTCTGCCAGACTCCACGTCTAGGGCCCCAGTCCCTGGTAGTGGAAAGGAGGGGGGACGCCAACTAGGCAGAAGAAGCGCATTTGACCCAGGCTGGTGGCGGCGAAAAGGCGGATGGGAAACTCCAAGAGAGAAGAATCTCCCCCTCTCGATAGAAAACAAACTGTTTTCCCCTACGCGGATCTCCCCCCAAAACAAGGAAAGCTATGGAAAAACTAGCTGGCGAACAACTCACTTGCAGCCACAAACTTGGGACGTCCCGTCCCGGGGAACGCGGAGAACAGCGGGAGGAGACGCAGAATTGGCCGGCGCCGGCCAGTAGGAGGTCCGCTTTGGGGTAGCAGACAAAGGAGCCATTGCTCCCCACTCCTCGCGCCTGGGCGCAAGGGAGCCGCGGCTGCTGCGCCGCGAGTGTGTCACAGGGCCGTGTGTGTCCGCGCGCGTGAAGTGGGGCCAGGGTGGACGCGACAGAGAAGGCGGCGGCGGCGGCTTGAGCTGGAGTCAGTGCAAGGACTCGAGCAACCTCTGACCGCCCTGGCCTCAGGACCGACGGCAGGTTCGGTAACAGCGGCTCCAAGGAAGGAAAGGTCTGGCCTGCTTCTCGGCTGTTTCCTGGCCCCTGGCCACCCCTAGACAGGGATCTCCCAGACCCCAACACACACGCACGCATCACTTACACCTCTGACACAGGATGTCTCACTCTCGGCACAGGCTCAACTTTGTCCAGAGGTGGAGCAGTGTCCGCGGATGGAAAAAAGAACATCATAGTCCAACCCCCCTCCCAACCCTTTAATTTCGCCCCCACTTTCTAAGAGACGAAGAAACAGGCAGAGAGAGGGAAAGCAACACTTGCCCTCCACCACAGAGAGAACTGGTGAGACCCGCGAGGCCAAACCCGAGGCCTCCCGGGGCGACACTTTCTCCTTGCTACGCCCAGAAGCGGTACCGACCCTGCGTCCAGTTGGCTGAGCCCCATTTGCTGGGTCGGGCCCATGGCCCCCTCCGTATTGCAGCGGCGGTGCAGCGACGCTGGTACTCCGGGGGCCTCCGAGGGGCCCTGCTGGGAGCGTGGGGCCTGGTGGTCGGGAGGGATGAAGGGAGCAGAGGTGGGAGGGAGAGGGGAGCAGCTGCCGGCCCGCCCCAAGGAGCCGAGACTCGGAGGCGTCCTACCTCAAGGCGGCCAACAGGGGGCAGCCGGCACCGCACCGCGGGGAAGAAAGGCAGCGGGGACGACTCCGAGTTCTGCGCGCACAACGCTAACCCCTTGTGCACCGGAGCGCTCGGGGGGAGGGGAGGAGAAGACAAGGGACTTTTGGGCTAGGCCTCCTGGGGAGGGTCTTCCGTGGAGGAGGCTGAGGAAGGGGTGGGGGGAGAACTAAGTCTAATACGTCTAGGACGCGAGAACAACGCATCCTTACTCCCTCCACACACACCCACACCCGCGTGCGCACACGCAGGGCGAGGATCCACACACTCGAGCACACACCACCTTCGCCGCCCTCAGTTCGCTGGCTGCGCACTCTCGGCAATGCCGCTCGAAACTCCCCTCGCGGAGGCAGTCTAGAAGCTGCACCTCGGCATCTGGCTGGTTCCGCAGTGAGCGTGCGAGTGCAGGCGGGAGGGCAGAGGCTGGAGAGGTGCGATCCCCCCGCAGGGCCCGAGTTACTTCCAAACAGCGAGCTGTTCATTTAAATAGAGACCGGAGAGACGGGGGCCCCCGATGCCAGACAGGGATTAGAAAGTAAAGCAGGGCCGCGGGGTCTCCAGATTTGGGTTTTTTAAAAAAAACCTTTTTTGGGGGGGAAGGGGAATTGTCTACTTTCAGAAAACATCTTAATTCCAATTCTAGACTTATTCTCTAGGAAACTGAAAATGGGGAAGACCAAGAAAAATGGAAACAAGGATCGAGGCTTGGTCGATAGAAAAGAACAGTTGTTTGGAAAATAGCAAGTTACATGGCAGGAAGAAACGTTAACTTTTCGTAAAAGTGAACTCTCAGTGACCCTCGGAGTGTGTGACTCGGCTTTAACACACAACTGACAATTAAAACAAACACGAGTTCACAAACTGGCCCCCGCCCGCTCTCCCAGCGCGGAGGCCCAAGTGTTTCTAAAAGACCAGGCAGTCAGTCTCCGCTTGGGGGCTTGGGAGCGCTCTCCCCGCGGACGAGATTAGAGCCACTACCACCACTACTCCCCGCCCCCACCACCGCTCAAAGTGCCTGAATTCACCCAGCGGCGGCTAATAATGCGACCCTGCTCCCCGCGACAGGGTGCGCGCTGAGCCCCTTCCAGACCCTCTTAAAGGTACAGGGGCCTGCAGCGCTTCGGTTCCCCGGCCAGGACAGGCCTGCAACCTGGCCTCAGCCCGAGGGGGGGGAGGGAAGAAGCGGGTGTTCGCTGCTCTGGGGTAGCTGGCCCCTAGTACCTCTGTCGGTTCTCCCAACCAAGGAGTCCCGTCCCCCTTCCCGAGTCCCGGCCACACACCCTCCCAGTGCCCGCGCAGTGGGCGCTTGGTAAATATTTGTTGAATTGAATCATTATCCTGTTACTGAAATATACATAGTAAATTACACTCGGGGTTCTCAGAGTAAAAGGAAAGTCGTCAGTGAACCGCACTGGGCTTTTCTGCCATCGCTCTTCCCCACTTTTTCTCCAAAGTCGAAAGACTTGCAGAACGGGGGGGGGGGGGGCGACGAGAAGAGATCTCCTGGGACGCAGAGGCAGCGCGCCGGGGTGGGGGGCGAAGGGTTAGGGGTCCTTGCCAGCGACTCTGGCGTTCCGAGGCGGTTGGAGAAATGAACAGATAGGGAGAGGCGGAGGGAACTCAGTCAACTTCCAAAAGAAAAGAAAAAAAAGTGGCGAGCGTCGGCAGCGCACTGAACACCTACCTTCATGGCGAGGGGGAGGGGGCGCGGGGAGGAAGTCGCCACCCGACTGAGGGCTGCCGAGGAATCCGAACGGAGCGACCGGGTTTAGCCTGGGGGGACGGTTGGGAGCAGGGCTGCGGAGTTCTCGGGGCGCGTCGGGCGGGCGCAGTGACCCGGAGCTGAAGCGGGCACGGGCGCCCGGGCCTGGGCTGCCGAGTTGGGGCCGCGCCGGGATGCGCCCAAGACCTGGGGGGCACCGACGACGCGCAGGAGCCGGCAGCACAGGCAGGTCCCGGCCCGGATGCAACCGGGAAGCCGCGGGTCCAGCGAGGGCGAGCAGGCGACTGTTCCAAGGCGAGGCGCTCCCTTTCCAACGTCCATCAGCGACGGCGGTAATTAGGGCTTTCCAACCCCAAATGTGGGCGTGATTGTGCAAAAGACTTTACAACAAATAATAAAAAAAAAAATTCTTCACAAGAGGGTGAAAAAAAAATGCCCCACTACTCAGCTCTGGCCCGGGGCGAGGGAAGGGGGGCGATGCATGCGCCTAGGTGCCCCCAGTTCATTCACACCACGGATTCTGCAAACTCCGGGCAGCTCACGCCTCCTGATCCCCAGCTCCTCCTCTCCGGGTCTGTGGCCGAAACGTCTGCTTCTAGGCGCTGGTCTTGCAGCCGCGACTTAGTGTGGACGTCTGTGTACAGACACAGTCACACACCCAAACCCACACCCCCTCACAGCAGCTTTGGGGCCACAGAACAATCAGGCGCGCATGGCTTTTTCTCCGCGAGATGCCGCTGAAAACGCTCGAGTCGCCATCTGAGCTGCCAGAGTCAGCGCCAAAGTCTTTTTTCCTTTGATTTTAAGGTTTGGCAAAAATGGGGGGCAAAATGGGTGAAAGTCGCCCCCGAACTTTTTGCTGTGCGGTGGGCTGGAGGGAAGGCGGTGGGCGACTGCCCAGGGAAGGAGACGCAGGCTTCTCCCTCTTCAGCCCCTTCTTTCTTCGGGTGAATCTCCCTCCGTTCCCCGTGTTTCCAGCGCGAAGGGCGAAGAGGAGCGAGGGCACCGCGGGCGCGGAGCTGAGGAAGGGCGAGAGCTCGGGGCTCCGCGGCGGCGACTCAGCTCCGGAGGTTCATGGCCCGCAAGGCTGCCCACCTCCGGGTTTGGCCGCCCAAGTCCGAGGGGCGGGAGAGCCGGCCGGCGGGCGGTCCCGGGCACCGCGGCGGAAGGGCTCGCTGGGCAGCGGCCGCACCGAAGCCGGCTCTGGCGGCGGAGGCGGCACGGTGGAGCCTGCCGCGGATTTCCACGCGATCCTGCGCCCCGCAGACAGACTGACCGACCGCGGGGACGCGTACCCCCCACCCACCCCCCGGCCCTTCTGGCCAACTGCCTCCCTCTCTCCCTCCCTCTCTCCGGACTTCTCTTTCCCCTGGTGTTCTCAGGAAAAAATAAATAAATAAATAAATAAATAATAAAGTTTCAGAACCAGAGGCGGCTGGAAAGAGAGGGAAAGGGGTAAAAAGAAAGAAAAAACTCAACTTTGCCTGTGCGCATGCGTGGTGAGGCCGGCCTATAACAAACTCCGCAGGATTTTAAAGCCGTACTACGGGCCGGGGTGCCGAGAGGCGGGGTACAGCCCCCTCCTTGTGCCCCCTTCTCTAGGCTCCCCATCCCCCAGGCATCTGTTGAAAGAGAGAAGTCCACCCCGCACCGCTGCCTGCCTGCCGCCTGGCTGTCTGCGCTCCTTCCAAAGCTGCCGACCCGCGGAGGCTGAACCCCAACTTCCCAGGCTGGACCCCTTGGCTAGCGTGTCCCAGACCGCTCCTACTGGGGCTACACCGAGATCGCTGCTCTGACGTGGAACCTCTCGGGAGGGCCTCATCCTCTTTCTTAGCCGCAGGGAAGGGTGCTTAAGCCCCGGGGCTGGAGGACAGGGTAGGCGCGCACATCGTGCAGCGTCTCTGGTGTAGTAGGGGCTTGGGTACTGGGGTGCACGATTGCTCGTCTGGCTTCCGCCCGGCGCATCCAGGCGCGATGCGTGGTCCCGCCACGGGGATCCCGGGAGTGTCCTCGGGTGAGAGGGTCTGCGAAGCTCGGCAAACCGGGCTCCAGGCACCGGGACTTCTAGAGCCTTCCAGACGCCGCTGGTTTGAGGGACCCCGGCAGGGCAGGGTTGGTGGATGTGTGCCTCCTCCTCCAACAGCCAGAGGCGTCACACCCAAACGGTGCATCACCCTAGAGTGTAATTCTTGTTTCCCGTCGTCTCCCTCCTCCAGTCATTAAAGGTGAAGACACACACACACACACACACACACACACACACACACACACACACACACACACACACGATTCTGTTTCTGCCAAACATGGGCATACACTTGAACCTTAAGGCGAAAAATCCGTGGCCTAGGTACTTTGGGGTGGCGGCTGTTTTGCATTGTCCCCCATAGTTCCCCTCCCACCTCTCGGAGGACCACCCCAGGACTCGCAGGCTGAGGCTCCAGGGATGATGCTGCCCCCCACCCCACCCCTTCCCAATCCTTACTTGTCCTTGCTGACTGAACCCTTCCTCAGCTTGGTCTCCTTTCTAGCGCGCAAAGATGGCAGTGTGAGCTTCCCACAAACCGTGAGAGATGGATGCCCCTGCCTAGTCCAGCCTGGCTTTCTTTTGCCAAGGGCGTATGCAGCTTTAAGGAGGGGGAGCCTACGGTTCTCAAAGTTCCCCTTGGGACACCTCCCCCTCACCTCCTGAGTCCCCTTTCCTCTAAGGCCTTGGCCACTTAGCACCTGTGGGCATATTACAATCTAGCCTGAGACCTGCCCACGGGAGGCGGGGTTCTGAAAAGAGGGGTCCCTCCTGAGCGAATCGTCCCTGACCCGCATGCCTCTCTGTCCCTCCCCCCCCACCCCGCCCCCTCCTGCCCAGTGACTTCAGACAGATTCCCCTGGTCACGGGAGGGTACGTGCCTCCTTCCACTCGGTCGCCCCCACTTTGTCCTGCCAGCGTGGATCTGGCAGATCAAGCTCACCGGCAGCAGCGCTGGGTAGTGGCAGGATGTGAGTTGACTATGAATGGAGCTCCCAAAGGATGGGAGGAACTCATCCTAGTGGTCCAGAGTCCCGGCAGTTCAATTAGAGCATCCTATCCTATGAAGAAAATGGCAAGGGCCATTGACCTGAGAATATGCTCCATCCATGCAGCCAGTCTAGAAACACAGGTTACCCAACCTCAACCCTTTAAAATAAAAAATGCTATTTTTCTGAATTATCTTGATAACTATCTGCTTCTCTCCAATTGCCTGTGCCTGTGTAGACAGAGTCTCAACAGTTCCATTTCCTGTTATGCAGTCTTTTCTCTAGTGGAAGATGGTGTTGGCTAGGGACTAAGAGTACCAACTCTGGAATCTGGAGTTCCTGTCCCTGCCCTGCCACTTTCTAGCTGTGAAACCCTGGACAACTCATTTAGCCTTTCAGCCAACACATCAGAATCCTCTGAAACACACACACACACACACACACACGCACACGCACACACACACACACACACAGCAATAGCAAGTACAATGGCACACAGAAATAGCATGGTCAATCTTGTAGGTGTGTACTGACAATGAAATGGGATGCCTTGAGCACTAGAGGAGTGGTGGGAATGCACCATAATGCCCATGGATGCACTGAGCAGGGGTCAAGCACTTACCTGGCACTCAGTATCTGCTCTTCTGGAAAAAGCAGTTCTGAACACAAAGGTTTTCAAACTCCTATGATGGCAAAACTGGATCTCACATGACAAGACCATTTGTAGTCCTGATTTATTCCTCTTTGGTAAATATGTTTCACTGAAGAAATACGAATGTGTCTACTGGATACTTCCCCAGAACTCACTGGGTTGTTTGCAAATTAATAGTCATATGCCTCGTTTCATTTTCAAAAAAATCTCAAAGTTTCCAACAAACCTATCTGGTCCCAAAGGCTTCGGATAAAGGGTTGTGAATTTTATCTGGTGATATTGATAATGGATGTGCTAAGACCTCAGCAGGACCTCACCCATATTTTTCCTGGCTGTACCTCTGGTCCTCAGAACAGTACCTGGCACTTAGTAGGTCCAGTCACAACCACATGGATAGGTGAATGGATGAGAGAACTATTTTAGAGGAGGACATCAAGGGAAACCAAATGGAGATCCCCTTTGAGCCTTCAGTAGGGGGACGGGCTGGGAACTGCCCTGGAAAGCCAGGCTCAGTTGTAAGAAGCAGCCCCGTCCTGATGTTGATTGGTTTGGCTGGAAAATGAGAGAAATAGATGACTCTTCATCTAACAAAGGTTTGTGTCCGACAAACCCAGTTTATGGAATCTCTTGTTTCCCCCTTGCAAACCATGAGTCATCTGAAGATACACTGGCAAGGCATCGCCAGGCTCCACTCATTAAAAATGCTTTTGAATCTGTGGAACAAATAAATCAATATTTTTGGCTGCTCTCCCAACAGGGTTATTTCACAAAGCAGAGTGCAAGATAAGGAATTTATGAACGATTGCATCCCTGTGCCGCCTTTCCCAGCAGGAGAAAGCAGAGCCTGGGTTGTCATTCTGGGAAAATCTACCCCCCTTTTATGCCCAGCAAATAATATTTTATGGCCCTGGGTTTATGGTGGTGTTTTAATGATCTGCTGTAGAAAGCGGGTTTTCTCTCCAGTCACTAGAATTTGTCAAGAAGGACTGCAGGCCATAAAAGAGGGATGGGCCCCAGGGACAAACAGGCTCCATCTTCTGAAATAAACTAATAAAGAGCCCCAAGATGTTTACTCCTTTCCCTCAGAGTCAAGACCAGCAGGACCATGTGAGAGGGGCCACAGATGGAGCACTAAAGACAAAGAGACCGGAAAGGGGCTGGGGGCTTCCTCACCACCACATGGCCACAGTCAAAGTAATACCGTCACATTGTGCTGCCACTGGCCTGTGAGGACAAGGCTCCCTTGAGTTTAGAAGACATTTTTGGACTCTAAGCTGACTCGCAGAGGCTCCTTGAGAGTCCCAAGGTCTCCTTGCACTGGACCTGACCACTGTGTCCTCCTAACTTAGAAGTGACCTTTAATTCCACAGTCAATGGTGACTTTTAAGGGACCTGAATGGATGCTTTCATTTTGTTTTGTTTTAAGGGACATGAGGATCAGACAGACATGAGTTTGAATCCTGACTCTGCCTCTTGCTGACTGAGTGACTCTATAATGGTCACTTACTCTTTTGAGCCTCAGTTTCTTCACCTGAAAAGTGAGGAAACAAACATAAGTAGGGTTGTTCCAACAATTGAGATGATGTACAAAAGATCTCGGTCCAGCTTTGCCCACGGTGACAGCTCAATGAATAGCAATTACTGTGATTATTTCTGCACTAGAAACCTCTGTCCCTCTGTCTCCAAGTAAAATCTTGAGATAAATGAGGACCCTGGGGGGGGGTAGAGGTAGGGATATGGGAAGAGGAAAGAAATGTGGGAGGCAATTATACAATTATCTGCCATGTCTACATAATGGCATTCAATAAGGATGAGGCAGATAAGTGCTGAGATAATGAGTAAAAATAATAATAATTGCTGGTGACACTTGTTGAGCTTTTTCTCTGTGCCTGATGCCAGCCCTGGCTAAACTCTTTACATGCATTGCTTTGTTTCCCTGTTTGCATTATAGAGAATAGGGAAGGTTCAAAGAGGTCCCAGTTAGATAAAACCAAACTGTTTTAGTGGGTTGTGAATCCTGTCAGCTTCTGATTCACTCCACTATGCACCAAACACACACACACCGCCAGATTCAGCCACACCAGGAACGCCTGACTCAAGCCCAGCTCAACAGAACCGTCAAAGATTTGCTCTTATTTCATTAGTGGTTTTGAAGCCATGACTTCTCTGCTTTCGTCCCACCTCCACCATCGAGAACAACAGCATCCGTATGCAGCAGTTCACCTTGAATTCATACCTTGTATTAGAATATGTCCTTAGTATTCCCAACTTTCTGAAAAGAACTTGTTCCTTCTCCTGTGTTATCCCTGAAGGTTTGAATAAGGGCATGAGGACTCTCTCTCCCCAGTGCAGCTCAGGCATGTCTCCCCCCTACTAAGTCCTTTAGGGATTCCCCAGAGCTTATCAGATAAATTCTAAACAAGCTAGCCTGGACTGTGTGATTCATCTGAATGCATCCTTTGTGCTTGTTCTTCTGTCTGCCGAAAACGCTGTTCCTTCTGATCTGGTCACCCAAACTCTCTTTTAGGTCACCTTCTCAATGTACACATCAATCTTGCCCTCCCCCAGTGATTCTCTACTCCCTTACTTTGTATGACTGTTTTTTTTTCATTGTGATCTAAAGTTACCTTTTTCATTTACATGCACGCATGCTTACTTGTCTATTTTCTTTTTTCTCTCAATAGAATGTAAGCTCCAGGAGAACAGGAATCTTGTCTGCCTTGTTCAAAGCTGTGACCTCTAGTGACTGACACAGAGAACGTGCTCCAAATACATGAATGAAGGAATGATCTTACCCATGGTCACACCACTGCTAAGCAAGAGCTTGAAACCCGGAGGTCTGACTCTAAATATCAAGGACTTTAACCACAATACTTTGTGGTCCTTTGAATAAAGACAAAATTAGTTTTAGAGGGCATCTTCCAGATTTCCCAAATGTGCCTTCATTTTTTCTTTAGGCCTCTCCCATACAAGGCTTGCCTGAAGTGGAAAGAGTCTGATAAGAGAAATAGTTTTCATCTGAAGAAAAATGACATTTCCCCTTTGTCATATTGTTTCTTCTGAAAACTTCTCTTAAGGGGAATTTTCTCATGAAAGGCAACTGGCATGGTCAATCCTGTGATGTGGCTCAATGTTATCCATCCCATATTCCACATGGGCCACCGGGAATCTCTATATGCTGGGTTTAGAAAAACATAGATTAGTCGTTTCTGGGGGAACACAAGTTCCCTTACTAGCATACAGCAACTGTCTTTCTTATCAGAGAGACAGGAGAACATGCTGGGATTTTTTTGTTGTTGTTTGTAATCATCAGTATTGTTATCTAAATCTGTGTATTAGGGTTTCGGAAATCTGATTGAGCTATTCTCAACAGTTACTTTTGTCCCTAACAACCCATTACACAGTCATATACTCTTAGGTATATATCAGCAGGTTTTTGAACTGCTCTGCTAAGTTCCATTTTCTGCAAGGGAAATCTAGAAAAGTGGAATTTTTTCAAATAGTTTGGATTTAAGTGTGCTGTGAAGCCAGCTGACAGAACCATAAGAGCACATTAGAAAGCAGCTGGCTAATGTTCAGATTTTTGTTCAAACTATATTCTAATATAAATCAAATCTATTCCTTCCAGGTAAGAGGCAACAAACAGTCTTTCTTTCATGACCACCTGGAGAATGCCGATATTTGGACGAGTGTTAAAGCAGACTTTGCTCAAGGAAAAAAAGTTCAGATTTAAATCTCAAGACTACTTAAGAACATGAACACCTCTTCTTGTTGCTATCAACCATGGAACACATATTTTTAAAATTTCTTGAAATAAAACTTATTTTTAATTAACATATAAAATTATACATATTTATGATGTACAACATGATGTTTTGATATATGTATGCATTGTGGAAAGGCTAAATCATGCTCATTAACATATATATTACCTCATATACTTAACATTGTTTATGATGAAAATAGTTAAAATATGTTCTCTTAGCAATTTTCAAGTATGCAATTCTTTGTTATTAGTGATAGTCACCATAATGTACAATAGATCTCTTGAACTTATTTCTTCTGTCTAACTGGAATTTTGTATCACTTGACAAACATTTCCTCAGACCCCTCCTCCCTCCCTACTGGTACCACCATTCTACTCTTTGTTTCTATAAGTTCAACTTTTTACAGTCCTCATACAAATGAGATCGTGCAGTATTTGTCTTTCTGTGCCTGGTTTATTTCACTTAGCATAATGTTCTCTAGTTCATCCACATTGTCCTAAATGGCAAGATTTTCTTCTTTTGTAAGACTGAATAATATTCCATTGTGAAGCTAAACCACATTTTCTTTATCAATTCACCTGTTGATGGACCCTTAAGATAATTCTATATCTTCATATTTACTATTGTAAATAATGCTGAACACAAGAGTGCAGATGTTGCTTTGATATCATTTCCTTTGAATATATACTGAAGAGGAATTCCTGGATCATATGGTAGGCTTTTTTTTTTTTTTTTTAAGCTTCCAGTGGAACCTCTACACTATTTTCCAAAATGGTCATGCTAACTTATATTCCTATTAATAGATGTGACACAAAGTTTATTATCAAATTAATGATGGAGAAAAATGTAAAGTAAGAGAACTACACAATAGCTCCGCATTTCTAAGTGAAAAGAACAGAGTTTAGCCATTTAGTAAGTCACTTGGTATTCCTGACAAGACACTGCACACAATAACATCCAAGAAGCTGACTACATTTTTTTTTAACTTTTCAAGAATGTTCTGACTTATCATAACAATTTTACATCTTATCGAATTGTAACTTGAGTTACCCTAATATGATTCTTTCTTCTGTGAGAACATTTCCAACCTCCTTAAACAGGACCTCACATAATTCTAAATAGCAGAATTAAATCCCACGTCCTTTTAATTTTGTACACTTTGCTGCTATAATCATCAATGCCAAATAAAGTGACTTTGTTATGACTTCCCAAATATCTCTCACTAAATCAGTGACTTTCGGATAAAATCTTCTTTTTCCCCCTTGGTGTAATCCTTGTTTCAGTGATCTATAAGTGTCCATTTAGGTCAAGCAACAATTCACTGACTTTGGAAAAACATGAGAAATACTCCCAGGGCAAAAGATCCTGATGTCACTGCATGTATTTAAAGTAAGTGGTTTTGACTTAAGCAAAGATTTCTACTTAACCCAGAAGAAAAGCAGTCACTCTTTGGAAATACCACAGAATTCAGGAAAGTGAAATGAATAATGGCAAAGGATTAAATTTACCTATTCCGGCAGGTACATATATCTACTGAGTATATACAGGAACACGATGGCTCCACTCTCGTGTCATGTGTGGACAACCCTCTTCTGCTCAGCCTGGGAGCATGCGCCTCCCCCCACCCGTGGCCCTCACCCCTCAGTCATGCAGATATGTCATAACAGAGATTAGTGGGCATGTAAAACGCCACCCTCCCTTGTTCCGCATGTATGCGCAATGCAAGGAGGTTGGAAAAGATCTTTTTACCATTTGAAAGCAAAATTTAATCCAGAGGATATCAACATCTATTTCAAAATTCATCAAGAGAAAACCAAAGCAAATCATAAATTTAGAAAGTCAGTTTATTGGAACTGAATTATAGCTACAAAGAGAGTCAAAGAGCAGCTTAAAACATGTGGAAAGTAATGACTGTGGACATGACTCATTCGTTCATTCATTCATTTCATTGTTTGCTTATTCAACAAATATTTATAGATCACCTACCAGTGGAGCATCGACTGTCCATTTAACAAGCATTTATAGCCCACTCATTCATCCATTTACTTGTTAAATTGAAATTGTGTATGTCAGAGTATGCTGGCTTATCCATTTTATTCAAATTACTGAGCACTTACTAAGTGCTGAAGACCTGAACAGACTCTAGAAGAAAGTCCCAAATGCTTGGGTGAGATGGGAACGACCAAAATGTGTTTGTAAACATATCCTGGATGTTATTGTGCTTGGGCAAAGTCATTGGGTCTGAGTCCTCTTAGCTAAGTAGTTCTGGAACAGAGATAAAAGAGCTTAAAGCCAAAGCTCAACATTAGGGATCTCTTTCTGTGCTGGCTAATCCTAGAAATCTGGTCCCAAAGGGGGTCCAGCAAGAGAGTGGGTCTGTCACTTTTAGAGACAAACACTCTGCGGTGGTCATTTTATGGTCAAGGCTTCCAAGCTCTGTCATTCCACAGAGGAGGCACTCATTTTCTGTCTCTGGCTTGATCAAAGTCTCTTTTTTACAATCTTGACTACTCCATAGAAAATAGAATTTTCCCCTGCTTCTCTCCAAAAGTGCTCCCTCTAGCCTGAGCTGAGCATTTTACAAACATACATACTACTATTGAAGCTGATGGGAATATTAGTAAGGGATATTATTATTCTGATGTCACAGATGAGGAAAGTAAGTTTGAAAGAGTGAAGCAACTTGCCCAAGGTCACATAGGCAGAATTTAAATAAGTCCTGTAAATCAAGAGCCCTGATTCTTAAGGGCAAAAGCAGAGGGGATATGTAGAAAAAGAAGAGAGATAGAAGAAAGAAGGCAGAAAAGAGAGATGGAAGGGAAGACCCAAAAGGGGTGGAAGAAAGGAATGGAGAAGGGAACTGGGGATAATGAAAGGTGCCAAGGCAATTCTCTCAGGGGAAAGTGGAAAAGATTTGCATGTGCTCTCTCTTCTGAGACAGACTCTGCAGGATATCAAATACCAAACCCATGTTTAAAGCCAAATTGTAAGCACTTGTGTGTGTTACCATACACCTCATGAAGTGTTCTCCAGGCCAAAATTAGGTTGTTTCTTTTAGTTCTTTTGAAGCCAGCCATGCAGTCTCATAATGGTACGTTCTTCACTTTGCTCTGGGCATCTTCCTTATGTGACATCTGTCACTGCTCATGAGGGAGATTTCACCTGGCCCTTAAAACCATGTCCATACCTTTGAACAGCATCACCTAAGTCAGAGACTTGGTTCCCAGGTGGCTTATTTATTTCTTCCTTTTCTTTCTTTCCCAGATTGTCTACTATGTGCTAAGTATTAGGGATGCAGAAATAAATGAGCCATGGTTCCTGCCCTCAAGGGCTCTTGCACAATGTTGATGAGAGTGAGCTTGTTCATGCTACACAATGAGGCATTTGGGAGACACAGCAAAGAACAAAAGCAGACCCACAACTAAAGAAAGAAGAGAAAGGATTATGTCAGCAATGGAGACAGAGCACCTAGTCTGGAAGCCAGTCCAGCATCAATTTCTCTTTCCTCTGTTTGGAGCACCTGATTCTCTTCGGAGGACTCACCTACGCTCTGCTTCAAACCCCAGCAAGGAACCAGGCAGTGATTTGGTGGGGCTAGCTCCACCCCTGACTCAAGGTAGAAGCATGTAACACCGTCTCATCAGAAAAGTCAGACCACACAGATTAGACTAGTTTCAGGAGTGTGTGTGTGTGTGTGTGTGTGTGTGTGTGTGTGTGTGTGTGTGTGTGTGTAGGGTTCCTCCATCTTTCCTTTGAGATTTTTAACCTAGTTGGCTGTAATTGTGAAGTTTCTGGGTAAGGGATTAGAAAACACCATATGAAAAAAGCAGCTTTGAAAAAATGAAGGCAGTGTAGAATTAAGCGGAGCCAAAAATATAGAGAAAGAGACATGGATCTTCAGACCCTGGTGGGGCCCTTGAATCCAATTGTGCCCGAGGCCATTACCCTCCCTCCTTTTCTTTCTCTTTCTCTTTAGTGAAATCAGTTTGAGTTAGGCTTTTCACTTGCAATTGAAAGAGTTCTGTCAAAACAACAATGTTTGGTTGTTTTAGGGAAATTAATCTTTAATTGAAAAAGGCAAGTCAGGTTTAGGGTTAAAAAGAAGACACTTGTTCCTTGCTGGGGTTTGAACCAGGCCCACAGAGACTATGGGAGATTTGATCCTCCCTTGAGTCAGAACATCTCGTTAGGCCAGGAAAAAAACCACTGGAAGTGAACCCTGAAGTATTAATGGTGCATGGTGGGAGGAGATTCCACACGAGAGTCAGCAGGAGTCTTGGGAGCACTCTGAGGATAAGACAGTGAAGTCCAAGCTAGGAAGACAGTATGTGGGGGGGTTTTCTTAACGACAGAGCACTCAGGCAGCTGAGTGGCAGGGCAGATGATGTAGCCTGTGGCCAATATTTACATCTACAGGACATTTGGCTTTGACAAATTTGAGACTGTCAGCTGGAAAGTCATCAACTACTTTTCAAAAGTAAACTCTTGATTTCTGTGGTCTTTCCAATGCCATTTTATTTGGAATCATAAAATAAATGGTGTAAGTCAACTAAATCCATCAGACGTTGTCTTAAAATCTAAGTTCTCACAGGACAGAAAAAAGGACCTTAGATGCCCTATGCCCATTAATAATACAAATTTAAAAGAACTAGTGTCCCCATGTGGATTCAATGATTTAGTCCACAAAAAATACTTATTGCAAGCCTCCTGCATACCAGGTAGGGCCACAGAGTTGGGTAAAACTTAGACAAAATTTATACCCTTTTGGAACTGAGAAAATATATTCATGGTGTTTGGCAGAATGTTTGGCATGTAGTTGGTTCTTAGTGTCAACTCTTCAGAGCTACTCTGCAGAATTGCACCTGGAAAGTCAGGAGATTGGGCTAGATCAGTAATGACAGAAAAATGTACTATGGGAATTTGCATAAATCTCTCACACAAAGTTGTTTCCTTTTGATTTCCCATTTTCCAGAATTTAAAGTTCATAGCCGGATTCTGGTTAAGCATAAGCTCTGATGAGTTAGGTTTTGGTTAACTAAGGACTAGTAGTCATTATAATTCTTCATGGCACTGGGGGATAAACGCAATTACTATTATGCATACTATTAATGTGGATAATATTTTTTGATAGCTTGTCATGTGTCGGACATTCTGCTAAGCATAAGGTAGCACGTTGAGTGATTTGCTTGGGGCCACCCAGCCAGGAAGTGGCAAAGACAGAGCTCATCCCAGGTCTATTTGACCCCAAAAACCTATGAATTACTGAAGCAGAGATACTAGGAGTAATTCCCTGTGACCATAACAATGTAGTTACTTCCTCGGAGCTCCATGTACTACTGTTAAGATAGAGGAGAAAGCTTGGTTTTCCACAAGAATTCCAGATTGTTGCATCAACAAAAAGAATCAGAGATTTCATAATGACATAAAGTTCTGCTTTCAAAAGGGGTCATTCCTTAGTTATAAGGAAACAGAGAACATTCGTCTGTAATAATGACTCCATTAAATGCAGCCCTATCCACCTATGGCTCTAAAATGTTACCAACCAGCATTGCAACAGAGGTAGAATGTTTTGTCTCTTGGGAATTTTCCAGGACTTTACAAACATGACCCCATTAATCCACTCAATACCCGGATGAGATAGGTAGTTGGAAGTTATTATTATTCTCACTTTCAAGATAGAAAATCTGAAGCCAAGAGAGATTAAGCAATTAGTCCAAGGTCAAATGGTGAACCAGAGACAGACCTGGGAATGAAACAATTATCTTCTGAAATTCCAATCAAATGGACAAACTGATTGGCTAGCTACCGCCATGTGCTGATATCCAGTTATATGCCCTCAGCATAAAATGACAGGTCTTAGTTGAGATTTCTGTAGCAGCATCTGACTGGATTTGCATGAATGGGTTTAATACCAATGTTCAAACTGACATCAGATTTTTCCAAAGTACTGGCTGAAAAAAAATACAGCTCTCTGCTCCAAATGTGGTATCCATTTTACCCAGCTCTGTTACATTTAATCGTACCTAGGAGCACCGTTTTGGAGGATAAAGGGAGAATTGTTCTATGAAGAAGTTCTGCCTGTGGTTCTTTTCTGTAGGACATAAAAAGTTTGGGGGAGCATCTTGCAATGTCTCTGATGTTGAGACTGAGAAAAAATGAACACAAACTATGTTTGAATTATACAAAATCTGGAATCCAATTACTCACCTTTGAGCTCACCATCACACTTTAGTCAAATGCCTTTACTCTTTTGAGCTGCATACTTTCGACAGCAGGTGAAGTGGTATGACCTAAAATCATAGGTTAGGAAGAGAAGACTTCCAGGTGAGCCAGAGAAATCTATGTTTTGAGCTGACAATTCCAAGGGCATATGCACAGAAAATTGGTTCACTGGAGAAAATGCTGTTAATGACTCCTCTCGTCCAATTTTGCAAAAGGCCCTGCCCCTCCAAATACTTTGAGTAAATTTTTATTTCTTTCTGCCTATTTGAGTCTTTGATGATTTAAAATCAGCTACTCTGTTATCAATTTTGACTGGTTTGGGGCAAAGTGAGATTTCAGTGAAACTGCTATTATCCAAAGGAAAATAAGGCCCCTTTTCATTAGCTTGATGGGAGGACCTTGACACACTTACACATGTGTACATACAAGGCCATATGTCATGCTATGAACTTGCTCTTTAAGAATTCCGTGGTTGGTTGGGTGTGGTGGCTCATGCCTGTAATCCCAGCACTTTGGAAGGCAGAGGTGACAGGATTGCCTGAGATCAGGGGTTTGAGACCAGCCTGAGCAACTTGACTTGTCTCTAAAATAAATCAAAAAATTAACTGGGTGTGGTGGTGCATGCCTGTGGCTCCAGCTATTTAGAAGGCTGAGGCAGAAGGATCACCTGAGCCCAGGTCAAGGCTGCGGTGGCCGTGAATGTGCCACTGTGCTCCAGCCTGGGTGACAGAGTGAGACTCCGACTCAAAAGTAAAAAATAAAAAAAATTCAATGGTCACTTTTGGACTGGTTGAACTTCAGTTTCTTTGAGCAGCCAAATCAGACTCTTGGAGAAATTCTTCTACCATGACTTCATAATTTCTGGAAGTATGGGAGATTTGGGACCGGTCATCCTGAGAAATTCTAACTTTGTCCCCGATCACTGCTCAATCTATCAGCCTTTTCTCATTCCCCTTGGTACTGTGCTGATGTGGTCAGTTCCCTTCAGAAACTCCAAATGCAGCCCACACTCCCTGAAGGAATGCTTATCTTGCTAATGTATGGACACTGCAAAGGAATATTTTTTAAAGCTTATTCATTTTCTTCTCTCCAAAAATCAAACACTTTGGAGGAATCCAAAGGCAAGACAATTCCTTTCCTGCAACCCATCTCCACCTCCATTCTTGTAAACACAACGCTCAGAAACCAGAGCATCACTAACTAGAGTTTGCAGCCCAAAGCCAATACCTTGTGAAGGACTATCTTCAGATTTCCAAATGGAGTTAAAGTCTCTAAATATTTCCAGGAGTCCCACTGTGTTGTTGTCTAGGGCTATTTCCATAGAACCCATTAAGTTACCTTGTTTGAAGGATATTGAACAGCATGGCACAATTTGCAGACAACCATGTTGTAAAATCAACTAAGAAAGGCAACTGCAGTACAAAAAGAGCATTAAAAATCAAGGCCACAGATTTTGGCCCCAGGCAAAGATACTGATTCCCAACTAACCCATGGCTATTCTTAAAGCCTTAATTCTTACAGATGTATTACTACTCAGCAACATTTGGGTGGGAAAGAGGAAATGGTCCTATTCAAACCAAAGGCTTCCAATGGTGTTTATGCCACACTGGCATTAGACCTTTTTCTTTTTTTCTAACCAGGCAGCACACATTTCTTATCATACAAGTTGGGCAAGTCTTTCCTGAATGTTTAAACATGGTGTTTTATTGTCCAAAACCCTTGCTCTCCACTTGAGTTCGTGTATTTTGTGGAAGTACAAGTGGTAATTACAAAAGTCTTTCCTTCCCTGTCATCATTGGCAACAGTAACCAAGGAAATTTACAGCCCCCAATATCCAGATCTGGAAACTGGTTATTAAACGTGGTCGAGGAAAACCCTGACGTGGCAAATGGGATCTGAACAAGGAGTAGCTCGGCAGCAGTTCTTGTGAAAGAATGACTGGGAGTCAGAAAGTGATTGTCAATTTTATTTCATTAAACGTGTGTTATTTATGATATTATTTTTGGTAATAGTAGCTACCATTTTCATTTGTTCAGGATCTATTATGTGTCTGGCATTGTGTTAAATGATCACTTGATCCTTGTAAAAGAAAGAAAAAAACCTTTCTGGGACTGTATTATAATTTTCAGATGTGGAAACAAACACAGAGACTGAGTAACCAGCCTAGTGTTACTTGTTTGGCATGCAGAAGAGTCAGGATTTTAACAGAGGGCTCAGATACGTTCAATGGTGAGGCAAGTAACACACTAGGGCGAAGCTAGTCAGGTGTAACATTTTAGAGAGGAGTAAGGACAATGGAGAAATGGCAAGTATACCTAACACTTCCCCAAGCTCCCAGATTCCAGACCTACCACTACTGCTCTGCAAACATTTTTAAGATACTAAGCTGGCCAAACAACAGATATCTGAAGCCTAAATTTATTCACAGACCTTAGTTGTCCAACCTCTGTAACTTGAAACTGGATTAATGCTCAATGGCATTACAATGCTTTAGGGTAAACCTTTTAAATGAGATATAGCATACAGACAGAAAGGCACACAAATCATAAGTTTATCACTTGATGAATTTTCACAAGCTGAACATAACCATGTAACAAACTTC
Source organism: Cephalopachus bancanus (assembly GCA_027257055.1). Classification (NCBI taxonomy): domain Eukaryota; kingdom Metazoa; phylum Chordata; class Mammalia; order Primates; family Tarsiidae; genus Cephalopachus; species Cephalopachus bancanus. Next base: position 4,293,587 of record JAPVLO010000087.1, read on the forward strand.
TAGATCAAGGATCACAACTCCTAACACCATAGATTAGCTATGTCTTCTTCCAAGTTTTCTATGAAGGGAACCATACAGAATGTTCCTTCTGTACGGCTGCTTTTACCCAGTATTATGTAAGATTCCTCCAGGTAGTGGCAGGGAGCAATGGTTCCTTCTGAAGAGGTTTTGTTCTCAAATCTGGGACTTGAATTATTTACCTGAACATCTTTATCCCATACCTGAGCAATGAAAGAAGATTTCCTTCTCTGAATATAGGTTCTAGAAATTGAAATCAGGTGCTTTAGGACTTTGTTAGTGTTGTGGGGAGATTTTTATCATTAAAATATATGTTAAAAATATTTTCTCATTTATTGTCTCACTTAATCCTCTCACATCTCATGCCGTGTTATTCCCATTGATTCTATTCAGAAAAAGAGGCCACATGCAGTTATATGATTACATGTTTCCTCAAGACGAAGCATGACAAAATAGTTATGCAACTGTGATTTCAGCTGAGGTATCTTGATTGTCAATCTGATGCTGTTTATACTTGAATACACATCCTGTCACTCCTCTCTGTGTCAAAACTCTATTCAAAGGAACAATAACACCCCCTCTAATGTTCCTTTGCTGTGAGCATTTCATACTGCTGTGCATAGGTAATGCTTGGCTCCCCAGCATGCATTTCCCTTTTTTAATTAGGAAAGCACCTTTCCCCCCTTTGTCTGTCCACAAGATTGAGGTGGGGCTCCATCTCTAGTGAGAGAAGCACATGACTCTCCCCTTGGGAGAGGGATTAGGGTCCAGGGCCTCACCTGCAATGCTGAGAGTGCCCAAGAATGTGTATATGTATGGCATATATTTATTTTTGCTTAAGTTATCCTGTGTTCGTTTTTATGTTCTTTTCTTTTGTGTGTGTTAGATTGAAATTTTCTAACAGATACACTTATTCAAATAAATACTCATATTTTTCCTCCTAAATGCAAAGAGTTGTAGCATCCTTATCCAGCAGATTGAAGTTGTGCAGACATAGAAGGTTTGTTCTGAATTTATGCAGAGTCTTTAGAAGGACTTAAGTGAAGTCCCCACGTTGTCACAGATAACATCTGTTTTTAAACTATAGAAATATCTGCACTTGAGCAAGGATATACTCCAGGATAGAGGTGGCAAAGATATTTCCAAATAGAAGGGAAAACTGGTCCAAACAATGGAACTGTTGATTCAAACCACTTTGGTCCAGAAGGTTTTTGGAATTTTTTTCTTCTCTAGTGAGAGCATCCCCTACACTGCCACCAGAATATTCTACCTAAGACCAAGATCTAATCCTTTATCTCTGCACTTTAGAAATTCATCACAAGCAGGGCTTGGTGGCTCAGCCTGTAAGCCCACGCCTTTGGGAGGCTGAGGTGAGTGGATTGCCTGGCCCGCAGGTTCGAGATCTCATCTCTACAATAAATCAAAAAATTAGCCGGGCATGGTAGTGCGCGCCTGTAGTTTCAGCTACTTGGAAGGCTGAGGCGGAAGGATCACCAGAGCCCAGCAGGCCGAGGCTGTGGTGGCTGGGAGCGGCCACGGCACTCCAGTCTGGGCGACAGTGAGACTCCAACTAAAAAAAAAAAAAATCATCACGAAGAGGGGAAAAGAGGAACTAGGGCAAAGAAACCTGACAAGGACAAGGTCAACAACGATGGGATAAATTATGTTGCTAGTACGAACTTGTGATGTGATGTCAGGAGAAGGGCACTTTTCTTCTGTAGTCTTCCTCCCAATAACCCATAACCCCAGTCTAATTATTAGAAAAAAAAAAATCAGAGAATTCCCAGTAAAGGTGCATCCTGCAATATACCTGATCAGCACATTTCAAAACTGTCAAGGTCATCAAAAACAAGGATAGTCAGAGAGACTCAGCCAAAAGGAGCCTAGGGAGACATGACAACTAAATGTAATGTGGTATCCTGGCTGGGATCCTGGAACAGAAAAATTACATCAGGTAAAAACTAAGGAAATCCAAATAAAGTATGGACTTTAGCTAGTAACGTAGCAACACTGGTTTAATCAGTGACATATGCACCATACTAATTTAAGACCTTAGTAATAGGGCAAACTACATGTATGTGGGAAGGGGGGTACTTATGTGAACTCTCTGGACTATTTGCTCAATATTTTTTGTAAATCTAGAACTGTTCTTTAAAAGTCTGTTAAAAATAAAGTTTATTTAAAAATTCATCACCATATTCCTTCTGTTTCAGGAGGAGTTCCTAAAATTCAGAGACCAAAGTGGGTCTTTAAAATGATTTTAGATGTATGTAGCCTTAAAGAACCCAGGTTAAATATTCCTTCATTGCTCATTTTTTAATCCTTCTGATTTAGTACCAAAGAGCATCTTTGAGTTTAGCCCTAAGAAGCCTTCTCTAACTTTTGCCAGTCTCCTTTTTTAACAAAGAAAGAGAAGGCCTCAGGCTCAGGACTTTGTGTTATTTTTATTGTTCTCATTTGTACTTTCATTATTTTTATTCTCATATTTGGTGATGTCTATTTACATATGGCAAATGATTCTAGTTTCTCATTTTTGATCGTGGCATTTTTATTAAAGTAAACTTATTTAAGTAAAAAAAGATGCACTTATTTAATTTAAAATAAATTACTTAGCTAAAACTACATTACTGTTTTCAGATATAGCAAATACCAGAAAAGTGGTATTCCAATGACCAAAGTTGAGAATCAATGGCCAGTAGCATTATGTCCACATCTGTTAGCATGGCACCCAAGGCCCTCTCTCACCCGGGAACACCTCTGCAGTCCCTGTCACCACATGCTCCACCTGCGACACCAAGGATGACCAAGGATGCCTGGGAAGTCAGAGGTGCTGATGCCCAGAGACTGAGGGCTTGGAGGAAATCTAAGAGGTCCCTAGATTACAGGCTTAAATCCAACGTGGCTAACTAAGCTTTGTCTAAGCTCCCTTTCCCATGTGGCTTGATTTCCTCTGTGAGCCACAGCCTTATTGTTTGGCAGTCCGTTCTCTTGTCGTGGTGATCAACTGTGGCACTCAGCAATGAAACAAATAGCCCCTTCAGGCCCTGCGGGCTGTGTGGTCATGTTGGAAACCAAATGCAACCAGGAAGCACTGCTGAGTGGGGTGAGAGGGATCTGAATTCCAGACCCTCATATCTCACCACTCTGACCTAGTGTCCCACACATCCGCTCAGCAGAGGTGCTTGCTGAGCACTGGGTTCAAAAACTGACCTCACCACCCTACTTCCTGGGGGACCCTGCATGAGGCACACAAGCTTGCTAGGCTTCCTTTCCTGATCTGTTAAGTGAGGCTAATGATAGTGTCTACTTCGTTGGATAACTATGAGGATAAACAGCACAGCACAAGGCTGGCACCAAATAAGCACTCCAGAATTGCATGCTGTTTCCAATCATCTCTGTGGGCCTCTGTTTCTTTCACTGTAAGATGTGGATCATGACAGCACATACCTCACGGGACTGTTGTCAGAAATAAATGGGGCCAAAGCATGTGAGTCCTTAGCATCATGGCCTGGCTCCTAACAAACACTCAGTAATGTTCAGTTGTTTATTATCTGTGTTTATTTAGTATTAGTAGGATTATTACTATGAATAGTAGCAGTTCTGAGAATTGGAATGCTTTCCAATCTATTGTAGGAGCAGTCCAGATACTAGAAGCAGTCAAGGTAGATTTTTTTAAGGTTAAAACCACAAGCATCCCAAAATTAACTCTATGAGCTTCAGTGGAACTGAAGGTACAGATTAGCCTGCAGTTTAAATCCAGAAAAAGATTGGATTCTGGTTAAAGAAGCAGAGGTTCCACCTCACCAGCTGGACTTACATAACCAGACCTGAACACAAACCACTGCTACAGGAATGTCCAAGAGGTAAGGCATTCTTGTCCAACAAAAGTTATCTTCCTACAAAAAGGCAATAAAATGAACAGGGCCAACAACTTTTCAGGTCCCCCAAAATGTACCCAACTGTGAGGAAATTTCATACCTGGAGCCCAAAAAGTACAGAAACCAAATGATATTTGTCCCATGTTGTAAAGGGTCAGCTGGAGGGAGATTTTGTCCCTTCTTCTCCTTCTCCAAGAGCCTTCAAGGACACATATTCCTGTTTGCAGAACTCTGGGGACAGACTTGGATTACCATGAACTTACCATGTATGCTTGGAATAGTCACGTCTGACTTGACCTCAGTTTCCCCATCTGGTAAAATGAGGATGGTGGCTTACATGCTGTCTAACATAGTTTCTAGCTCTGACAATAAATTATTCATTTATTTCAGTCATGGTAAGAATTGGAAATTCTTGTGTGCTATGATTCAAATCTTTAAAGGAATCAGGAACTGGTTCTGTAGGCTTGAAAAGGACATCTAGCAAATTCTTCATTGCGACTCACAGGTAGGCTGTGAAGAAGGCTGATGGGCCCTTGCATGGACCATTGTGTATGTGTATCCAAGTGATGGCAGGGCTAGCTAGAATAGAATCACTTTTTCAGACCAGGCTCAGTGGCTCAGCCAGTAATCCCAGCACTTTGGGAGGCTGAGACGAGTGGACTGCCTGAGCCCATGGGTTCGAGACCAGCCTGGGCAACTTGGCGAGACCTTGTCTCTACAATAAATTAAAAATTGCCGGCCTCGGTGGCTCAGCCTGTAATCCCGCCCCTTTGGGAGGCTGAGGTGAGTGAACTGCCTGAGCCCACGGGTTCGAGACCCGCCTGGGCAACTTGGCGAGACCTCATCTCTACAATAAATCAAAAATTAGCTGGGCGTGATAGCGCGAGCCTGTAGTTCCAGCTACTCGGAAGGCTGAGGCAGAAGGATCGCCGAAGCCCAGCAGGTTGAGGCTGCAGTAGCCGGGAGCAGCCACTGCGCTCCAGTCTGGGTGACAGAGTGAGACACCAACTCAAAAAAAAAAAAAAATTAGTTGGGCATGGTAGCGCACGTCTGTAGTTCTGGCTACTTACAAGACTGAGTCAGAAGGATTGCCGGAGGCCAGCAGGTTGACGCTGGAGTGGCTGTGAGTGTGCCACAGCACTCCAGCCTGGGCGACAAGAGTGAGACTCCAACTCAAAAAAAAAAAAAGAATCACTTTTTTTGCCTTGGAAATTGCCCTTCCCACAACCAGTCAGTGAAGCTGTCAATCGCATGAAGTCAATTCCCAGCTCCTTCGAAAAAGGTAACTGGATGCATGATTAAACAACAACAACAAAATAACCACTAAGTATCACTTTAGAGGAGACAGAGGTAGATGCAGGGAGAGATAAGGTCTTTCTTCTAGAAACGCCAAATAATCAGAGCTATTGGGAGTCATCTTTGCCACCAAGTGGAGAGAGCTTAGCACTAGATGGAAAGTGCAGGGAGAAACAGGCGAAGGAGGGAGGGAAAGGGAAAGAGATAAAAAGAGGGAGAAAAGGGGGGAAAAGATGGGAAGGAGGAAGAGAGGGAGGCAGAAGGTGAAATGGAGAAAGAGGGAGGGACTTAGAGAAAAAGAGTGAAAAGCAAGGAGGGAGGGGAAGAAGACAGGAAACACCATCAATGATGTAAATTTCCTCATTTGAACCCCTTGAACCCCATTCTTAGTTTTAACCTCTAGATACAGCTGTACATAAAGGAAAATTTATGTCTTGGCCTTTCCAGCTGAGTGAGCCAATAACTTCCCTTTTTCCTTGAAATAGGGATTCAGGACCTCCAAAATATTAGAAACCTCCACAACTGGAGCATTTATTAGCAATAGAATGAACTAATTTCAGAAAGAAACAAAGTTTATTTGATGAATATAAATAAGGCGATCAGCACAAAGTACTTCTCATACACGTGATAACAAATTTATGAACTGTACATACCTTGTACATTGTTCTACTAGACACGAGGTTACAATGACTGGCTAATACATGCCCACTGGTAGTTTCAAGGGTTCCTTAGTTTTATTTATATTTTTCATATCGATGTCCATAATCACATGGTCAATATCACAACCCACATGCCACTCACTTGAAGAAATATTACAAGAAGCACTATCAAACGAGGGTCTTGGGGAATTAGGTACACTGACTCTCGGCAGCATTCAATCGCCACTCTACACAAAAACATTGCAGATAGAGCTTATGTCAACACATTTGAGGTCTCGTCATAAACACTGTTTAAAAAGTAAATTGAAACCCACTTTCAAATGAAAGTTGACACGCTGTTAACGTGCATACTGGATACACAAAAATCATTAAATACAAAATTGAGACTGTACATTGAAATCAAATGGGGTATAAAGTACAAGCCTGCTTTTGCACAAAGTTATACCAACTTCTCCTAGATGTTAGCCCAAACTTTTATTTCCCCCAACTACATTATGATTAGAAGGAAACCTGCTAAAGTTTGCAAAAAGGAAGCATCTTCCCAACATCACAGTGTTTTTTGTAAACCCAGAGACTATTTGTAATATGTGAAAAGGGATATTTTTGGTAACCCCCAAACATCAGAGAATATTACACAAAATGGGAAAAGATGTTATGTTAGATAGAATTTAACTTTTAAGAAACGAAATGATATGTGCCCATAAAGATAAGGTCAATAATACTTTTAACCAACAAAAATGGGGCAAAAACATGATTCCCCAAAAAATATCTGTGACAAAATTGGCACATATGTAGAAATAGCTAACTATATGTGATTGGTTGTTTCTCTGTCTCAAGGACCCTATTACCCTACTGGATTTCCTACTACCTACTTCAAGTATTCAGTTGCAGAGTTCAGGTCAGGACCTGCTTGCAGGAGGCAGTGAGGACCACCTGTTTGAGGACATTTGTCCAAACTGTTCCCGGGGATGCATTTGTGGCCTGGGTTTTCAGTGCAACATTGTGTCAAAATGTGCTAAATGAGCTTACAAACAACTCTGCTCACTTCATCAACCAAGACCCAGATCCTTCTGATAAAGGACAAACTTTTAAAACATGAATGTATTTGGATTGTTTATGCAACATGGAAGCTTTACATAGTTCACTATACTTATGACAAGAACAAAGCCAGAAGCAAAAAACCTGCTTGAATATATTTACTCCTGATGCACTAAGAATGAACAGTGCAACTCAAAGACAGTTTCATCTTCTTGGACAAACAAGGTGTCTGTCTTTTAAATATCTCTATGGCTCACGAGAGAGGTCCAGAGTTAATTGCACCAACATTTTATAAGGTAATAACAACTAAATTCAATGCAAGACTTCAGGAACATCTGTTTAGAATCCTTTCCACAGCAGCAAAGAAAGACAACTATATTTATTAAGGCCACTCATGCTTAAATTCACGGTTTGTCCTTTAAAAATGCAGGTTTTCATCTCCCACTTGCATACACGTGGAAGGATTTCTTCCATTGACAAGAAAATGGATCAATACAAGAGTTGCACATGTTTGCCAGACTCAGTCATGAGTTTTATGAATTTATAACAACTTTAAATTTTTTTAATATTCAGAGGAAGCAGTAGGAGTTTAATTCTCCTTAGTACCATGTCACTGTATGTAAAAGACCTCAAAATGTGGTCTCTTTCCCTGGCATGTGCTTTAAATAATGACTGTATCCACATACATGTTGTGTAGAGCTATATACAGATACACAGCTTTTGTGATTGTTCCTCATTCATCAATGTTTTCATGTTTGATGCTGAAAATGCTTTGGAATCCATGTTGCAGACATATTTTTTTTTAAAAAAATGAGAAATGACCCTTCATTTACAGAAGATCTAAGCTTATACTGTGTGCACAGCATTTGGATCTTGAAACGTGAATGAGTGCCAGCTTCTTCATGGAGACCTGCACGTACGGGAATGGTAAGAGTCTGAGGCTCGGTCACGTCCCAGTTGTGGGAGTGAATGAAACACAACAGCCATATGCAGGTGCCTCAGACTTTTGCCACTCTCCAGTACATGACCAGGGTAGATACGATTATGAATGACCAATTTAGATGTGCCATGCATTGTCAGAGACATACACCATGTTCTCATAAGGCGATTTCTTGGCAAGTATTAGTGGTTTAAAAAATTGATTTCATTTCCAACCTGGCCCAGAGGTAACTACTGGTTACACCATCAAAATGCAGTTCTTTGAACAGCGGATTAAAGAAACAGAGGAGGGTAAAGGCTCACAATTTTTGGTGTTTTAGTTTCTTTGTCAAACGCTCCATGCATCGTGGCATACACACACTGCCAACACCACTCACTCACAGCAAATTTACACTTTTTGATAATCTAATGCATTAGGAATAACCACTTAGGCTGAACCAGCAGAATACTGGAGATGAGGCTAGTTGTCCAACAGAAGCTGAAGCCATCTTCAAAAATCTCATGGAGTTCAAACTTTATCCAATGATGTTTAAGTAACATAAATAATATATTATCCAGTAATGACATTCAGAAAAGGGGATTGCATTTTAAATGCCCCAATCCCCCCCAAAACACAGGATCTGTCAGTTTTCTCCTCTTCTGCATTCTTCCCTTCCAACATATCCGAATCCATGAGAAAGGATGTGAAGTGATGAAGGAAGTATCAAGCAGAACAGAATCATGCTCAGTAATGAGAGTGAAAACTCCCCTTGAGTTCTGATGAGCCTCTCCAGGTGGTGGTGGATGGTGATGTGGGCTGCACTGCAATAGATTATCAGGATATTGCTGCAGAGCTGTCTTTTCCCTTTGTTCAGTCCTTCTGATAGCTGCAATAAGAAAGTGCATCATTTAGCTGGGAAAGAAACTGGCAACAACATCTAAGATAATCCTAGCCAGGAGTTCCCCACTCCAGACCCCTGCACAGTCCTCTCCACCACTCTTGTTGACTGGGGCTGGGTGGGAATAGGGAGAGGCCAATAGGAAGAAGCACAGAGGTAGGGCAAAGTGAACTGGAAGTTAAATTATGTTCTACAAGTGCTTCTGAGAAGAGGCTTCTTTCAAAATATGTCATGTGTATGTCTCTTGATACACAAAAAGAAATAGAAGGGAAATATGCCAAAATTCTCCAATGATTATTTCTACACAATCAGATTATGTACCACTTTTTTTCTCCACACTAATTCTACAATGACTTTATTTTTTAGTTGGAGTCTCACTCTATTGCCCAGGCTGGAGTGCAGTGGCACAATCACAGCTCACCACAGCCTCAACCTCCTGGGCTCAGGTGACCTTCTGCCTCAGCCTCCCAAGTAGCTGAGACTACAGGTGCAGGCCATCCCGTCCAGATAATTTTTTGGGAGGAAAGGGGTAGAGAACATAGGTTTCACTATGTTCACTAGGCTGGTTTCAAACTCCTGGACTCAAGCAATCCTCTTGCCTTGGCCTCCCAAAGTGCTGGAATTATAGGCATGAGCCACTGGACCTGGCCAACTATGGTTTTAAAATTGTTTGTTATCATGACTATATAGAGATTAGAGAATTCAAGATGGTCAAGACATCAGAAAACTAAACATTTCCTTAAAAATCATCTGAAAGCAATAATTTAAAAGAATATTGCATCTAGCAAATCCACTCCTGAGCATATTTTCAAAAGAACTGAAAACAGGGAATCAAACAAATGTGTATACACAAATATTCAAAGCATCATTATTCACAATAGCCAAAGCTGTCTGTCAATAGATAAACAAAATATAGTATATACATACAATGGAGTATGATTCAGTCATAAAAGTAAAGTTCTGATGCATGCTACAATATGGATAAACCTTGCAGATGACATGCTAAGCAAAATAAATCAGATAAGACAAATACTGTTAAGTGTCCACTTATATCAGACATCTAGCACAGATAAATTCATAGATGCAGATAATAGATTAGAAGTGACCAGGGTCTGGGGAGAGGGGAGAATGGGGAGTTATTTGTCAGTGGATACAAAGTTTCTGTTTGGGGTAATGACAAAGTTCTAGAAATGAGTAGTGGTAATGGCTTTACAACCTGTGAAGGTACTTAATGACACTAAAATGTACTCTTACAGGTAAAAATGGCACGTTTTATGTTATATGTATTTTACTATAATAAAATTTTTAAAAAGAATATTGGCATCCTTAAATAAAGCAGATTGAAACAAAGTTGGCTTTCATCCTTACATCCAATTGGCTTGTACCCAGTCTTAACCCCAAACGTAAATACAACAGTCATCCATTTGCATATTTCATGCCTTGAGGAACAGGTATCTAGAAGTGCCCCAAGTTCTCACTGTCCTCGTGAGGAGCCGTGGGTGTGGATACTACTGCAGCTTAGCAAGAAACAGTGCAATGGAAGAGAAGAAGGGACTATCCCACACTGCTGCTCCAAATGGTGATTTTCTTCTTTGCTCATCCTCAGCTGTGTGTGCCTGTGCTGTTATCATTCACATATGGCCTTTGAATGCTTCAGGGTTTCTAGACACAACAGTGCAGCTATCTAGGGAACATGGCAGGGAGAGGAAAGATCAAACATGCACGCACACATAAGACACTTTTTATATCTAGCCTAAGCTGTCTGATTCGGTGGTTGATACACAGCATTTCTTGAGCCACAGTGACTAACAAGAACGCCAAAGATCTCAGCGCCTGCACAGGTAGACAGCTATTCCAAGCCATCGTTAAGTAGTGCAAATGAAATATGTGGCTTGGATGAACTCTGCTAATTCATACTCTGAGGAGTTTGGTGTAACCCTTCTGGTTAAGAAACTTGAATTGGGGCAGAAAAATGACTTTTGCAGAGCCAGAAAGTTAGGGAGTTCCTAGAGCAGATCATATTACTCATTCTGGCACATAAAATCTCTGCAAACTTTTTACAAAAATTGTAAGTCAGAGCACGCTTTCTGTTTCATAAACTGTGCATAGCTCTAATTCTTTTGTGCATTAAGTATGTCTTAATCATCCTTTTAAAGGGCTGACCAATATATTAGAAGGCCACATGATTAAAAGGTAAAGAGAAATCCAAGCAGTATTAAAATGCACTGGTCATATTTTTACAGATGGGGAAACGGGTGAAAAATAATTACAGTGAATGTCCGATGTCCTTGATGTTTTTCCAAGATAAAGTAGCAAAGAACAATCATTTATTCAGTTGGGAGAAAAATTTCTAGCTGGGTAGCAGGTCACAAGGCTGAATACAATGCCTTATGACTATAGTGCACTGCTTTGAGGTAAGGTTTAGGCTGTATATAAGAGAATTCTCAAAAAGTGTAGCCCCTTCTTCAATTAAGGAATCCATTCACCTGGAAGCCTAAATAGGTTTGAGGGAAAGAAACAAACAACAAATAAACAAAAAAACAAGGAAGCCTCAAGTGACACTGCCAGCAGTTCGACATGCAGATGATCCTGTTGAGGTGCAGGCAAGCATATGCTTTAAAAAAATGAAAAAAGAAATCCTGGATTCCAGCAATGAGGCAATCTGGGCTGCCACCCACTGTGAGATGGTCCATAGCCAGCTTGCCTCACCGGGATGTTCACAGCAACCCTGACTTCTCCAGCATTCCCTCTTACAGCACCAGACTCTGAGCTCCCGCCAGAGTGGCTGGCAGGGCTATTTCAATGGTGACATCCACTCCATCATGCATTCCTGTTTACAGTTTACAACCCCTGTTTACAACCCTGTTTACAATCCCATCCCCCTCAGGATGCAGGACTGATGGATTCCTGGCCATGCTGGTGAGGCCCCATCTGGCCTCCCTCTCTCCAGTCCTGTGCTTACCTCTGACAATCTGCTCCTGATGTTCTACCTACGTGGAACTTGCACCGCATCCTAAAACTTTCTGTTCTCCTCATCTCACAAACATATCTTTCAGTCTGCCATGCATTTACACCAACTCTTGATCTGATCCATCCCTATTTACTCTTCAGTCTCAGCTTAGATGTTTCCAGGAAACCTTTCCTGACGACCCTCTTGGGTGTGACATGGAGCAGGATGTCACACACACACTGCAGGATTGCCTTCTGGTGAACTGTCTAGACCTATACAACCAATATGGTAGCCACTGGCCATATGTGAGCACTTGAAATGTGGCTAGTCCAAATTGAGATGTGCTATAAGCATTAAATACATATCAGATTTTGAAAATGTAATATGAAGCATGTAAACGATCTCAATAACAATTTTTATATTGTCTTCATGTTAAAATGATATTTTGGATATACCGAATCAAATAAAATCTAGTGCCATTAATTTCACCTGTTTCTTATTACTTTATACATGTGGCTACTAGTAGACTCAAAATTACAGTTGTGGCTTGCATTATATTTCTATTGGACGGCCATGGTCTAGATATAAGCTCTATGGGGACAGGGGCAGGCTAGTCTTGCTCACTTAGCGTTCCTTGTGCCTTTTACAGTTCCTGAGACAGGTTGATTCACTCATGAACCCCACAAATATTACAGAGTACCTAGAGTAGGCAGAATCCTAAAATCTGCATCCCTTTCCCCAAGATTCCCAACCCTAATCCCTGGCACTGGGACCGAAAACATCTCAGACCACGATTATGTTACTTTACAGATGCAGTTAAGGCCACTAATCTTAATCTTAATAGAGATAATCTGAGTATAGTTAATTTAATGACAGGAGCCCTTTAATAGGAGAAATGTTTCTCCTACTGTAGCAGAAGAGAAAGTTAGGGAAATCTGAAACCTTATAGAGATTCTCTGTGCTGAGACAGAGGGAGCCACAGGGCAAGGACCTGAGAGCTTCCTTTAAGATGTGAGAGTGGGTCTCAGGTGACAGCCAGCAAGGAAACAAGGACCTCAGTCCGACAACCACAAGGAACTGAATTGTGCCAACAACGTGAATGAGTCTAGAGGTGAATGCTTCCCCAGAGCCTTGAGACTAAAGTCCAGCAAAGCCCATCTTGACTTTGGCTTTATGAGATCCTGAGCAGAGAATCCAGCTGAGACCATCTGGACTTCTGACCTACATACAGAATTTTGAGAAAATAAATGGATGTTGTTTTCTGTCACTAAAGTTGTATAATTTGTTAGGTAGAAATAGAAAGTTAATACAGCATCTCTCTGTCTGGTTATGTGCTTGGTGCCAGGGATATAATGGTGAGAAGTGCAGACAAGATCCATGCCCTCATGGAGCCTGCATTCCTGGGGGAAAGACAGACAACAAACAGATACACAAATCAATCAATAAATGAGATTTTTAAAAATGTGTGCCATGAAGAAAATGAACCAGGAACTGGGATATAGGGATGCTTAAGATTTGCTGACTGATGACAATTATGATGTAGCTCTCTGTTTTTTAAGTGGGGAAAGATGTCTACAACTTTTCAGTGAAAAAAAACTGATTACCATTTGCTATGTAGTTCAGTGTCATTTTTGCATCAACACACACATAAAGATAAATATTTGCAAGTGTATATATCAGAATATTATTAATGATCTCTGGGTGGTGTTTTTAAACTTTTTCTCCTTTAGAATTATTTTTTGGCACTTTTTGGATTTTTTTAAACCAAAGAATGTGTAACTAGTAGCATACTAAAATAAAAAGTTATTTACTTTGTGGGGAAAAAACATCAGTATTGGGTGGGATCACTGCTCTTGACTTGGTTCAGGGCTGGGGTGGGTGACTGAGTGCAGCAGTGAGATTCTGCCCCAGAACAAGCTCCCGGGGACAGCAGGCTGTAGACGTGTGGTGTCTCACAAATATTCCTTCAGACTGTTTTTCTTTGGAATAAAGACACCTGCCCGATTACAGCTTTCTTCTCCTGCCATTTCAGTAGTGATTTGCAGAAACAGACTGGGAGAAAGAGGTCTTTGGTAAACACCAAGGGGTTAAAGGGGAAACTGTTTAATAACAGTAGTAAAATGCAGGCTATTTTTGACATCTGGGTTAATGTCCATTACGCTCCATGTGCTTTCCAAATGTGCGCAGTGTGCCCCCAGGTACAAAAACAGACACCCATTCACGACGGCTCTGGATGCCCTTAACATATTGCACATGGTGCCCACATAAAAGGCGGGCCCCGGATAGACTAATTAACAAGGGCCTAGGAGAAGAGCTGCTCTTCTGGGGGCAGCGGGCATCCTCCAGGACAGCTCCACAAAGTGACTCTGCTCATAGGAAGCCCAATAGAGTCGTTTCTGCTAAAAAAAAAAAAAAAAAAAAAAACTATAACTACATCTGTGTTATTACTTAACATCTTTTAAAAAGGGCAGAATGGGTTTCCCGTTTTCCTCATGAAGATTTATTTATTATTGTTGTGATCAAAGTGGCAACAAATTATGCTAAATCATTTAATTTTCTTGATAGGAGCAACCACCTTGAAACCATAATTCAAAAGTATGAGTGGAGAGCAACATTTTACCTTGAGGGTGGACTCCTACAGCTCCATGGGGCAATAAAATGTAACACTTTAGAGCCTAAAGGGCTGGGGGCTGGGCTGGGGGTGGGCCTGGCCAGCCCTGTGCTCAGAATTGCAAACTGCTGTTAGGAAGGAGGTAACTGGCTGACTTTGTGTTTCCCCTTGGGATTCTGTGTTCTGGGAGTAACTCACCTGTGTTTTAAGTGAAGGGCTTCGGGTGGATGTGGGCTCTGTCCATTAAAATGTCATACAGACTGCTATGTCTCTTTAGGATTTATTTTTCTCACGATTATTGTGGTCATTATTACTAGTTAACATTTGGTGCATGCTATCTGCCACGGCCCTTGTGCTTTTGCATGAATGATCTCAAAAAACTTGACAGCACCATGGTATTGACCCGGAAGGGTAACAGCCCTTAGTACTGACAAGGAAATGGAAGCTTAAAGGAACTGAATGGTTTTGGTCAAGTTCTCCACCTTCCTGGGGCCTCACCTGAACCCACAGCTTTTCTGAGGCAGGAGTCCTGCCACATTTCAACTCCAGAGCCCCCACTCCCTCTACCATGAGGCCAAGTTCCTAAAGCTCCCTCCTTTTCAGTTTTTGTAGTCATTCTACAACATCTATGATATTTAATTATTTTTTATCTCTAAAAATTTAAATTTCCTTTTTAAAGAAAGATTTATTTTAATACCACAATACAATAATAGAGCCAATATTTGTCTAATATACATTATAATTGCATAGCTATTCAAATAAAGCGCTTGTCCACAAAACACCTGCCTTTCACCAGCCTTGCCTATGAGACCATTCCCAATGCCCAGCAATGGCCTTCTTTCTCCCCGTGGGCGGCACTTGGCATGCATCTGTTGGCTGATCTTGTGCATGTCCCAACCAGCAGTCAACTCTAGAACTACCCTAGTCTACATTTTAGTGTTTTTTTCTTCTCAAGAGCAGAAGGCTGTAAAAGTAAAAAATCAGAAATCTGCCACTCAACACAAGCATTAGGTACTTTATGTAATTTTTAAAACATTGGTTGAGTAGAAATGTGTTCAGTTGTAGTTTTTTCTTAAACATATACCCTCTTTAACCCGAGAGACTGCCCATAGCCAAAGGCCTTTGTGACTCTACTCCAAGATTACTCCATCTCGGTTCAGCGGACATTGGGGGCTAGACAATGCTTTGCCATGGGGCGCCCAGGGCAATGTAAGAAGTATAGCAGCATCCCAGGCTGCACTGACCCTCTCCCAATCATGACAATCAAAAATGTCTCAGAACATTACCAAATAGTTCTGGGGGGCAAAATCGCCCCCAGTTGAAAACCACTGGTCTAATCAATTGTTTTTATATATAACTGGTTGACCGTGCTGTTTTAAACACAGTGGTATTTTGGTAGATAGGTAAAGAATATGCATCTACCAACCTATGTAAAATATGAATAATGCTATAGAAATATGAATGACTAGGCTGCTTTCATATTATTTTGCATAGATTTAAAAGTCCTGCGGAAATAGGCACAACCTAAGTAATAAAAATAATTAAAATGTACAAATTATCTGACATAAAATAGAAATGCTACAATCCTGAGATAGTGAGACACATAAGACACTTGCTGAGTTAAGTGAAAAGGTAAAATCTAGTTTAAATTTATAGCATTCCTTCAGTGTCCCTCTAGGAGTTTGGCATTTTGCCAGGGTTCCTTGTTAAAAATTTGTTAAACGTGTTTGGCATTAATGCAAACACAAAGTGGTCATTTGTTACAAATTCTATTGGAATGCATTCATTTAAGGCAATGAAGTAGTTACTAGAAAAGAAAAAAAAGTTCATTAAGTACATTTTAAAAATACAATGATGTATGCAGTGTGTAACTGTGGCGCCCTGGTGGCTATATAAATCGCTGACAGAATAACCACACATTGTGTTTAGTTTGAAATTGGAATCTTTTAAACATAACTGATAGAACAAAAACTCGTTTTGTTTGTTGTCAAAACTGATGTCAGTCTTTCTTTTCTCAACTAGTTAAAATAACCAAGCATAGCATACAATTTCTAACATCTCCAATCAGTGAAACACAGATTAAAATAACGCTTTGGGAATCTTTGGGGGTGCTGCTGATGACATCAGAGATGAGGGCTGATTCAACAGAATACCCGCACTCTAGAGAGACAGGGAAACATCCGCGTCATCCTGGAGAACCTTACTTAGGGCAACCACCTCTGTGTACTCTGAGAGAGTCCTGAGGTTAGTAGGTTACCTGTACAGAGAAAACCATAGCTTTCATCACAGGGACAATAGAATCCTATGAGCAAATACCCTAAGCCTTGTATAAGGAACTTCTGTCCTACCCTCAACTCCCACCCTCCTGTCCACCCTCAACTCTTCATACAAAGGAATGATTGCTGAGTAATAGTGACTCCTCAGCTCCCTGAAGAAACAGTTCTGAAGCTTCGGGAGAAAGGGGCTATTTGACACTAGATGATACTTGGCCCCATAACTTGCTTGCTGTGGATGTTGAACATGGATTTGCTATCTCAGACCACACTGATGCTTGATAAAATTTGTTATCTCAGACCCCACTGATGCTTGATAAAAGCCAACCTCAGAGGTGAATAGGAAATTCACGCTTGCCTAGGAATATTCAGAAACTAGTTATTACTTGCTTCCTCCCTCTCTCTCACTCTGATATGCTTCTGCCACGGCTGTGTCTAGATAATAGAGTCTCAGTGGTCCTGAAACACTGGGACCTGCCCAAATCCCCATGGCTCCCAAACTTCTTTAGGCTGGCCCCTTTTGCCACTCCAGTTTGATATTATCTAGGCTGCCCTTGAAGGGGATGGATCCAGGGTCTCTTGGTCCTAAGCTCTTGAGACATCCTTCTAGTAAAGAGTGAATTTAAATAAAACCTAGCACCCTGTATGTAGCCTGCAGAAGTTTACCTTTCCCTTCACAATGGGAAACAGGATCAAGAAAAAAGATGTCAAAAAGCAGGGAGAAAAGACTTTCTCCAGAAATAACACTGAATATCGAATATTGGTTTCGTGTGGCCTGACGTTTATAACACATTGGAGGCCCTCTTCAAGAAGGCCAAAAAAAACACACAGATAATTGATTGTTTCAAACTTGATTAAAATATATGGCCTTGTGGATATATCATTAGGGCCCCTCCCAGGGGCCTTAAAAAGGTCTGTATCACCGAGGGGTGCTCCCCAAGGTAAGACCCATTTTCATCATGATAAATTCCTTCTGCCTGCGATTACAGTTCATTTTTAAGATGGCATTTTCAAATTCCAATGAGAATAAAGTAGAACGTGTTTTAAAATCCCTTACTGAAAAGAATTCTGTTTTAGGATGCACTTGCTCTAGCATATCCAGGTCACAGGGAGCCATCTCCCTAAACCGCGTGCTAAGCAAGCTGTCATGTTGAGGAAAAAGATCTCTTCCTAGAAAAGGAGGCAGAGAGGCATTTTGGAGAATCTGAAACATGAAGGAACAATTTGATATCTCAAGTTTACCGACCAGAAGTGGCTCGGATGACAAGTGTTTACAACAGGATCTTCATAGAGCCAATAATGGCAATTAGTCTCCAGGATTTGAAGGCGCCCTTCCCGCCTCACTAGGTGGAATTCCATTTACTCTTGGGCTGGTGACTAATTAGGGGTCTCGTTTGAAGATCAAGGTTTCGCGATCCCAGCTTCTTAATAACATGGTTTGCCTGTCGGCCACCTGGGTCCAAGCAGACCTCCCCCCCCACAAACAGCAAGCACTGCCTTAGGCCAGAGCAAGTGTGGGCAGGAAACCACAGATCCAGCCTTTTGAGCAACTTAACCTCTTCGCTGCCAAGGTCCTGCTTGATTTAGATGTACAGAAATGGAGATGTTTGACCTTGTTTCTCAGGCAGGGCTGAAAGCTTGGTTATGATGCAAAGAAACCACTATGCAGCATGTTTTCTTGGAGAGGGAGAGAGGCGGGAAGAATCCACTTTTCCAGATGAGTGGTGAATCAAGAGGTTCTCTGCATTTGCTTCAGATTGGGCCATTCCAGAACGCATAACGGAAGTGACTAGCTAAAGAAGGAAGGAGGCAGAGCCCTGCTCTAACTGGTAGTGAGGCCCAGGAGGCTGAGGTGCCTGCATCTGCAGAAGTCTTGTCAGGGCCCGGTGGCCTTGCTATATGAGGCTGGGCTGGTTGCCGCCCTCTTTAAGACATGGTGGGGGAGAGGCCAGAACAGCAGGAAAAATAAGCTGCAAAGAATTAAGCTTGTAACAACTTGGGCAAAGCACAATAACTGAGGTTGGTCCTCTGGCTGTTGAAACACTCTGTCCTGGGTGGGTTGTGGTCACTAAACCCATTAACGTTCCGATGTGGCAACAGTTAATGCAGCAAGTTCAATGGGTTTTTGTTTAATTTCTAAATGCTGGGTGCACACCTGCCACGATGGCCAGCTGAAGACAGGCAACCCCACTGCCATAAACACAGTCATCATTGTCAGTGATCTGAAATTCATTTCTTAAGCTGTTTCGTTTTGGCAGATAGGGGCTGAATAGAGTTTTGCATTTGATTAACTGTACTTTAATTTCAACTTGCCGCAAAATTCTTTGTGTTTTCTAAGCAGCCACCAAATCAGAGTTTCCTGCAACAAAAGGAAATAGCCTTCTCTGGGGGGAGGAGCATATCTTTGTTGGGGGGAGGGGGAAGGGTATTCAACACAAGGCAGCAACCAGCCCGGTGGAGGCACACCTTTAAAAATAGTCTTGTCAGCCAGGCTCGGTGGCTCAGCCTGTAATCCCGCACCTTTGGGAGGCTGAGGTGAGTGGATTGCCTGAGCCCGCAGCTTCGAGACCCGCCTGGGCAGCAAGACCTCATCTCTACAATAAATCAAAAAATCAGCTGGGCATGGTAGCGCATGCCTGTAATTCCGGCTACTCGGAAGGCTGAGGCGGAAGGATCGCTGGAGCCCAGCAAGTTGAGGCTGCGGTGGCCCGGAGCAGCCATAGCACTCCAGTCTGGGCAACAGAGTGAGAGTCCGACTGGGAAAAAAAAAAAAAAAAAATAGTCTTGTCGGCCGGGCTCGGTGGCTCAGCCTGTAATCCTGTGCTTTGGGAGGCCTAGGTGAGTGAATTGCCTGAGCCTGCGGGTTCGAGACCCGCCTGGGCAACTTGGCGAGACCTCATCTCTACAATAAATAAAAAAAAATTAGCCGGGCGTGGTAGCGTGTGCCTGTGGTTCCAGCTACTTGAAAGGCTGAGGTGGAAGGATCGCTGGAGCCCAGCAGGTGGAGGCTGTGGTGGCCGGGAGCGGCCACTGCACTCCAGTCTGGGCGACTGAGTAAGACTCCAACTCAAAAAAAAAAAAAAAAAAAATAGTCTTGTCTCTGGGCCCCAATACTCACCTACCTGAAAATCAATGAACAGGAAAAATGCTACTTTGTTTTGGTTTGTAGAGTTGAAAGTTAAAAGGGTTCTTAAATGAGATACAAAGGTAAATTCAGTATGGATTTTTCTATTGTCTTCACGTTATGTTTATGACAAGTACAAGAATCCTTTCTTCCTTTCTCCCTTTCTTCCCTACCTCCCTCCATTTCTTCGTCCCACAGTTTTTATTTTTTGTTCGTTTTTAGCATTTCCCAGGAAACATGCTAAGTCCTAGGGACAGCTGAACAGGACAGCATTGACTTCATGAAATACACAGCTAGTAAGTATACCAGACATTATATTCAACAAATAATTAAAGACATGCTAAGTACCAAAGAAGAGGATGACCTGCCAACATTCATCAAGCACAGGCACTTTCGTTTTACAGCATTCTATCCTTATATTCGAAAGAAGCTGTCATTAGTAACCTATCATAAGGCTCCAGAAACAGGTGCAGAGTGGTTGCACACTCAAAGTCTGACAGCTAGTAAGAGGTGGGGCAGTGGTATGACTCTCGTACACTGGGATATCAAATCCACAGCTTACAGGAGCACATTGGAACGCTGACTTGATAGGACAGCAGGGATGGAAAGACCTTCCAAGAAAGTCACGTCTCCTTGGTGTCCCTGTGTACCTGTACATAACGGAAAAGGACTTCTTTTTATGCACTGCGCTATTTGCCAAGTAACTCTGTGGATTTCTATGCATTCCTGGGGCTTTGTCCAAACTCTCTGTGCTTTCAAATGGATTTTCAGTCAGTAATTTTTGTTTCCCAACACAGGCTCACCTGCAGCTTCTTCAAAAGCCTCCACTTTAGAGGATCAAGGCATGTGCATCTTCCTTTCCCTCTGTGAGTTTGCATTATGGCCTTCTGGCTTCATAGGGACGATTAATTACTTTTAAATATGAAAAAAAATAACATGTCTGAAGCATTCTTCCCCACCATCAAATGTTTTACCTTAACAAAGATCCAGACTGTCTCCCTTTCCCAGCAATTCCAAAGCAATACTTTTTTTTTTCTGTCAGAAATCCAACTGCAGAAATCCTATCCAGAAGCCCCAAGCAATATATCTTAACATCTTAATTTCATTTAGGAGGAATGCAATGATTGATCATTTATCATTCTGAAATTGAGTGAACTATCAGGAGGATTCCAATCTATTGCTTCCTTGAAACTGATGGAATATTCACATTTTCTGGCTGCATGAGGGCTTTGGGGTCCAAGTTGTCTGAGAGAGTAGACGCTAAAAAGATTATTGAGAGAAGGCCCGCCTTTATGGCAAAGTAGGACTCCAATGCTAGACTCGCTCCAAATGAGAGCCTCCCCCAGTAATGGTCAGGATGTCTGCTGCTGAGTTATTCCACTCCTCCATCCCCATACATGGAATCTTGCCTTCTTGCCCTCATCCTTTCATAGGTAACCTTGAAAGACCTGGGGGAAACCCAATATGAAATCCATTGGTGTTAGTGGGACTTGCCTTCTTATCCATGATGTTTCTATTTAAACCAAAGCTGTTTTGCCCAAAAGGAATTTCTACTGTGGTATACACAAAATGGCAACTTTCTGGGACATCAGCGCAGGCCATTGGCATTGTAGCTGCCTTTCTGGTTCCCACATCATTATAATCTCTTTGTGTTGGGTAGCATTGCTTGGTCAACAGGAAAAGTGGCCAGGATATTATAGAATGAAGTTTGGGGGTGTCTACAGTATCACTGATCTTGTCCTAGATGTGTGGGGAGGGGTGGAGCTATCAAAGCAACAGAAAACACAGTCTTCCAGTCCAAGGATGTGTTCCATGGCAGATCCCAAGTGAATACCTACTATATGAACCTACTGTGGTGCAGGTTTTGAGAAACACATGAAACTAGGTGCCTCCAGAATTGTAGTCAATCTCTGAAAAGGCACACAAGCATAAAGTTTGCTTAGAAAGCCCATCATCCAACAGACCATCCTAAAGGGAAACAATGGCATCTCTCTCTCCAAAGAATGAAGAGTTCAGGAGGAAAAACAAGCAGAGGTTATTTCAGTGGGAATCTAAGGCCAGTCACATCTGCACAGCGCCAAAAAGCAGACATGTTCTCTGGTTTGAGTTTACATTTAAATCCATGCCAACGTCTGCCCTTGTAGGTCTGCATGGAGCACAAGTGCCCAGGGTCTCAGCCCTCGCTCTCTTGTCTCCAGCTCCCACTTAGGGATCTAAGTGAACTCTGTAATCACCACTGGTGCTGACTGGCTCCAAGTATTACCAACAGAGCTGTAACAATGGCTGATCAGATGTACCCATTCTCCCAGCTGTGACAGGACTTCCAGCTATCACACATGTTTCCAACTTAGATGTGAAGGTGCCCTGAGAGGGAATTCCTGCACTGCATTTGTTGCTGGTCACTTTGAAGATTAAAGAGAGGAAAATGTGTTTTCATAATACATGAACTGGCTGGAAGTCACCCTATTAAATCCCAAGGTCCTGGCAGGCAGGGGCTGGGCTTAGCTCTTCTAAGACAGGCTTGGCATTCAGGTCTGAGGGCTGGGAAATGCCTTTGGGCAGAACTGGGCCAGAGACCAAGGGACTGGAGCATGACAAAGTGGGCACCTGAGGCATGATGCCAGTGGGTTCTGGAGGCACGCCTGAAGCCACTGCCAGCACCCAATGCAGCAGGACCGCAAAGTCCTCCTGCCAGCCCCCACATGACCCACGAATATATCAGGGGCCTCAATTTTACTGCAGAGAACTTCCTTGGGATCCAGTCTCACAGGTGGCAATGCAAAACCCTTGCAGGGGTGGATGAATTCCTGGTTGGTGGTGCCGGTCCATGAACATGGATTCTGACTGCTGAAGGAGGCACGGAGCTGGAGCTGGGTCTCCCTTCAGGGCTTCTGTACATAGGGCTCCCTCTGACTTGAGCACTTTCCCATAACTCCTTACCCAGCTGCTGGCTACTTATACTCGGTGCCATTTCTTCAGGGGGCCTTCCCAGACTCTCGTTCCTGGCCAGATCCCCTCGCCAAACATTCCCTTAGCGCTCTCTTCTTCCCTTCCTCCCACACGCTCCCGCTTCTGAGTAATTTGGTATCAGGCATTTGTGTTAGGGTTCGATTAACGTCTGACTGCACCCTAGGCTGCTATCACGAAGACAGGCTGTGTGTGTCTTGATCGCCACTGTGTTTCTCGTGTGCCTGCCACATAGTGGGTTTTCAATAAATATTAAAGTAGATTTAGAAGACAGCTGAATCCATGGATGATCACAAACATTTATCAAATGCTCACCATGTGCCAAGAATAGTCTGAAACACTTGACGGCAGTGATTTTCAACCTCAGCACTACTGACATTTGGGAGTAGATAATTTTGCTCTTGCCACGAGGCAGGCTTCTTACATAGGAACCACCTATTTCTTCCTCCCCTTTCTAGTTTAGGGAAGAAGTAAATCCCTTCACCTCTGAGATCAATCACTTACCACTCTGAGCCTCAGTTTTCTCATCTGAAGATAATATAACTGCAATCTCTCCAGGTGGCTGAGAGGATACAATAAAAGTGAACACTGCCTACAAAGACCCTGACTAGTACCTGGCATATAAAAGGAGTTCAATTAGCAGTAGTTCTTATTACTTCCCCCTCTACACCATACTAGATATAGACCAGAGTCCTGGCATCAGGACTGGCTTGAGCCAGAGTACAGAAAGCCCCAGCCCAGGGTGTTTGTGCCAAAGTTATTTATAGGCCTAGTCATCTTCATGAAAATATGTGTGCAGAGGAAAGAGGGAGCACATCACAGGGGCCAGGAAGGAACAGTGGCAAAAGGAACCCCAAACTTCCCCCAAATGCTGTGGCTGCAATATGGGGCACCTCCGGCAGCCAGTCCCATTGGCAGCCTCCCACTTTCTCCTGGGTTCTTCCTGTTGGCACAGCCCACCCTGCTTTACAAAGCTTCACTGGGTTTTTTCATGGCTCCAGCTGTTAGATAAACTTTCAAGGATATTTCTGTGGCAGGTACAAACCTGGACAGGAAACCTTGGGAAGAAATCCTAAATTAATTATATGTCAACATTTAAGCCACAAGAAGGAGCAGTTGTCATAAATTTTTGAAAGGTTAGAATCCAATTTTAGTTGTAAATGTGAGCAAGCTCACTGACTCACTTGTGAACGGGTGCCAACAAAATGATATATTTTACATTCTTTCACAGCTTGTTTTGGCTAAACACAATGAAAAAAGAGAGAGAGGAATTACAGTTTTTATTCTTCAGTGGATCGAGGTGTTCAATCATGCAAAAGAGCCACATGTGCCAGAGAAGAAGAAATTAGCTGAGTCTTCTCACTTTTTTGGTTGCCTTCCACCCTTATTGAGAAAGAAAATGGGGCTGAAATTTCAAAAGAAGGCCATAGGCACCACAGTGTGGTCTTTTGCATTCATGGCACAAGGCTGGACATTCCTCATAACAAATCAAGACTCCTCCAGAAGCTGCCCTCCGGTTCATCCTCAGTCCTGACCAAACCCTGGCATACTAGCAGTTTCTGAAACATCATTCCTTTAAGCATCTATCCCTGGCTGAGTTTGGTGGTAGGTAGTTATTCACAGAAAGGAAGAAATGTCTCCTTTAATTTGCACAACTTTTGGAAGGTGGCTGGGCTATTGTTGATATTTTTGCTTTCTACTTACTTTTTCATTCATTCATTTATTCATTCAATTGATTCTTCAATTCAACAAGTATTTATGTTTACTGGCCACGAGCAAGGACTGGGGATTTGAGAAGGAAGAGGACAGAGACCCTGATTTGTGAGACTTGTAGTCACGTCAGGGCCACAGATGAGTGAAGAGACAAATGTAATGCAGTGTGATGTGTGAGCTAATGGGAGTGGCTGGGAGGGAGAATAGGGGCCAAGAAGTTGAGAGGCACCTAGTGTAGTGTCAGGGAGGGTCAGCAAAGACTCCCTATAGGAGATAACTTCCGGGTTGAGAGTTGAAGGGGGATGAGTAGGACCTACCCAGAGGAAGAAGGAAGGAAGGCGTTCTCTGAGTTGAGAAGCAGTGTGTGACAAGACTGAAATGAAGCCAAATCAAGGGCCACTCAGAGAACTTCAAGCACCAACGACACGGACACAGAATGGGAAGGAGGAGGTGACAGAGCCAGGGCCAAGAGGCAAGCAAGGCCAGCCCATGTAGGACTTTGCAGCTCCATCAAGGAGAATAGATGCTTCCCTCAGATCTGTGGTACATCATGGGAAGGAGTGACCTGGCCACATGTGTGACTTCTGGTCAGATGGACCCATTCTCCAAGGCAACCTAGAGGCTGTATACAGGCAGTTGGATGCTACATAACCTCTCCCTGAGGGAACGATAACTGCCTGGGTGGTATGGGTTGAACTGTTTTCTAAAAAGATTTGTTCAAATCCTAACCCATAGTACCTGTGCATGTGATCTTATTTGGAAATAGGGTCTTTGCAGATGTATTCCAATTAAAATAAGTTGATTAGAGTAGGCCTTAATCCAAAGGCTGGTATTTTGAGAAGAGGAAAATTTGAACAGGGAGACAGTAATTACATGCGAGGAGAACATCATGATGGGGTGATGAAGGCAGAGAAGAGAGTGATGCATCTATAAGCAGAGGACTACCCAGGATTGCCAGCAACCACCAGAAGCTAGGAAGAGCAAGGAAGGATCCTTGCCTACAGACTTCAAAGAGAGCCGGCATCTTGATTTCATACTTCTGGCATCCATAACTGTGAAAGGATAAATTTCTGTTTTAAGCCACCCAGTTTGTGGTACTTTGTTATAATTCCTCTAGGAAATGAATACAGGAGTCATGGTGGAGTCTTGCAATACAGTTCCCAAGAAAAGCAAAACTCCATGCTGCCTAAGTACTGATACCATGGGGGTCCATTTGGAAGAGGGGCATCTGAGATGCTAGAAGCATCTCCCCTTGCCTCTGGCTCCCTTTGACCCAGTTGAGCAGCCTGTGCTCAGGGGCCTGAGTCAGGGCTCTCCCAAGGGTGGTCATCCGTGAGAGTTAGCACCAAAAGTCAATATTTGTGCACAGGCAACAGTTGTGTTTGCACTATGAAAGCCCCAACAGGTTTTTTTCAGAGATTTCAGTCCGTGTGGTCTTTAGGCCACGAAGGAACCTTGTCCTGAGGAAACCCCTGATGATGAGCCAGAAGGGACAAAAGTCCCAAACAGTAGGCTCTGGCAGGCTACAGCTCAGGAAGCACAAGGGGACCAGTCCCCAGGCCAGGGTCTTCAGGGGGGCTCTGTGCACAATCGCTGTGCTTGTACTGCTGGTGGGTTGGCCTTCCTCGTGTGGCTCAGCCCGCCTGCCCACCCTTGGTGCTGATCAGCTGTTCTCAGCTGGAAGCAGTAATGTCATCCTCTTCCCAGGGACACCAGCTGACACAGCTGATGGGCCTGCAGGCCAACAGGAACACACATGTCCCCGTACCTCCTTCGGGAAGAGGAGATGTCCTGACCACTCTGGCCTGGATGGCGGCAGGGGGGCCACGAAGGATCAGGATGGCCATACAGTGCGTAGCACTAGGAGGCTCTTAATAAATGAGTCCATGAATGAATGGAGATCTCGGACTCTTCAATCCAACTGAGTTTGAGTTCAGTCTTGGCCTAGTTCATGGTTAGCTGTGCAGCCTTGAACAAGGAACTGCACTTGTCTGAATCTCAACTGCCTCTTCCGTAAGACAGAGATAGTGAAACATCTACCCCGTGGAGGTGTTGAGAGAATTGGAGTATATCATACATGTTAGTGGTTAGTGGAGAGCCTGACAGAAAGAAGGGCTCAGTAAATAGTAGCCAATATGATTATTATTTTTATCATGGCACTTGTGTCAATGTAACTCAAGTGTTAATATTGTTCCAGACTTAGGGACAAGGGAAAGAGAGAGGAGAGGGTAGAGAAATCCTCATAAGAATCTAGTTCACGAACTTCTTCTACTGATTTGATCTCAACTGGCTAACATGACAACTCTATGACATAGGGTAAGGGTTGTCATCTCCACTCCTGATAAGAGAATCTCAAGTTCAGAGTATTGAAGTCAGGCAGGCAAATGCTTTCCAGAGGTAAGTAGCAGAGCAGGGCCCCAACCCATGCCCTCTCTTGGCATCCTGACAAAGCACTCTAAGACTCCTCCCTAAATGAATGGATGAGATATTCAAGTGCAAAATGACTCTCGGGGTAGGTGGGAAAGAAAATAAGGGCTGGAAAAGATAGGATGGAGGCATCCAGAGACCTGGGCACTGCTTCTCGTGTGGGTTTTGGTGGCAGGTCACCTCCCTTTCTCTGACTTCTGTCCCTAAATCTCTTCCGCTTCTCAGATCCTGGCAGGAGGTGATCAGGCAGAGCCAGAAGCTGCTGATCAGCAGCCATTTAATTTCCTGAGCCTCAGTTTTCCTACCTGTCAGATGGAGATGACAACACTCCCATAGCCTTCCTCTGAGACTCAAAGGTAATATATACATGAGAGGGCTTTGTAAGCAGCACTGATATTAAAAAGGACAAAGCAAAACATGATGGCAGATTGGAAAAGAGAACCGGAAGGAAATGGCCCAAGATAAAAATGCATTAATATTAAACAACAGGTTCCTTTAGAACAACAAAGCAATGAAACAATAATTTTAGAGAAACAAAACCTTGCCTAGGAATAGTCTGCCAGAGGGAGCGGAAATGAAGGCACAACCAAGTGGCCCTTGGCTTACCTATCTGGAAAACACAAGATGAAAAAGATTCTTTGTAAACCAATATTTGTAAAAGCCCCACTGGGCTTTCTGCCTGCACAGACTGCCTATTATCTTGGCAAAGGATGAAAACAAGGAAATTCTTATTTAAAATGAGCATGAAGCCAATTCAGGTGAACGTTTCAGCATCATTGTGAGCTACCATTTACTGAACACCTACTATGTGCTGGGCACTGTTCCAGGATCTGTGCATAGATACTTTGACAAAAGCTTTTGTAGTATTCTTAAAAGGCAAGCATAATATTCAATTATTCCTATATTCATACATTTTCATGTTTATCTGTTCAACAGATATTTATTGAGTGTCCATTATGTATGAATGTGGGACTGTCTGGTGCAGACACAGGATAAAGAAGGCTAGTCCCTTTCTGTAAGACAAGGCTTCTCAACATTTCTGACTTGTTGAGATGATACTTTTTTATTTAATAATCCTCTGTGGGGAGCTTTTCTTTGAATTATAGGATGTTTAGCAACATCTCTAGCCTCTACCCACATAGATGCCAGTAGCAGCCCAGTTTGATAATCAAAAATATCTCCAGACCTTGCCAAATGTCCCCAAGAGGTAGGAGTAGGGGTAGGATTGCCCCAGTTGAGAAGCACTGACATACATTAAGAGATGAAAAAAGTGACTCTCAGAGAGGCTGAATCCAAGGCTGTTAGCTGGGCATGGTGGCTCACGCCTGTAATCCCAACACTTTGAGAGGGAGGCAAGAGGATTGCCTGCGCCCGGGGGGTTCAAGACCAGCCTGAGCAACTCGGCAAAACCTTGTCTCAACAATAAATCAAAAAATTAGCCGGGTGTGGTGGTGTGTGCCTGTGGTTCCAGCTACCTTGGAAGGCTGCGGTGGAAGGATCGCCTGAGTCCAGCATGTGGAGGCTGCAGTAGTCGTAATTATGCTACTGCAGCACTCCAGCCTGGGCAACAGGGTGAGACTCCAACTCAAACAACAACAACAACAAAAAATCCACTCGAAGGCTGCAGTAAGCAAGTCATGGGAAGCAGGAGCCAGAGCTGATCTCTGAAGGTGCTATGGCTTTACTTCTCCATCTAGGAGGTAAGAGTTCCCAACCAGAGCCTCGGGGATCCTGCCTCATTTACCATCAATGCCTCAGTTCTACCTTTGGGTTCTCTGACTTTTTCTCTCCATATCTGCCAAATCCTATCTGTCACAAACAGTTAATTCTTGAAAGCTGGAGGAAACTCTAGTTTACCCACATTCTGGACCCAAGACATCCTTGCGCATTGCAACAAATGTGAGTCAGTTCTCCAGTGAGCTCCTGGATTGGTCATGGAGCACGGCTCATGTTTTTTAAGTAGGATTTATTGAGAAGACAGAAAAGCCGTCTTCAGTGGGAGGGGACCCGAGGGGGTTGCCCTCATGTTTTTGATTCTGTAAACAGTAGGTCAGTGAGGCTGGACAGAAAGTCTTAGAGAAAAGAGAACTGGGATTATTCTATTCCCAAAATATGTTGGCGTTTTTCAACTTCAATTGTATTTCAGTTCCAAGAGTAGCCTAACCTTTGCAAAAGTTACTCTGCAAATAATGCAAGATAAAGAGTTTCCTAGAAGAATGCCCACTGGGATCCTAAGCCTAAATTCATATCTAATTTATAATTGCCCTGAAAAAAGCAGGTTCCCCTTTCAGGGAGCACACATTACGGCTGATTTGGCATTGTGCAGAGGAGTGACAGGTGCAATTTATGTGAACCAGGGACGAACCAGGGACATCGTGCTCTTCAGGGGGACAGACTGCTGAGTCATACAGCCAACTATTGCTCCCCAAAATGGGGCCAAGGCCACCAATTGATACTGACCAAATGCAGAAAGACACAGGAAAAATAATATGGTCGACTATCATAATTCAAGTACCCTGGCCAGGGAGGCCTACGTTCTGGTCCCAGTATTGCCGCTAACTCATTGTGTGACCTGGAACAAGACCTTTTCTTTCACTGGGCCTCAGTTTCCTCATTTTGTAAAATTAGGCCATGGGTCTAGATGAGAATAAAGGATTCTTTTTGCTGTAAAGGCCAATGATTTTTCTGGGGGTGCCATCTTCAACTCCATCGTTGGGACGTATGAGCCTGGGAGTTTCTTAGATAAGGGGACTATGGAGATGATGACATTGATGATAATGATATCTTACAGAAGGCATCCCATGAATGAATGAAATAACAAATGAGAGTGTAGTTTTCCTGCAATTGCTGCACTGAGCTGCCTCTGCCATCCTATTTAATCCAAAACCAAGGCTTCCCTGGGACGTGGGTGATTTATAGGTTTATGAAACCATGGTGTGGACCCGGGGTTGGCAAGATAGTAACAGGCTGGAGAGTAAATATGTTAGGCCTGGGGAGGTCTTACAATACTGTCACAACTACTCAATTCTGCAATTGTGACCAGGGAAGTAGCCACAGACAATAAGTCCATAAATGGGTGTGGCTGTGATCCAATAAAACATAAAAAGGTGACAGGCTGGATTTGGCTGTGGTCTCCTTCAAGATGGCTTGAACCATCTGACCTGACATATGCTTTCTCCATCTTATCAGCTCCTGGTGCTCGGGGGCCCTGGAGAGCAGTGCAGTCGCTTCCTAAGATATCTGCAATAAGAACAGCCCAGCTCTCCCTCAGCTCATCACCTACAGCCAGAACCTACAGAAATCTCCCTTTAAAAGCCCAGTTTTCAGCTGAGGAGCAAAGATCTCCAAGATTATTGGCATCAGAAGCCACGCTGTTTCTCTGCATTAGGCTGGGGTCTCAAGACCAGGACATCAGAAGGAAGGGGCAGTTAGAAAAGGAGCCCACATGCACAGGAACTTGGTTCATCTTCCCCGGAAAATTCAAATTCAAGAGTTAAAAGGCTTATGAAGCCCAATTATCGCAGGTAGCAGTTGGAAGTGGGGGTGGGCTTATCTCCACCAGAACACCTTTGCATTTCACACATGAGCAGAGTTTGCATTCTAACAGAACTAGGAAGGAATGGTTTGATTGTGAGGTCACCTCACAGGGCTCCAGAGTCCAACTTACCTTTTTTTTTAAGTCAGGGTCTCACTCTGTCCTCCAGGCTGGAGTGCAGTGGCACAATCATTGCTCACAGCAGTTTCGACTTCCTGGGCTCAGGTGATTCTTCTGCCTCTGTCTCCCAAGTAGCTGGAACTACAGGCACATGCCACCATTCCCAGCTATTTTTTTTATTTTTTTAATAGAGACAAGGTCTATGTTGTCCAGGCTGGTCTCCAACTCCTAGACTCAGGAGATTCTCCTGCCTTGGCTTCCCAAAGTGCTGGAATTATAGGCATGAGCCACTGCGCCGGGCTCCAACTGATCTTTTGAAATCTGCTCAGGGAACTTCATGATGTTGCATTTTTGAGTGGATCCCTCCTCTGATTTTCTCCAAGTCCCTTTGCCCCTGCATTCCTTTGATGGGTAGATCTGTGCCTCTCTATCAAGGCACAGGCTGAGGGGAGGGAGTGGTGGGGAGGGAAGCAGGAGGAAAGACCTGATTATTCAGTGAAACATCCACTGTGGAGGCCTTGGCCTGCTACTCCTTGGGCTGGGCTTGCTGGCTTGGATGTCTTTAAGGAGCAGTAATTCTCCAGAAGGCAGGACTCCCATCGGTTACCAACACAATTTGGAATGAATTGATGCAACCCTTGAGTCGACAGCAGGAACCCTTGCCAAAGCAAGCACAAAGTTTCCCATCTTGTACGGCAGCAATTGGGAGTAACTTCTAGAAAAAGGAAGCAGGTCCCTCCCCATGACAAGCCACCCCTCCCTTGCCCCTGAACATTAATGTGTTTGCTCAGCCCACTGTCTGCCCCTGATGTGCATTTGCCTCCTGGCTGCCATTTTTCATACTAATGACTCCCGACATCCTGCTAGCAGAATGTCAGAGTGCGGAGAAGTCCCCAAAGACTCTTGGTTCCCTTTAAAAAGATGATAAAGGGGGACCTGGCGTATAACCACATGCACAAATCACAGATGCTCATGATCTCAGCAGGAGAGGAGCTAATTCTCTCCCAATTTCAACCTGCTGATGACGGGAACGCTCAACCATTCCAGCTCAGTGACAGACCAAATTCCCCTGCCCACCTGCCCTTGTTGGATGGCTTGGCTTTCCCTGGGCCACAACTGGCAACAGCAGGGCACAATCCTCCTTTCCTCTTTCCCACTTCAACATATTTGAAGAGTTTTATGGCACAAAGCAAACCTGGGGAGGGGGCTCCTCTCACTTGTTTAATGAAAGGCTTGGAATTTTCACCATCATTAATCATGATTGTAAAATGATTGGCAAATAAAATGCAGAAAACTGTCCTGGGCCTCAGCCTTTTCATATTGATGTTCCACATCCAAGGCTGCTTCAGACCAAGATTCCCGGGCTGCACAGAGCCTTAGTGTATTGATGAAGTGTTGTTTAAGCCACATCATTCCTCCCATAGATTTCTGATCTCCTTTGTGGTTTGAAGATTACAAGGGCCATTTCAGAGTCACTATGACTAGGAGAATCCCCTACACAAATGGGAAGACCACATAGCTGACTTCTAGTCCTGTGTGAACCAGCATCCTTCTCCCAGCTTCACATTGATACTTAGAGTGAACTGGTTACATTGGTCACCTTTTCATTGCCTTGATCAGACTCCTTCGCTGCATAGATCTCTCTTTGAGGAGAAAGCAACACTTTATGATTACTTTCATTTTATCATCACAAAGCTCACCACCAATAGGAGCTTCTATGATGTGCTGGGCTCGGGGTAGCCCTGGAGCACAAAACTCAGTAAGAGTCATTCTTGCCCTCAGACAAACAAGCAAGCAAACCTTTATGTCTAATGGCATCTCAAGTGTGTTGTAATGATGACAATATTTACAGAGCACAAACCAGGTGTTGAGTGCTATTTTGAAGGCTGTTTATGTATGAGGAGGACCCCCAAAAATTCGGAACTTATTCATAAAAAATGTGTATTTATTCTTACATGTTTAAACTTCAGTCACCTTCAAAATACTCTCCATTTTGATGCTATACACCTCCTGAGATACTTTTTGAACTCATTTGTTTTGATGTCTTTTAGTGCTTCTGTCATTTGTTGTTTCACCTCTTCCACGTTTGCAGAGCATTTCCCTTTGAGGACTTTTCTCATCCAAGGAAACAAGTTGCTCAGGGTGAGACTGGATGAATAGGGTGGGTGGGGCACAGGGGCCATGCTGTTTTTGGTCAAAAACTCTGAACACTCAGCGCGATGTGGGCAGGTGAACTTGTAAGTCACCAATTATAAAATAAGCAAATGGGTTAAAAGAATCTCCCCCAAAATTTTCACTAACGCTGAATGCAGCCTTTCACAACAACACTGCTGGTGCATTGATGCTGATGGGTTCCTAGAACACTTACCTAGCAGGAGAAGCCTGAACTGCAAGGAGACTGCCCTCCAAATTATAATTCCATTTTGGGGGGGCGGTTTCTCCTCATATATTAACTCACTCAATTCTCCCCAAGTCCTTTTAAGTATATCCTCCTTTCCATTCTCATTTGAGAGATGAGAATACTGAGAAACTAACAGGTCAAGACAATTGTTCAAGGCTACACAGGTATTAAGTGATGAAGCCAGGATCAAACTCAGTCCTTCCCTGCAGTTAATCAATTCACTTCTTCATTTATTCTAAAACATTGTAAAAAAAAAACTCTTTGTAGGAGCCTGGCTTGAGGCCAGGTGCTGGGATGACAACAGAAACTGAGAAAGAAAGGGTCACTGCTCTCATAGGACTTACAATAAAGCAGGAAAGAACCTTTAAAATCCTTCTTCACTGGTGAGGACTCTTGGGCCCTAGAATTCAGGACATGAGTCAGAAAGTGTCTCCCTAGTCAACAAGACTGGCTAACATGCAGAGACAGAGTCTACATTGGAAGAGAAGGGCCCCACTTTACCAAGTACGTTTCTCATTTAATGGGATTTTCACAGGGTCAGCAAATCTTGTGTCTGTCAGAGCACGGTGAGGTCTGGCAGGGACATCACAGATAGGAGGGGCCAGGCTGTAGAAGATGTCTCCTGGTAACAGAGGCTGACCCCAAGAAGGGCCCATGGTGACCCTAAGGATTTTACCAGGGCTCATGACTCTTCAAAGGTTCCCTCATCTCCCCTCTGGGTCCTGAGTAATAATGACGACATCCGTGTTCATCATCGGAGGAAGCGCCATTATGTTGAGTGCCCTGCAGCAGGCTTGGCATTGAGTGGCCTGCAGCAGGCGTGGCAAGTATTTTGGTGTACAATCCTCCCCATCTTCCTGTAAGGGGAATGATCGTATTCCTATCCCAACCCAATCCCTTTCCCTGTGTGTCTGTTATCTCAGGAGGCAAGGGAACTAAGGAGTGGAAGATTGCGAGGAAGGGAAAAGAAATGAGAGGAGGTAATAAAGGAGGTTGGCAGAGTAAGGGGGTTAGGTAGGAGATCCAGAGGCAGTTCACGCCACTGGGGTGGTGTGGAAAGGGCAGAATGCTGGCTAGCAAAATACAGTGACGTGTGACACGCTCAGCTGGGAGCCTCAGGACCTCTCCTAGCTTGTCCCTGACTCATATGCCCACACTTCACCCAGGACAGTGTTACCTTCTCTTCTCTGTGTGTTGAAGTTCCCTATAAGATTTCCTTTGAATTAAAGGGGCTGTATCATTTTGAGGATGCAGAGGAAATGGAGCCCAGGGAGGGGCAGGTTGCCCAGCATACTAGTGGCAGCCCAGCGAGCTGGTTAAGAATGTGGCCTCCATAACCAGACGTCTCAGACTGGAATTCCAGCTTGGCTACTTTCCAACCACGTGCCTTGGGCAAGTTTCCTATCAGAAAATGGGTACCAGGAGCTCCACGCTGAACAGAGGTGAGGAGCTAATGAGATCGAGTACTAAGGAGCCTAGGACAGAGCCTGTGCAAAATAATAGCTCAGTAAATATAGTGAGTATTGTTTTGTCTTTTCAAATTCTTCCTCTTTTCTTGGAGTCAGGTTGCAATTTGAAGGAGCATTAGGCGATACATGAGGTTCCCTAGTCATTTCTAAACCAGGACCCAAACAACTCAGTCAGAACCCCATGACTTTGGACAAGAAACAGTTAAGCATCGTGGTCAATGAAAGACATCAAGGTGGGGAGACATGAACTTCCCAAAGAATCCTATGGCTGGAGTCTAGCGACACAAACAGCCAGGAGGCATTTGACCACTGGCCACTGCACTGTAGCCATTTCCACCAAGACTCCTGCTGTGGCTGTAACGCATCCCTGGTGTATCCAGGACGTACCATTTCCTCGTGTGTGAGTTCAGCATGTTATTTCAGTGGACTGGAGCTTGTCTAACCAGGTGTCAGAGTGGGGCTGAGACATGTCCCCTCATCTTGCCTGATTTGTTACTTCACCAGGTTCCTCTTCTAAGTGACAGGAGAAATATCACCTAGAATACTGGAAAGTAGGAAACTACCAAAATAAATGGGTACCTTAAGCCAACCTGCTGGAATTCTACTGCACACCTTCTAAATTCAGCTGTGGCCAAGAACATATATAAGCATGTGCAGGCCTGGGAATATTATTTTTAGAGAGAAAGGCTGGTATGGTGGGAAAGAAAGTGGAAATTCATTCTAAGCCACAATTGAGAGATGTCGTCAGAGCAAAAGATTTACATACAGGGGACAAGCGTTTGGAGAAACTGAGGTTCTGGTAGCTGGTATGAGCCACAGGCAGCAGCTAATAGTGGGAAAAGAAGAGCTCAAATACATATAAGGCTCACACCCATGAGTGCCTCATGACCTGGGAAAGGGGGTGGGACCATCTCCCCATCCTACATGAATCTTCTTCTACCCCTTGCATTAAAGCAAAACAAAGCAATATTTTTTTTCTTTTGAGTTGGAGTCTCACTCTGTTGTTCAGGCTGGAGTGCAGTGGCACACTCATGGCCACTGCAGCCTTGACCTGCTCGGCCCAGGTGATCCTTCCGCCTCAGCCTTCCAAGTAGCTAGAACTACAGGCATGTGCCACCACGCCTGGTTAATTTTTTGATTTATTTTAGAGATGAGGTCTTGCCAAGTTGCCCAGGTTGGTCTCGAACTCAAGGGGTCAGGCAATCCTCTCACCTGAGCCTCCACAAAGAAATATTTTTAAGTCCCAAATTCTAATCCATTGTTCCCCGCATGTCCAGAGTAAACTTTCTAAAACATAAAAGCGATGAAGCTCTGCTTTGTATAAGACTTTTTGGCGGCCAGGCTTGGTGGCACCGCCTGTATCCCAGCACTTTGAGAGGCTGAGGCAAGTGGATTGCCTCAGGCAGCGGGTTCAAGACCTGCCTGGACAACTTGGTGAGACCTCATTTCTACAATAAATCAAAAATTAGCCGGGTGTGGCAGTGCACGCCTGTGTGGCTACTTGGAAGGCTGAGGTGGAAGGATCACCGGAGCCCAGCAAGGCGAGGCCGCGGTGGCCAGGAGCGTGCCACTGCACTCCAGTCTGGGTGACAGAGTGAGACTCCAACTCCAAAGAAAACCGGAAAAAGACCTTTTGGTAGTTCCCCATCGTTCTAAGAAGAAAGTCACAAGACAAGTCATCACTTTGAGTTTCTTCCACCCTCCCAGCTCCCTCTACTCTCTGATTTGGCTCTCTCCCTTCCTCCTTCATCTGACAAACTCAAACTCACCATTCAGATCATAGGTTAGACAACACCTCCTCCAGGAAGCCCTCCCTGAACCGTGGTCTGAGTTAGATGACCATTGCCTTTGTGCCCAAGGCCCCATACCTCCCCTATCCTGGTACTTCCAAGACACAGCTGCCTGGTTCTCTCAGCTGGACTGGGAACTCCATGAAGACAGAGGTCCTGTCTACCTCAGTCTACACTGTGCCCCTGGCACTGTGCCCAAGGCCCAATAAGTCAGTAAGTCCATCTTATGTGCTCCGTGTCAGTAAGTCCATCTTAATCGACTGAGCCGACTCAATGCAGGGCCTGCAAGGTCTTGCAGGATCCAAATGTGTCGGACTCTGTCAAAGGAGTTGAAGTCATAAATTGAGAAACTGTGAAACATAAAAATGGAAACTTATTTAGAGAGTGTGGTAGTAATAAATCTCAACTTCCTGCCCCCTATTAAGGGGCCACACTCAACAGACAAGTGTGGGAAATGGCTGAAGGGTGGGAGCCCCACAAGCCTACTCAGATATCAAGAGACCCTGACAGGAGTGGGGCAAACTCTAGATGGCCCTTGGTGTGCTGATGGTCTCCCAGCCCCCTCGGTCCAATGCCTCAGCCCAGCCCTACAGGAAGGGAATGTGAAACCTCAAGCTCTTGCCTTGAAATTAGAGGTATCTAAACTTGTAGCTTAAGAACTTTTGCCACATGTAATTATTGACCTGAGACATCAGTCACCTTCAAAAATTCTACACTGACAGAGGGCAAAAGAAAAGCATCTAGAATATCAAAAGGTAACGGGTCCAGATTAAAAAGGGAGATGCAAGGAGGCCTTTTCCCAAGCCACAGTCTTTAATTGACTCCAGTCTCTGCCAAGCACCTTGGCGTCCTTTGTCAGCACACTGGGAGGTCGTATGGGCTCATGACACCCGTAGCTGGCTGCAGACCGGTGCAGCTGGCCGGCCATATTACCCCGAGAAATCTCCCCTTGCCACCATGCTGGGTGCCACAAGCAATCAATGTCTGGAATGACAAGTCTGCTGAAAGAAGTCTTGGAAGTCGGATGTGTTTGGAGCATAGAGGTGGAAGACGATGGTTCCCTCACTGAAGTGACAGACTCCAGCAAAGCACCTAGTAAATCAGAGGGAGAGATGCCAGGCCTGAGATCTAACAAAGTCTAGGACGAAGGGAGGCTGGCTAGTGTTTCTCATTCAAAATTCACTTGAGTAAGCCCTGTAGTCAGCTAGGTCCTTTCTTTGGGTCCCAGCTTACCAATCTGAGAGGTGGTTCAATAAGCAACTGGTGTCCTTGCCTCCTGTCCCTGACCCCCACTTTATAGCAGAGGCATATACTTTTAAATTAAAAAGGACCCCCCCTTCTTACAAAAGCTGCATAGTTTGGGTCAACCTCTAATTTAGTACGAATGCAACTTTGCACTATTTCAGATATAAAGAAATCAGGCTGCCTTGGAAGGAAATTAAAAAGGCAAACCAGAGTGATTCCTGCAGAAAGCTTTAGAAACCAAAGTCCTGTTTATTCTGCATAGAGAACAGGCCATGAGGACATGTTTCAACATCTTTTTTTTTTAGATTTCATTAGCATTTTACTTTCTGCAAACAAATCCAAAAACATAGCAAAGGGCTTTTGAGCCACAAATGGAATCTGTGTCCATGACTCTGTCTGAACACTGCTCCCCCTCCCCCAGTTGTGGATGAGCCCACCACCCTGGATCTGGCTCTCTGGGAGGCATGTGGGAGGCAGTGGGGAGGAGATGCACTGTAGCCTCAGCATGTCAGATCCTCTACGGTCATTTAGGAGACAAACTGGTATCAAAAGGAACATCAAACAGAGAAATCGAAATAGTTAAAATGTGTTCGTGGCTACAGAACATTATCTCTTCCTCTTTGGGTTTCTGACCCTAGCTTTTCCTTTTTCTCTGAATTCCCAGTCAACCCGTGAGACTTTGCTGGGCAAAACGAGCTCTCCTCCGGTTGCTGTGCTGTGCTTATTAAATGTGGATGAATGTCAATGTCACCCATCTCATTAATAATTGATTTCCAGCCCTGTCTCTATTTGCAGAGCAGAAGCCACTTACAGAGTCTATTATTCCAGCTCTGTGTGTGGGTCACAGGGCCAAAGAGGTTCCACCAGGGGTAACCTTTGTTGACAGCAATCACCATGACAACGCCACACATCTCCAGTCTCAACTCAGATGCCCAAGGAGGTGCTGAGTCCAGCCCTGCACTGGGGACTGGGTTGGAGTTTGCTAAGCTAAATGCCTATATGAGCAAAACTGCTGGCAAAATGGAATTTTTCCGTTTTAATTTTTGGTCTTTGTAGAACAGCATGGCGTTCTTTAACGAACACTTTTGGAAACCATCGTGGAAAAGGGCATTTTTGGATTCAAAAAACAAAACCCTGTTTTTCTTTCTGTCTCCTCAGGCAAAAAATAAAGACAAGGTAAATCCCTTTCTGGCTGCTTTTAGGTCATTTTAAGTCAATGAAACCTATATAATCCTGGAATAACCGATTGTTTCTTTTCCACCCGACCAAAGGCTGCAAGCTTAGACGAGAAGAATTACTGTTTTGCTTTTAACCACCTATTAATATTTTGGCCTACCAGCCACGCTTCCTCTATCCCTCTATGCCTTCTTTGAAGATTTCCCCCCACTAAATTAATGTTTAACAATTAAATGAAGCCAATGGAGAGTTTTGAAAGATCCACACAATTACGGATTGGGTGGGCGTGCAGAGCCTTTAATTTAAGTGGGAAATGTTTCCCAAATTATGGCCTGAGACCTCACAGCTAATTACATAATTTTCTGCATCTGAAAAAACATAAGCTGAGAAAACGCAAACAGAATCACACTGATAATGAGAGAGAAAAACCTGGAAGTGGGTCCATCTATTATTTTAGAAAATAGAGCTACTAGACATAAAAGAAGCACAAGGGTAGAGTGTATAAAAGTGGAGTGTGTGAAACAGGCACAGTGCTAGAACTCTGCACAACTTGAGAGATCACCTGCCCCATGTTTGTCAAGGTGAGGCATGGCACTGGATTCAACAAGACCATCACGGCCAAATACATAGGATAAACAGTGTATATTTCATTCATTCTTGGAGATTTTCTAAGGGACATTTTCATACCCAAGGCTCGCTATACCTTGCAAAAAAACAACATATTTAATTTTGGTTAGTCCAGAATTGACCAAAATTTATGTGATTATGGAGTTTTTAAAAAAAGAATACTTATTGAAGGAATATTTATTAAAATAACACATTAGAGATATTTTAAAAACTTGTAAATAATACTAATTTAATGCCTCCTGTGGGGAATCTTTACATTTAGTAAACTTTTTAAGGTCCTGTGGGACCCATTTTTCTCAGAATATACTTTGGGAAATGCCTATTAAATCCTATACCTTATAAACAAAGATACTGAGGCCTAGAGAGAGAAAAGGATTTACTTCGGGTCCCAAGGGCATCTTAGGGAGCTCTTGGGAGAAGAGAATGACAGATCGCTTCATGTCTAGGCCAATGCCCTGTGGATGAGAGCTCATTTATATCCTACCTCAAGTTACAGCCTACCTGAGACGTGAGAACACAGAGGTGAGACATAGACTGAGAAAGATTGAGATAGGTCAATGCACCATTCTGTGACATCTTCAAAAGATTGTGTTTTTTAAAATGGGAAGACAGAATGCACTTGGGGAATTGGGAAGCCAGTTCATTAGAAGAGGTGTCCATTGAGTATTTGTGTGAATCATTCTACTTCTTACTCTTCTGCTCTGGCCAATAGCTTGGTGTGGTAGGAATGTTCCAGACTGTGAGCTAGGGGACTAGGCCAGTGCTATTTAAGGCTGATCTTGGTTGCAAAGTATGGACACTGGGGTGGCTGGGGAGTAGAGGTGAGATACAGTCCATACTCATTTGGGAGAAGAAAATCCAAGATTCAATGAAAGCTCAGCCACTGAATTGTTGTTTGAGCTCAGGATATGCCTTCTTACCCCAGGTCTTAGTTTCCCCATCTGTAAAATGAGGGAGGTGAACCAGAGTGTCTCAAAGGCCCCTTCCAGCTTTCACATTCTTTATCCTACTCTCCTGGGAGTGACACTCAAAGCCACATTCACACAATGACTGTACCATGAATAGCTGCTTTTAAAGTAAAATTCTCTTCTCAGGGAAAGAAACGTCTTTGTTCTAACTTTAAAGAGCAAGGTCAGTTGGGACGGCACCCCACAGACCAAATGCTTATGCAAAGCTTATGCCATTTCTTGAGGCACCTAGGGCAGTCCTGGAAGGGTTGCCTGCTCCTTACTTCCCAGGGACTGTGAGGCCCTCAGATAACAGCTTCTCTTGTTATAGTTTGGCTCCTGCTCCCTGTAAAGAAAGTGGGAGGTGCAGATGTGCAGGAGCCAACACATTTTATATATATATATGTTTTCTTTGGAAGGGAATTTCAGAAACAGAAAAGTTAGGTGCAAAGTTTGGGTTCAGCTCAGGTCGTCCTCCTTAACAAAAGCCCCATTCCTGAAATGCTATCTGAGAGAAAACAATTTCATTCAAGACATCAAGCCGTGAAGTCATCAAGCTTTGAAAAACATCAACCTCCCGGACCACCGTCTGTTATGCAAGCTACACGCAATGTACAAGGTTGCTAATTTTTTTGGCTAGAACTTTGAATTCCATGCTTTTAAAAATTAAGATGACAAACAACTTACTTTTGCAAAGACCTTGAGTTGGCCAAGAACAGTCTGGCTCTCCCTTAGGTCCCAGCAAAACCACAGCTTTGATGAGAGGCCTTAGATTGTCAAGTCACGCCATTGGTGCTGGCTGGGGTTTGGACCCTACATCCTGCAGGACAAAAACTCTAGTGGTAGGGTTGACTGTCTGTTATAAATAAGAGCTATTGACTTTCTATTGCAAAAAAAAGCTAGGCATGGTCATTCTTGGCTCTTATCTGGCTTGTGCATCTGATTATCTCTGGGAGGGAGAGTTCATGGGACAGTTTAACAATTCATCAAGAGCAGCATTCATAATCTTTGTGCTGTCTTCCCCAGCATAAAAATGGGCCGTTCCTCTGCACATACCATCCATAGAATCCAAAAATTATGAGGTTAAGTGTCTACACAAAATGGGTTGTCTAGAAATTCAGACAAGGACTGTCATTAGATTCCACATAGTAATCCAGGCAGGAATGTTTTGTCCATGGTTCATCTTACAGACATTGAAAACAGACAAGTCAGTGTTCCAGTGTGCCAAGGCAATGTTGTTTGAACCAAAACCCAAAACATACTAAGTCAAGAGACTAGTATTGAAAGAGTCTTAAGGATTTTCACAATTTTTGCCCAACTACTATTTATTGATCCTCTACTATGTTCTAGGCACTGTGAAAAGCAGTGAAATATAGCATCTTTAATTCTCATAGTAATCCTGCATAGCTGATATTTTGAAACCTACTTTATACTTGGGAAAATTGAGATTTGAACAATCTAAGAATTTGTCTACGATTGCAGGGTTTGTATATGATAAAGCCAGGAAACATCCAAGTTCACAAAACTAGGTTCTTTTCCCTAAGTCCTACAGAAGATGTCAGTCTTGTTCTTTTCAGTACAGCTATAGCAGAGGTCACTCACTACTCCCTTGTGCTACGTTAATATCAAAATTCTGGGATCACTGAAGATTGTATCAAAATGAGAACCTTGCTCAAGAGAGTTATCCGGAAATCAGTACTCATCATGGTTCCATGTAAAGAGAGCAGGGGGTATTGGTGAAGCCAGT
Source organism: Cephalopachus bancanus (assembly GCA_027257055.1). NCBI lineage: Eukaryota > Metazoa > Chordata > Mammalia > Primates > Tarsiidae > Cephalopachus > Cephalopachus bancanus. The sequence continues at coordinate 4,335,415 of JAPVLO010000087.1, forward strand.
CTTGGACTGGAGAGTAGCAGCATCTGTACTGCATATTTTCTGACTCTGAACTATAGGATACCAATACTATCAGGACTCAAACTCATCTCTTTTTCGTCTCCATTAAAGAACAACATTTCAACTCCATAAACATGGCACCTAACTTTACTTCCCCCAACGACTCACTCTAGCAGTAAAATAGTTGAGAATTTAAAAAAAAAAAAAAAAAAGAAAACGAAGAAGATGGTACTGATCTCCGATCTCCTTTTAGGGAAAAATAAAGAGCCTTGAGTGTCCCCAAATTATTTCCCCTTTAATCTTTTCTCATTGGCAGCGCTCTGGGTCACGTTTCTCCAAATTGTTGTCTACTTCAAGGTGACCCACAACTTGCTTAACAGCTGACCAGATAGCTCTTGCCTGACACCAAAAGGAATGGTCGAAGACTTCTCTAAACCTTTTAATAGATTCCACTGCCAATACTTGTCTTTCTTTTGCTTCCTTTTTCCACCCAGAAAACCTTCTGGTCTTCCCAGACAATCGCTCCTAGCTTCTATCCCTTAGGGAGGGAAATCCTGGGCTTTGGTCACTGGGATCATTTTCTAGGTCCCATGTCTGCTCAAAGTTTCTATAGCCCAGTATTCCCTGTGAGTTTGGGTCTCCCTTCTCCTGGACCGCCCTCCTTCCTTCCTGCCCCTGCTGTGTTTAATCTGTCCTTCCATCTGTCCCTGAACTCCATCAGACCTTGTCTCTGGGGGAGTGGAGGAGCAAGGCTGAAACAACAACAGGGTTGTGGAGGAGTGATCTGGGAGGGGGGCGGCAGCCAAAGGCTGTCCACGCGTAAGCAGTCAAATATCTGGACTCAGAGGGAGAGCTGCGGGGAGACAGGGCTTATATCAGCCAGGAATATCGAGGGCCAGAGCTTAGACTAATAGGAAGACATAAAAAATGGAAATGTTTCGGCTGGACATCAAGAAAAACATCCTGATGAAAGGAGAAGACTCCCCTGTGGGGGATGTTCTCATAAAGATGAGTGAGTGGCCAGGTCATTGCTGCGCCCTCTCTAGCTTGGCTCCAGTGCGGTCACAAACAAGGCCTGGCAGCCTTGGGTGGGTTGGACGCTGGCCTTTCTCCAGTTTTCCTTCCCTTGGAGAAGACCACAGAGGTAGGTCATGCAGATGAGACAGTGTGTGGTCAACTTTACCCCACATGTTTCTCTTGGTTGAAAGAATCAAGGAGGCACTTCAGCTACATCAAGAACATGGAAGTTTAGGGAAAGATCTGGAGAAGTGTCAGGAACTGGGGCAGCACGGAGCTCTTCACCCTGCGGAGCTGGCTCTGTGTGCCATTTGCTTCTCTCTGCAGACCCTCTTCTGGCTACTCATCACTATGGCTTGCATGTCATGGCCACCTGGCTGCTCTCCTATCTCCTGCAGCCTCACCTCTATGGCTATTCTACTACACCTCCCCATGCTCCTCAAGTCAGAGTTCCAAGAACAGGAATCTGACTGGCCTACTTCATCCATTCTGAAAGGCAGATTCACAGGTGGCCATTCAGGTGATAAGGTGGCTGCTGTGGGCTCAGGTGTCCAGCCCTCCTCCCGTCGGTGATGGCTGGAACAGGAAGGCATGAGCCTCGATGGGACTCCTAGGCAGGAGAAGCTGTGGTGGGAATGAAAGTGATGTGGGCCCTTAGATACCACCAGACCTTTCTGGGACTCTCCCTCCTACTCCCCAGGCACATAACTCTAGTCCTCTAAGCTTCATGTCTCAGCTTCCCCATGAGCCATGCTCCTCCCAGATCCAAGGCCCTTCTCCTTGGGCTGGGTGAATGCTCAGCAGAAGAAAAAGCCACCATCCCACTCACACATGTGGCCCAGTGATTGGCTACTGGGCTTATTAGGCCTTACCAACAGTCTTTTATTAGTGACTGAAGTGCCATTTGTCCCCCCTTCCTTGCCTCCCTTCCCCAATTCTATCACATCCAGCCTTTGCTTCTGGCTGTGAAGAGGCCAATCCTTCCCACCTAGGACGTTCTCCCTTTCTCATCCCCATATCAATGGTGGGGGTGAAGCGGCAGTCCTTCCATGAACTGTTGCCTGGTGAGTTATTTGTTTCTTCCTACCTATCAGAGGCACTTAGAATAAATCCAAATTCTGAATTATTTGCCAAATACTGCCTCCTTGCTTGATACTTCTTGGATTCCTTAAAGAGTTCAGCATAATATAAAACAGCTTAAAGTCAAGGAACCACTTCTGAGACCCTTTCCAAGAGGGGTGGGGGAAGGGACAAGACAACAGTCACCACCATTCAGCACAACAATATACAAATCACCATAGCAATGGACATTCCAATGATGTGCTGTGGCTATCATGTTATGGCTCCCTCAAACAACAGAGGATGCCATAAGATGATAGATGAAAATTAAAATTCCTTGCCCAAAGTCTTGCGACTAGTGTCAGACATGAGATTAGCCATCTACATTGGTGTTTACTGAAGGTAGTTACCATTGTTATGTCTCCATCACGTAATATAAAATAGTTCCACAGCTTTCCCCATCTATCCAATTGCGCCCTCGTCTGTGCTATTGGTTATCATTCTGGCTGCACGAGTGCTTTCTCCAAAGGACTTCTCTCCCATCTAATCAATCACCAAATCCTTCTGTTTTTATCTTTAGAATCCCTCTGGAAACCAGCACCTGTTCTCCTTCCTCATGTACAATGGCCACGTCTCTATCCTAGATGCCTATCAGTTTCTTCCCAGAATTCCCTGCATCACCACCCTCCCCATCCACACTCCATACTCCAAAGGGCAACCAGAGGGCTCCTTGTAAGGGGCAAATCCAATGAGATGAGTTCACTAGGGAGGGACCAGAAGGATGAAGTGATAAGAAGTAGTGAGCCCCGAGGACACAGTGAACCCTGAAGTCTTAGGCCTTTCTGAAGAGGACATGGGCTGCTGTGCATGGGACTAGGTGGGACTGCATGGGATCAGGCACATGGGTCACAGAAGTGTGTTGGGCCTTATCACTGGGGAAAACTGAGCAACCGAGGAACAGTTTATCCTCTCAATGGATTCCCAGGGATGATGACCAGCTCCCTCTGGTAACTGTTCCAAGAGGCACTCAGCAAGTCTCTGCCTGCCAACAAACAGTTTTTGTATGTGTCACATGGAGCAGAAAGAGTGCACAAACACTGCAAAGAATGGGATAGAGAGCGAAGGAGTCAAAAGAGGAAGCACACAGAGGACGGTGAGCTATGCTCACAGATGCTGTGCCAGGACTTACCAGACTGGGTCCTCCCACCAGGGTTGCAGGAAGCACAGCTCTGAGTTCTGGGATCTGGTTCAGAGCATGGCTGGGCTGGAGAGCTGGGATCCCCTGTTATTGCTAAAGAAATCCAAGAGGCAGGGGAGCTAGAGAACCCAGTTTACAGGCCCTGAGTCTCGTCACCCTGTTTTTCTGGTGCCTTCTTCAGGGTCCCTGAGCATACACAGTGGCACAGCAATTATGTGAGATGTAAATAGATGGATGCAAGGTAGAGCAGGAACTGAGGGCCCAGTGGCCAGGAGCCAGACAGTGTCTTTCCTACCTGGTCAGGTAAGAGGTAGCCTGGGGAAAGTTTCAGACTGGGGAGTGGAAGCCGGACATCTGACATGTTGTTAATATCATGAAAATAAGAAGAACGACTATGGCAGCTGCCCAGGAAGCAGGTCCTTTGCTCGGTACTTCATGGTTGGGCCTCATTGTGTCCATCTCAGGTCCTTGCCTTCTCTGTGCCCTCCTCCAGGAATACTCTTCCCTCACCCCTGGCAAGACTTTACTCTTAGTCATTCCCCAGTGAGACCCCTCCTTGACCACGTGATTAACCCTGTTCCTGAACTCCACCACCATGCCCACCCCTTCTCTGGATGTCACTTTTCTCCAAGGTACTTATATCATGTTCTGACACACAGCACTGCTTCCGTGTTTATCATCTTCATTGTCTGTCTCCACACTGGAATCCAGGACCTATGAGGGCAGGGTTGTTAGTCTGTTTTGTTCACTGCTACATCCCTAAGGCCAAGCACAGCACCTGGCACATAGAGGTTGCCCAATAACATTTGCTGAATGAATCGTATTTCACCATCCCAGCGACACTCATGAAAACTAGGTGTTGTGGCTCTTTCTATTTCATGAATGAGCAAACTGATGCTCAGTGAAGGCAGGGAACTGCCTAAGCACAGACACCAAGGAGGGCGGGAGGAAGATGTGTGCTTGTCCAGGCCTCTCTGATGCTTGAGCGCTGTCTCCTCCCCACTCCCTACCTGGCCACTTCCAGCTTATGTGGAAAACCAGGAGTTTGGGCTCAGTGATTTATTGCCAAGGCTCTCTCTCCTGAGGTCTGAAACTCACTTCAAGTCCATGACCATTTCCTCACAGGAGGTGGAGTTGCAGGTGCTTGGGGGGCACTTTCCCTGGAACAGAGTTTGAGTCCTCTTTTTCCCACTCAGCCCTGGGACCTTGGGACAACTTCTCAACATCTCTGAGCCTTCCTTTCCTTCCTTTGCTGGCTGCAAAATGAGAATTGTAACAGCGCGTCTCAGCAGGGGATGGTGTGAAGGGCTTACTGCAGCGCCTGGCACAGGGCGAACAAGCTGCCGTGCAGGTTATGTCAACGCCAGGCCATCTCCCACTTGCCCCAGCCCAGGTTTTGCCCAGCCCAGCCCACCACCTCCAAACCTCCTGGGGAGGGGTTGTACCCCTGGCTCCTTTCACCCCCTAGATTGGCCTGGTCTGGACGGTTCAGCCTCTAAGAGGCGGAGTAGAGCCCAGCGGGCCATGTTTGCAGCCCTGCAAATGTTCCTGGAGCCTTGTTTTTTGTTCTGTTGCTGGGCCATTTGTTTTTATAGCTTATCGTTTCTGCAGGGGGGCTTTGAAAGGCTGCCATTGCTGCAATGGATGTTTCCGGTTCGCCTCCACCAAGCCACATTTAATGAAAACCAGTTTAAGGTCTTCTTTCTCATAAAATGTCTCATTGTTGCTCCGGCAGCTCCTCTGTAGGAATAATGAAGATGAACGCTCCCTCTGTGAGGTAGCACACAAAACCTCCAGCCGCAGGAGAGCCGTCCTCAGTCCCTAGGAACTTTCAGAGGCCAGGGGAGGAAAAAAAAAAAAAAGTAAGAGCTGTCTCTCCTAGCGGGGAGACCCAGGGACCCTAAGCACTACAAACTCAGGGCATGGAGCTTAGGTTCTTATCCCCTTTCAAAGCATAGTCAAACCAAATAATTTTTGCTGGTGAAGGTGGCCAATAAACCTCTTAGCAAACATTTGAGGTCCAGAGAAGCGAAGCAAGGGATCTCAGGTCACACAGCAGAGCCGGGTTAGTTGGGGTAGAGGTAGAAAGGATAGCAGTTCTCCTGGGTCCCCACCCAGAGCTCTTTCGGCTCTGGAGCACCGCACAGGACAGGGTGGGGGTAGAGACGCTATTTCAGGTTGCCAGGTCGAGGCCAGTGTCAGAGATCCCTGATGAGGATCTGATTGGTACACAACAGGGTTAGGGAAGCAGCTGGTGGCCAGTTTCACAGCCAGCAGAAAGTCCCTCTGAATACAAAACCCAAGGGTCCTAGATGCTTGTGCTTGAATGCCAGGCTGAAATACCGCACAGTCCCCACATGCCAGGGGTTACCAGTTTATGCAAATGCCTATGAGCCAGATCTGGTCCTCTCCCAACCTGCCACACAGCAATACCCTACACAGCATCATTGTTTGAAACATACCTAGTGCTCCTTCCCTTTAGGATACAGTCATTTTTCTCCTTTCAGATTATATTTGTGATAAGTAAATCATTTGGGAATTACTCTATTGATTGACTATTGAGTCCATTGTCAGAGGCGATAAAAGGATTAAATATAGTGGATTAATCTGGGATCTTTACAAATGAGACCTGGATTTTCCTCCTCCAAATATATCTGCTGGTTATTCCCATTGGCCCATCACCCCATCTGTCACACTTGCTCTCACGGAAGCCCTCCTCTTCTGGGCTGGTAAACAAGGGCGGAAAAGAAATGGCCACACAGATGCCCATCAAGTGAACCTGACATATGCGTGTCAGCAAGCAAGGAGCTGGGAGTGGGTAAGGGCTGAACTGGGGAGAAGGCATTCACATTCTCTCTCCACTCCAGTTCTGGCATTCAAAAGCTGGGTGTCCTTTGATAGGTCCCTTAGCCCTCTCTGGAATTTCGTTTTCTCACTTTTTTCTTTTTTGAGTTGGGGCCTCACTCTGTCACCCGGGCTGGAGTGCAGTGGCACAATTATGGCTCACCACAGCCCTGACCTCCTGGGCTCAGGCAATCCTTTTGTCTCGGCCTCCCAAGTAGCTGGGACTACAGGTGTGCACCACCACACTTGGCTAATGTTTTGATTTTTTTGGTAGAGATGAGGTCTCACTATGTTACCCGGGCTGTTCTCAAAATCCTGGGCTGAGGCTATCCTCCCATCTCAGCCTCCCAAAGTGATGGTATTACAGATGTGAGCCACTGCACTGGGACCCCTTGTCTTCCCACATTCAGGTGAGGTGGTTGGCTTAGACAAGGGGTCCCAAATGAGCACTCTTTACTTGGGCATCAGGTGGGCAACAGCCCCATCATGAGAGTGAAGAGGATGGTGGCAAACTGGAAGAGTTCCTGAAGCCACTAAAAGGACAGTCTCCTCTCCTTTCAGCCAGTGCTGTTTTTCTGAAATAGAGATCATCTGTGGCTAGATATTCCATTTCTCCAAAGAGAAACCAAACTCCTAGATTTTTATGCAAACCACCAAATTCTTAAATCTTGGCACAAAATCAGATGTGTGAGACACTGTGCATGCAGGTCAAACAAACTGCATCTGTTGATCTCTTAAGTATCCCTAGTATTAAAACTCTATGAGCTACACATCAATTACAGAAAAGCAGAGTGTGTGTTAAACACAGAGCTGAACTTGGTTACAGAGACAGGAGCTGAGGTCCCGGATTCACCACTGACTCAAAGCACCCATCACCTCCAGCGTCTGATCTCTTCATCTATGAAATGGGGATGTGATGCCTGTCCTGTGTTCTACCAGTGCCGCATGAGAATGAAATAAGGTCCCTCTTGCAACAAGACTTGACGAAAGGGTAGAGTCCCACATCCTGGTTATTCTCATCATCCAAAAATTCTTCTCTTCACCACTGGGGACCCTGAGGCCTAAACCTGGAGCTCAGCAGTCTCCAAGGCAGCCCTCCCAAAGCAAACTGCCTGGGACAATATGGAAACCAGATGCGGAGCAAATGCCGCCTTACCTTTTTTTTTCCCTGTGCTTTTGTAACTTTTCAAAGCCTTTCTACATTCATGAGCTCTGATATCATTAAACTCACAGCTGCCCTGCATGGCTGTTAGATCAGGTAATATTACATTCCAGATGGGGAAACTGAGGCTCCAAGATAAGAATGACTGGGCCAAGGTGCCAGAAAAAAGTTAATGGCACAAGATGGAGGGCCTGTGGCCTTGACTGTTTTGATTTTTTTGGTAGAGACGAGGTCTCACTATGTTACCCAGGCTGTTCTCAAAATCCTGGGCTGAGGCTATCCTCCCATCTCAGCCTCCCAAAGTGATGGTATTCTTTCTGGGAGGCCTCCTGCTTGCACACACCTTTCCGAACAGGGGTTTACTGCACGGAGCCCTTTCCTCAGCAAGCTCTGGGGCAATGGAAACGACTGGTAAATATTAGTTTGGGGAGTAATCATGGTAAAGGCAGCAGCTACTCCTAGTCACCATCACCTTCCTCCTCTCTCTCTTACACACACATGAGAGTGGGGCGAGAGAGAGAGAGAGAGACAGACGATTTTAATAGAAAATCTTCTTATTGCCCATTATGGCCTGACCCAGCCTGGTCCGTGCACCTCTGCCCCCTGCAACCTTCCCTGGTTTCATGCTTCCTCCATCTCCCCAAGTCTTCTTGTAGTAATACTTGCCTTCCTTCCTTCCTCTTCAAGGCCTTTCTTTGCACCACCTGTCTCCTTTCAGTTCAAGTGTCACAGCTTCCAGGAAGTCCTCCCTAAAGCCCCAATTCTTGGTCACATTCATCTCTCATAGAATCACGGTCCTTTTCTTCAAAGCCCTTATCTCCATTTGTGATTATACAGTGGGCCGTGTGATTACCTCGTTTAGTTCCATCTCTTCCACTGAAATTTAAGGTGCTTGAGAGCAGGGCTCTTATCTTTGTAATCAACATCACAACTCTAGTACCAGGGAGAGTGTGCAGGAATACTTATTGAATCAATGCATAAGATAAATATATGAATTGGATTATACCCACTATTTCATGTAATTCTCTTCAAGCCTGATGAGAGATATCATGAATTGCCCCTCTTTGCAGCTGGGAAGACTGCAAGTCTGAGGTCAGTGGCTTGCCCAAGGTCACACGGATAATAAGAGATGGAGCAGGCTGGGCTACAGGTCTGCAAGGATTCTAAATTTTCAAACATATACTATTTAAGAAACAATATGATAAGCCCTCTATATAAGTTAGGGTTCTCCAGAGGAACATAACAGTATGTATGTGTGTATGGAGAGACAGAGAGAGAGAGAGAGAGAGAGAAATTTATTTGAAGGAATTGGCTCATGTAATTTGGAGGAGTGTAAAATCTGATGGGTTAGGCGTTGTCTGGCAGGCTGAAGATCCAGGTTCAAGTCCAGTCTGCTGGTAGTTACTTCTTGCTCCAGGAAGGTCAGTCTTTGTTCTGTAAAGGCCTCCAACTGATTGGATGAAGCCTACCCACATTATGGAGCATAATCTACTGTTCTCAATGTCTACCGATTTAAATGTTAATCTCATCCCCAAAAAATAACTTCTCAGAAACATGCAGAATGGTGTTTGACCAAATATCTGGGCACTAGGGCTTAGCCAAGTTGACCCATAAAATGAAGAATCACAACCTCTACGTACCCATCTCTCAGATTCAACCACGATCAAGATGTGGCTACATCTGTTCCAGTTAGCCCCCTTTTTTCTTTCCTTTTTTCTGTTGGCGAACTGTTTTGAAGCATACCCTAGGTAATACCCCAACCTCTCCAAGAGCTAACTCTGTCCCCAACTCTGAGAAACCTGGCCTCCCAAAATGCAGAGAAGTGCTTTCCTGGTGGGCAGGGCCCAATCTACACCCCCTGAAAGATGAGGTCTGACTTGGGGGACAATTTCCACAGTCTCAGTGAGAAGTTTCCTCTGTGCTCCAGCAGGTCTGCATATCACTTGACCTTGGCCAAGGGGGGAGGTCTGGGGCATGTAGCAAGACTTTCATCTTCCACCCCAGCAAATCGCTCTCCATTTTTCCATGGCCATACATTATTCTCATTTTCATTTTGTGCTTGCCTGCTCCTTATCCATTTATTGCTTTCTCCTCCCTCTATTTTCCTGTCTTTCTTCCCTCATTCTTCTCTGACTTTGAGCGGTCTGGACTTTTATATACCAGAGAAAGGGACTGATTTAATCTATCATATTTACAAGCTGCCTAAACAAGGTACAGTGAGTGAATCATGGAAAAATGCACTTTATGTTGAAAAGTTCATTATATGACTTTGTTCTATTAAAACTGTCTGGTATAGCTAACCCTGCCCAGAAAGTTTGCAGGAGGGCGGGGTGGGGAGGAGAAGGGACTCCAGAAAATGCCCCTGTTGGCACATTTATTTCATAATTCCACATCAACATTCATATCATTTCTTTTGGTTTAAAAATACTTGGAGTTTTCCTCTAGGAAGAAGATACAGGGAATCATTTTCTGTTGCTTTCTAATAATCTCCTTTAGCTAAAAAAAAGACAAATATTTTTAATTGTCCAAATGGACTTACGAACTTAGGGCTAAAAACTGACTGACTGAATGAATTCTTTTCTTGAATGGTTGAATAATTTGTAATCATTCTTCTGCTTTAGTATCATTTTGTTTGGCTTTTGTAACCTAATAATTTTGTGGTGTTATTATTGTGGGGCCTTCAGAATTTTCTATTTTTCTTATGACGATAACAATGGCAAGTTATTAAAACACACCGGCACTGTGCTGAACGCCCCACATTAATAATTCTGTTTAGTCCTCACAAGAGCCCTGTGAGAACATGGAAGCTCTGCGGGGTTAAGCAACTGGCCTCAGGTCAGAGCTAGGAAATGGTTGCACTGAGACTCAAACCTCACAGCCAAACCTCTGCGTCATTCAAAGCCTAACTTTCTAACTATAAAAAGAGGATTGGAGGCCATTACTATGTTAACAGTAATAGAACTGCCTCTAAGATGTAGAAGCATGGGTGACTTTTTGTTTCTTCTTTAAATTTTATTAAAAATTGAAAAGTTTATCTAGTAAATTATGGAATAGTGCTTTTAGAACTATTTAATGGGGAAATAATGTAATCCTGCCCAGGCTTATCTAGGGAAGATGATGTCTTTTCTAAAATGGCTAAGTACATCTGAAAGGACATAATACTGAGGTAGAATGCTTTGTTCTAGGACGCTGAAGACCTGGACTGTCTCATTATCCATGAAGGCAAGCTCCTCCCCTTCCCTGGGCCTCAGTGGTCCCATCTGTAGAATCTGACTGATAGGCTGAAATGGGCCTTTCCGTCTGTAATTGACTGATGAGTTGATTGAGTCCAGGTCTCTGTCATCCAGCCTGGAGTGCAGTGGCATGATCAGGGTTCACCACAGACTCCGACTCCTGAACTCAGACGATTCTTCTACCTTAGCCTCCTGAGTAGCTGAGACTATAGGTGTGTACCACCACACTTGGCTAATTTTTTGGATTTTTTTGTACAGACGAAATCTCGCTATGTTACCCAGGCTGGTCTTGAACTGCTGGGCTCAAGCAATCCTCCTGCCTTGGTCTCCCAAAGACCTGGGATTATAGGCATAAGCCACTGCACCCGGTGCTCTGGCTGTGTATTTCTATGACCCTTTCAATTGTGTATGAAAAAAATCTCCTTGAGACCAAAGATGGCCTCTTTATCACCAAATATTCAAAGATAATACTTTACAGGACTTTATGATATCCTTAAAAGTAGAAAGGACAGTCAGGCATTGTCTGTTCTTCTGTTATGTCTACCTGCTTTTTTTTTCTTTTCTTTTCTTTTTTCCTTTTTTTGAGTCAGAGTCTCACTCTGTTGCCAAGGCTGGAGTACAGTGGCAGTGGCATGCTGCTCACCGCCACTGCAGCCTTGACCTGCTGGGCTCAGGCAATCCTTCTGCCTCAGCCTTCCAAGTAGCTGGAATTACAGGTGCACACTACCATACCCATCTTTCTTTCTTTCTTTCTTAAAATTTATTGTAGAGTTGAGGTCTCGCCAAGTTGCCCAGGCTGGTTTCGAACCCATGGGCACAGGCAATTCTCTCAACTTGGTCTCCTAAAGTGTTGGGATTTTAGGTGTGAGCCAACTGCATCTGGTCTGACTACCTGCTTTCAAGACAGAAGTGCAGAAAAGACTGGGAGAAGTTAGTAGCCTGGCTGAGGCTGGCCTCTTAGGAACTCTGACAAGGGACACAGGCCGCTTCTGGGGAGACACCAAATGGATGACACCCTCTTCTGGGGCACGGAGGCCCTCAGGCTGCTGTGATTGACCTTCTTCTTTCCTGCACAAATAGCCACAGAATCTTCCTCTATGACAAAACAAAGCCATCTGCAAGCTGCATGGCTGTGATTCTTCCCTGCTTCTTCCCAGGGGACTGGGTTTCCATGCATGCGCCCCCATGCTCCAGGATTCCCTTGTTTCAAATCAAGAATTGAGGCTGAGCCCAGTGGCACTGCCAGGCTCATCTCAGAGCACCTGGGTTCTCCAGACTGGCCAACATCTTTCTGCCTAGGCCCCAAGGGAGAGTGCAGCTGCTCTGCCCGCTGAGTCTTGAGCTCACCCCTGCCTCTAGAAAGGAAGGGAGGAGACCTTGTGCAGCCTGTGAGGTGGAGCCCTGAGGCCAGTTCAGAGCCCTGGCTCCCAGATAGAAACTTCACCGGGGTCCTATGGATCCCCTTTCCCATCGCCACACCTAGCCACCTTGGGGAGTCGGCACCGAATGCTGTGGAAAAACAATCCAAATGCAGGCACACGTAATAGGAATAATCCTAATAATATGAGACATGCCACTCTTGCTAAAAGGACCATAAAGGGCATTTGTTTCTAATTAAACACCAAAACCCTAAACCTTTCAACTCTGCATCCACAACTACTGTAAATGTTTATGAAAAACGGGAAATTCTCCTTTAATTCAAACCATGCCAGAAATGCATTTTCGTTGTCTTGACCGGTGGGGAAACCCAATCAGCCCCAGCTTGAGCACATCTGAGCTTTAAATTGAGAAAGGCAACAGACCTGCAAGCACAGCCAAGTCCCGGGCAAGACCTGAATGGGGAAACAGCATCTCCTCATCATGGCTCTCAAAGGGGACCAGAGCAAAAGCCCAGAGCATCTTCCACAAAGAGAGGTGGGTACCATAGGAACTGACATTTTAGGGGAGGATCACAGACATCTCAGAAATAAATAGGCTACCCAGCAAAATGGTTAAGAACAGAAGTTCCAGAATCAGACAACCTGGGTCAGCCTCTTACCACCTGGGAGATCTGGGTAAAACAGTTAAGCTTTCTGAGTCTTGGGTTTTCCAAGACTCATTTGACAATTAAGTGAGGTGAAGCCAATAGTGTGATAGCAAGTAAACCTGGCATAGTCCCTGCCCTCATGAACCTGATGGACTGGGCAGAGAAGCACATGAATCAGATACTCGTGCCCATCTGGAGCATCTGCTGGCAGCCCTTCCAACGCCCTCTGTGCACTGTCAGTAAGCAGTCCTAGAGTTGCTGAAATCCTATGCTGCTCGCTTGGGTCACTGAGGAAGGGTCTCAGCAGAATAGAGCAAAGCCCTTTCGATCACTCCAAAGTGACTATACCCAAGGACCTGAGGAACTCTGAATGCTTCTCCCCGGAGCCCCATGCCCGAGCCCACAGCACCTAGAGACAATCACATTGAAAACCGCATAGGCCTGTAGAAATTCCCAGGGCAGGAGGAACCTCTGCTTCTTAATCAGAGGACAGAAGTTCCTCCCTTGGAGACAAATGTTTTATTTTGGCTAAGAAGGACAGAGCAGAGACAGGCCTCAGGGACTCATTTGACTGCATTTCCTAACTCTTCATCCAGCCCTAAAAATTGGGGGATTTCCTTTTCAAGTCTTTAGGGAAGAAGGGTAGGATCTAAAACCTGGATCTGAATTATCCTTTCTCTCACTCTCTGGATGTTCCCGCTCTATCAATGTGAACAGTGGCCTTTCAAATGCAGGAAAGTCTACCCTCCCAGTGCCCCAAATGGAGTCACATTACTGCCTACTAGGCATGGATTTTATACCATATCATTCATTCACCTTACCTCCAGGAAGGGAGAGCCATTTCCTACTTCCTCCACTTTTTGTCCACAAGCTATCCACCAGGTCCAGATGTAGACCATGTGACTCAGCTTGTCCAATCACCATATCGTACTCTCTGGCCCACAGTGATTTAGTCAGATTCAGTGAGATAAGCTGAGTGTTTTGCTGGACTATGGAAAGAGAAGCACCTTCTCTTTGCCAGTGAACCTGAACCTGGAAGAAAGATGGCTGGCAGTTACTACCAGGTAGAGCCTGAGGAGATAACCAACACATGCAGGAAAGTACAGGCACATGTAGAGGCAAATTGGTCCTGAACAAACCATCTGAATGCCTGGATCCCACCATGCCTGAAGGTGGATCTCAATCTTCCAATGCCATAAGCCAATAGACCCTCTCATTTGCTTAAGTGATTTTGAGCTGCAACTAAAGAACTGAAAAAGGGGAGAGCTGAAAAAAGGGAAAGCTGAATATGTGATGGAGAAGAGGCAGTGCAATGCCTATTAGTAACATCAAACAAATATTTACTGAAGGTCTACTATGTTCTTGGCACTGTATTAGGTTCACTATGGGATACCAAGACCCAGACACACACATACAGACACAGAGTTTACAATCTTTTAGGAGAGATGAGGCTTACGCTTGAGTGACTATAATATACAGAAAAATGTGACAAATGCTGTGAGCAAGGGATAAAACGTTCTGTGGACCCACAAGTAGTGAGAGCCTTCTTCTGGCTAAAGGCCAAGAGAAGAATTCATGGAGATGTCTTGTAGCACCACTTTGAAGAGAGTTGGAATTGCTGAGCAGAATTTGGGGTGGAAAATGGCAGATTCCATGCCCCCCTGCCCCGGCCCCCCTGGGCGGAGGGGACATTGTGAGTGAAGGTGAGAGAGACATGTTCTAGAATGGTCGACATTGCGTTGACAGACAAGCACCAGGGAAACAAAAGGTGGTGGGAATTCCATGGGGTCTTGGCCAGGGCCCTCCTTTCCTCTCAGGGCGCCTTTAATGTCTTTGTTTCTACCCTGCAGCTATTCAGCCTGAAGTTCTGCCATCTTGGGCTGCTGATGTCAACGATTTCTACAACAGATCTACATCTGCAAAGATTTCTGGCTTTTGCTTCTCCTGGCCATCCCTGGAAGAAATCCTTTATGTGACTACTTATTGCCACGTGAGCTCTGCTACCACTAAAAGTTAAGCAGCTTAGTCGGTACTCACCAAAGGCTGCTTCCAGCATAAAACCATGCAACATGGGCAGGAAACCCATCTGGGAGAAGACAGGAGGGGCACTCCAGTCAACACTTTGCATGGTCTGACCCCTGCTAACCTCTTCTCACTCTATGGCCCCTTTTGCCTACTGCATTCCCTATGATCTCCAGTCACGGGGCCTTTGCACATGCTGTTCTCTCTGTCTAGAACACAACCTCTTCACCTAATCAACTCCAACTTATTCTTCAGATCACAACTCAATTGCCACTTCTTCACAGAAGTTGTCCTGAGCCTCCAAGGCTCAACAACTCCTAGTGAACTGGTTAAAGGTAAGGGTTCCAGAGTCAGAATGCCAGGTTTTGAATTCCCCAGTGCATACTAGGTGTATAACCTCTCTGTGCCTCTGTTTTCCAATCTGCATGATAATAGAGATACTCAATGGTGGTGATGACTTTGGCAGATAGTAAACATTGACTAAACATGAGCCATCATCGTATGACTGCAGAGCAATAGGTCCCACCTCTCTGTCTATTCACAGTTGCAATTTAATGCATGCACACAATCCTTTGATGAACATCTGTCTTTGCTAATTGACTAAAAGTTCCATGAGGCACGGCAGCGTCCGGTTTTGCCCACTGTCATGACATCATCACAGAGCACACTGTGTGCACATAATAGATGCTTTATAAATATTTCAGAAATGCAAGTATGAATAAAAGAACCTAGGATGGAAAAAACAAGGGTCTAAATATTATAATTTGCAGAAACCCTGACCTCAGAGTGTCCCTCCAAGTAACCCAGGATCAAGATCTCAAAGTTGCAAACATCTGTGGCTTCAAAGATTAAGAAAACAGGTTTCAGAAGATGCTCCAGCCACTGAATTCCCCTTAAGCAATTCATTTCCTTCTTAAAAATGGATATAAGACTCATAGTAAACGTAGCCAGCCAACCAGATGCAACACTCTGAAGTTAGCAGAAGCTGGTCTGATGTGTATCAAATGACCAGCATTCTCCTTCTAGCATCCCTAACAGCTCCAGAGAAGTTTTGTGTTTGTGGCCTATGGGTCCAGATTTTAAATAATATTATGATTTTCTCTGCAACACTATTGTACATATTTGGGGTATGTTTTTAGTATGCGCCTCATTTCATATAATGGGCCCAATTCTCCTGTGAGATCCATACCGAATCTCCACAGTTTGTAATATGTGATAGCTGTGGGGGGTAAAACAGTAATTTCCACATGAAACTTGATTCTGTTATCCTCCAGAAAGGAAGACTCATGTGAATGACCAAAAGTGAGCATGGTTTGCAGGGAGGCAATTAACATTTCCCTCTGCAAAACACATCGAATTAGTCCTACACTGAGATCTGGAAAGATGGAAGGGCAGGTTGCCTCTCAACAGACTAAAACCACAGAGATGCCTTTCTCCCAGACTGCTCAACCATCTGAAAGTTTGTCTACATCTTTCTTCCCTTCCAGAAGGAAATGGTTCTCCAACTCTAAGGTTCTGATTCCATGAAACATCCATGGAATGTTGTTCTGGGCCACAACCTTCCCCTCACAGAGGCTTCTTATGAAGAAGAAAGTGCCAGAGGGGCAAAGAGAAGTGTGTGCATGCTCCAAATGCCTCCTACCTCGGGGCTGAGGCCACTGCTCCAGGTGACTGTAACATCTGTCCCCTGCATACCTCACCACCGGAACTCATATCTCTTTGAGGTCCTATGTCGTTACCTCATTTTAGGTGTCAATATTTATCTGTTTAGCAACTAAGTTGTTGGTTTCTAGCATGCTAGAAATTAGATTAGCAATGTCAGACAAAATGTGTGTCCCCAAGAGACCTGGCCAGTGAAATGATGCCAGAAGAGGTCCCTGACGGATGGAGCCTAAGCACTTTGCTGGGCTAGATTGTCAGGGGTGCAACCTAGATCCCTATAAAACTCCCACAGAGAGGCCTCAGAGGACAACACCCTCAGTCTATCCATCAATGTCCTCCTTGCCTTTGGCCTCTCTCCATTGGAGATGGCGAACAAAGAGAGAACAAGAGAGATTAATTTCTTTCTAATCCTTTCTTTCTAGCAAGGGCCTGACCCTGGGCTTTGGCCTGTTTCAGCTTCCCCCCGGGTAAGGTCATATTTCATACCGAACCATCAGTTTCTAGGGGAACAGAGCACCATCCCACAGGGTATGGATGGCCATCCTATCTGTAAGGAGCCCATAGGGGCTGCTCAGACATTATTTCATCCATCCCTACCCTCATGCAAGGTGGGTGGTGAGGGAGCCTTATCTTGGTTGTGCAGCAGAAGAAACTTTAGCCTAGAGGCGAGGTGCTCCTCTGGAGTAGTGCAGTACCAGGAACCTGGGGCCACCCTCCAGGCAAAGCCTCACCAGCCCTGCAGCTCTGCACTTCTCCGGCTGGTGGACAGCATGGTGGTGAGGAACTCTACTGATCTTGACTACTCAATTCTGTCATTGCACCCTGAAAGCAGCCCCAGGTAAATGAATGAACATGACTGTGTTCCAATAAAACTTTATTTACAAAAACAGGCAGCATGCTGAGCTGGCTCACTGGCCACACTTTTGCTGTCCTCTGCCTTTAGTATAAGGCCAGACAGAGATAGATTTCCTGTTCAAAAAGTGATCTCAGAATGTCAGGTTAGAGCAGGATTTCTCAGCCTCAGCACTACTGACATTTTGAGCCTGATCTTTATCATAGGAGACTGTCCTATGCATTGTTTAGCAGCATTCCTGGTCTCTGCCCATTGCCAGTAGTACCCCCTCCCCATGTCCCCAACATAAGTCATGACAATCAAAACATGTCTCCAGACATTGCCAAATATCTCTGGGGAGCCAAATTGCCAGCAGTTGAGAATGTGTGGGCTAGAGAGAACTTAAAGAGACTGGGACATTTGAGTCCCCTCAATGGTGTTCCTACCCAGGGTTAGTCAGCCTCAGTTTGCACACCTGCAGGCAGAGGGATACGTGACACTCTCACATGGAACAATTGCTCCACCTGGAATCAGACTGCTTAAGGGGATGCAATAGCTGCTCCTTAGTGAGTACCTCCCATACACCATGTTCTATGAACTTTGCATGAATCCTTACAACACCGTGTAAAGTGGGTACTGCTTCCCCAACCACGTTAAAGCAAAGCTGGGTGGGCCAAAGTCCACACAGCCAACACGTGGAGAGGCTGAGGATGTAACTCCGAGGACTGGACGTGCACTCCCCCAGCCACCAAGTCAGTCTGATATCCATGTCACCCTTCTCCATCTACTTTCCGTACAAAGTCTTTTTCTAACACTGGCTGGGACTAGGGCCATTCCTTTGCATCTGAAGTGTGGCCTGTGCTCCTGGAACTTCCCAACTTTCTGCCCCGTAGAAAAGGCTGTGTAGAGACAAGAGCTAGAGTCTTCCAGGTGCACACTTAGCAGTCTGAGCAAGTGGCTCATCCACCTTCAGCTTCAGTTTCCTTGTCAGTGAAATGGGAACAAGAATTGTACTACCCTTGAAAGGCTGCCAGAGACTGAAAAGATAACATGAAAAGAAAAGGCTCTGCCATCCCCAAGTTCTATTGAAATATCAGTACCATTCCTGTCACTGGAGCTGATGGTCTCTTTCTAAAAAGTTCTCTCCCTAGCTTATTGCTAAGTCTGTATTTTTTATTTTGGGTTCTGGGATGCCTAATACTTTTCATGAGGTTCCCCTGGCACTCTTTAGGGGTTGGCAGCAGACCCCAGGTCCTACTTTGCCACCCTTCCAACCAGAGCATGTCAGCTCTTATCTTTTGTACGTACTGAGCCTTAATTTGAGATTCCTTCTGTAGAGTGGGCTCAGCTCTAGGGCCTTGTTCTCTAAATATGGTCCTTGAACCATCAGTATTACCTGGGAGATTGACAGGCATGAAGAATGTTAGGCCTCACCTCATACCTACTGTCTCAGAATCTGCATTTTCACAAGATCCCCAGAGAAGCATATGCCAGGAAGTATAAGCAGCTCTTACCTAGAGGTCTGTTGATGTGGAAATGCATATTATTGGACCCTCCTGGAAGACTGTGGCCAAATATCTCCTGCACTGGAAAGGGGACGTTGCTTCATCTAAATTGATCCAAAGCACAGCTGGGAAATCCTTTAGCTCTGCAGAGATTTCTGTAAACTGCACCAGCATTTGTTCTAAGGGGGTTGAATATATCTACCATATCTCACTGCGCAGATGAAAGATGATCATGAGCAGTGGGACCCGTGTTTTGTCCTTGTGAATCTATCTGTTCTGGCCTGTGACTGCTTTTTCCAACAGAGTACGAAGGAAGTGATGCTACAGCCCAGCCTCTACAAAAGCAGCAGCTTCTGCCTTGGTCTCTTAGAGCCCTCGGCAACCATGTAAGGAATTGGGCTACCCAGATGGAGAGACCACAGGAGAGGCTCTGAGAGTACATAGTGGACAGGGGCCCAGCGGAGCCAAGACTGTAGCCATCTCTGCCAAGGCCCTAGTCATGTGACTGCAGTCATCTTGGATGCTCTGGCCTGGTCCAGCCACAAGTGAAATATCACTGAAGGACCTCACTCTTAGCTCATGGTGCCAAACCAGCTTAGGCTGTTGGAATTCCTGACTCACAAAATTGTGATGTGTAAGAAAATGGTTGTCTAAGTCATCAAGCTTTGAGGTTGTTTGTTATACAACAAGAGGTAACTGGAAGCATTTTAGAGAATGTGGAGAATCTATTTGGCTGAAAGTCTTACCAACCCAGGTTATGATCCAAGGGGAACCAAATGATCAGAAACCCACTGCTGTGGCAGAGTATTTAAGTCACTGTCTTGCAGACTGTTGGCTTATTAAGCCCCTAATATCCTTTTTCTGAGGACAGTGAACCTCTTCTCTGAGCAAGATGAGAAGCTAGTAGGAAAGGGCACTCCAGACTTTCTCCTCATGGCTTGGGAAGAAGCTTGAAAGGCTGCCTCATCGATGTATCAATGGCTAAAGGCAAACATGACTCCATCAGTTCAGGCAGAAGGTTTAGATGGTATTGGCGTGATCCTGGTAGAAAGTTCACCAATCTATTGCTTCTTCTCTTTAAAAAAAAAACGAGAGCAAGAAAACAATAACAACAACAAACTTCCAGCTAGAAATCAGATATCCTGAGATTTAAAACAAACTCTGTTACCTTAGAAGCTGACAAGCTGTGTGTGACTTTAGGCAAACTTTTTTACATCCCTGGTTTTAAAGTTTTCCTTACATCTGTTATGGCTTTATATAGGTTCAGAGGTTTTCATACCTAGTTCTAGGAAGCCCATGGAGAGTCTTTGGAGGCTATGGGTGTGCTTAAGTGGGTTACAGAGTGGTAAGAGGGAAGACTTGGCATGCTGGGCTCTGGACCTCTAGCTTCACTTCAACCAAAGGCATTTGGCAGAATATTTCATTTGAAACTGAAGCTAAAAACATGCTTGTCCATCACCAGTCTGTAAGGGTCCTTCTGTAATCCTCATCCCTAAAGTGTAATTTTAATGGAGAGTGGATGTGGCATTCTGTGTATCTATTTCCCCCACTGAACTTTTTCAGAAAGATAGGCATGGTGGCCACTCTTATTTTTTCCTGCACTGTATCCACTCCCCTCTTCTACTAATAGTACCCCCCCACCATTTCCTTTGGGAAACCACTCAAGCTCTACTCTCAGACCATGCCCCATCTGAGTGTAACCAGACCTGGTCAATTAAAATGCAGCGTCCCCTGGGCCATGGCATATTGTTAACCAATGAATGGACACAGAACCCAAGCCTGCCCAATGCGAATGGGCCCTGAACTTCCACGGAATCTGTCAGAAAAGTGGCCATCTCTTTATAGTATTGTAGAATGCCAGACTGGAGTTGACAGCAGCCATCTTGCCTGTATAAAAGTCGACTTAAGAATGAATCCCACTTAGAGACAAGGAGAACCAAGAGATGGAGAAAGATGGCATCTTGATGGCATCATATGAGCAGCTGGATCCAACTATACCTGAAGTCAACAGGCTCTGGGATTTTCTAGTTATTTAAGCTAAAAAATTCTCCCTCCTTCCCTTTCTTTGTAAATTAAGCCAATTTGAGTTGGGTATCTGTTATTTGAAACCAAAAGTCTCAGCTAACATAACAAGTAAATACAGCTTAATTGAGTCTGGGGATGTCATATGAGAAAAGTCCATATGTTTTGCATACCCTGCCTGCAGAGAAAACAACCTCCCAGGTTGGTGGCCTGAGGGTTTGTGCACGCACTGAAGAACACCAAGCTCAGCCAGTCCGATTGCCTCCAACCCTCAATCCTTTTTTTCCATTTCTTTCCAGCTGCACCTTCTTTTATGGAACTCATCCTTCTCTAGCTAAGACATCCAAAATGACATACTATTGGAAGACATTTCTGTCCAGGCTAATACCTGTGTTTAAATTTTTTTTGTTGTTGTTTTAAAAGAATGATCATGATGTGACAGCAAATGAATGTTGGCCAATTGCCAACTGACAGGCGTAAAATTTTATGAACATGCACATTCCAAAGGAATGTGGACATAAGCCATCCACTGTAAGTCCAGTTTGGCAGAAATATTATAAAAATATAAGTTTGGCATATATTGTAATTCATTTAAAGATGCTTAAAAACCCATCCATCAACCTTACACAGAAGGTCAAAGAAACACATGAATCCCAAATAAACAGTAACTGATGTACAAGGAAAAGGCCTGCATATCAGCTCCAGATTCCAGAGGGAAGGCACACATGTTAAGAAGATGGTGGTGCTGTTTGTTTGGAGGACTGAGCTTCTAAAACCTTCACTAGTGTTTACAAAGAAATAACAACCGTTCCTTTGCAATAAGTAAGGCAGACTGTCTCCCTCAGCAAGGCTGTCTGAATTCTGCTCCTCAGAGAGAATTTTCCTAATGAACTGGTAAGTATGTATCCCGAGTCTTTATATTTTTTACATCAAGGCTTTCTTATCATATCTGTGAAAGGAGTAGAAAGAGTACAATGGGCCGAGTGCGGTGGCTCATGCCTGTAATCACAGTACTTTGAGAGACCCGGGCAAGAGAATTGCTTGGACCCAGAAGGTCAAGATCAGCCTAGGCACATAGTGAGACCTCGTCTATACAAAAAATTTTAAAAATGAGCCAGGCACAGTGTCATGTACCTATAGTCCCAGCTACTTGGAAGACTGAGGTGGGAGGACTGCCTGAACCCAGAAGGTCAAGGCTGTAGTGAGCCATGATCGTGCCACTACACTCTAGCCTGAGTGACAAAGTGAGACCCTGATTCAAAAAAAGGAAAAGAAAAGAAAATACGACAAAGAAAGGAAAATACAACTAGTTGCTCTTCCATATCTGGCACCCAGACCCCTCCACTCCCCTCCATTCGGTCATGAGCATGGAAGAATGAACTCTCTGTTTCCCGGCCCCAGGATGGGCTCCTGCCTGGGACTTGGCCAGTCTGACTACTCAACCCCTGGTCACCACGGTTAGCTCAAGGATGGGTCAGTGCCCCACAGAGTCTTCTGTAAGATCTGACAAGTGAACACTGAGAGAGAGAGAAATAGAGACAGAGGATTCCTTCAGGATCCTGAGTAGAAAGGACCGTGAAATGTAGAGAAATTTGCTGTGAAAGAAGAGAATGAGACCAATGTGCAAAGAGAAGCAGAGAACAGAGATAAATGCAGTAGGGGTGGGAGAGATAAAAAGAGAGATAGAGAGAGACAGAGAGCTCTGAGATTCAGCTCCGAGATCTTTGCCTGCGAGCAAAACCACTTCTGCCTGGACGTCTCAGTCAATAAATATTCTTTTCAGCTTCAGCCAGTTGGAGCTGGGTTTCTGCCACTTGGACCTGAACTAATTTTCCCTGATACAGTTACCCACAATATTTGCAGCATGATCAAGACCATAAGAGAAGTTGGACGATGCGGAAGGATGACACGGTTCCCACTTCAAAGGAACAACACAATTGAATTGTGTTCAGTGTGGTGCTGGTTTGCTAAGTTAAGCATCTATTCTGTTTCAAGGTCTGTGAGCGGTGCTAGGTGACTCCAAGATGGATATGACACAGACTTCATCCTATAGGATCTCTCTGTCGAGCAAAGGGATGGCTTTCTGCATGGTGTTTTGAGGATGGGGAGATTTGTGGCTATTTGGAACCAGAAAGGCACCATTCTGCTCTCGAGGAAGATAAACAAAGTCTAGGGGAAATGAAAAAGCTTGGGGGATATAGACTTGGAAGGCCAGTTGTCATAGTCTGTACAGTGGAAAATTATTAAAGGGAGATTGCAAAGTGTCCACGCTTCCTGGATGTCCTCTAGTCCCCCAATTCTAAGTGGGCTAGCCCCCCGCCCATATATTTTAACCATTTATGAAATTGAGGTGTGGTTCATCCTCAGTTGCTTAGGGCCAGGAGCTTAAGCTTCCCCAACTGCAATGCAAGAATCATAATACTCAGGTTGCAGGATTCTTGTGACAGAGATATAGCTAGTTGTCCACTCCACTTTTAGGGCACCGTTTTTAGTCACGGGATTTTTTATGTAGATGGACACATGGCTACTGGAATAATGGCTACATTTGCTGGCCCCTTTTCAATTGTGTGTAAACCTTTGTCCAAAATCTGACTAGTGAGATATAAGCGGAAGGGCTATCAGCAATGTCTAAGAAACATCCATAAGAGAGCCTTCCTTCTTTGGTCTGTCCTCATTCCTGCGTCCTAGATCATAGCCACCAAGCCTGGAGCTTGAGCAACCATTTTGACTCAGAAGGCAGAAGCTGCGACCTAGGACAGGGATTAGCAAACATTTTCCACAAAGGTCAGACAGAAAGTCTTTCTGACTTTGCTGGCCATATGCTTTCTGTGGCAGTACAAAAGCAGAACCATGTATACTATGTACACAAATGAGTGTGGCGGTTTCCAGTAACACTTTCCTTGCAAAGTCAGACGGTGGGCGATAGTTTGCCAACTCCTTCCCTAAGACAGAAGAGCAGCAGGCTAAAGGAACCCAGTCTCTGATGATGTGATGACACCCATCACCCAGACATGAACTCCTCCCACCAGAATAAAGTTTCACAATTATTTTAGAACTTCTGCCATTTGAAGCCAAACCTAATTTGATCTAAAATAGTTGTTTAAGGAATGAATAAATGACGTATGTAAGATATCCAGCATATTAGAAACAAATGGATATTGAATAAAATAGGTATTTCATCATAATAACCCAATAGCTGTATTCAAAAAAGCTTTTGCCTGCCTCCAAGTCGAGAACTTAGTGGCCAACAGGTATCTGAAGTCTGCTAGGAAGAGAGGGAAGCAGTCTGGGCCACAGGCAGACGGTACGGAGTTAATCCTGTCTGCCCTGTGCTGTGCACAGGTCTGGACAGGTCAGTGAATCCGGTGTCTCTGCATTGCCTCTAATATATTGGGCTGGCATTCCTCCCCAGCTGGCTGAGACGCTGCCATCAGGACTATCATAAACCACTCAGAAAAGAGAAAGCGCTAAACTTTATTAAACATCATAAAAAAGATGTGACTGCCGAGATCCATGTAGACTCACTCGGGTTAGAGTGCCCGTGCTTGGCCGTAAGTCACCCTTTGGCAACCAAAACCACATGAAGCACAGTGTTGAAAACTTGCTAAATCATTTGTCACTCAAAGGCTTTTAAAATAAAATACTTTCAGAAATAATCATTTTATTTCAGACTCTGAGCCGTGGCCTACACTGAGCTAGATGTAAATACTGTCTACACAGGCACATTCGATAGCAACTGAAATCAGGGCTAGTCAAAACTCTTTTACTGTCAAGTTTCAAATCCAAAAATACACCTCTCTCAAATTCCAAATTTCTTCTTCCTTATGTCTCAAATGGTATTATGGCATCCAGCAGGGAGACAGAAGTCTTTAAGCCTGAGGGAAAATGTCCTGGCTACTGAGTTTTCCAACTCCGGGCTTAAGTGGACTTGACTTTCATTCTAATGTCCCTTCATTGAACTTCCTATTATGTCAAAAGCATCTGCTCTACTCTGACTTCACCACTTACCAATAGTAGGGTCCTGGGCAAACTTACAATCTCCCATCTGCATGAGAGATTATGGGTTACAGGAATAACTAAATTCATTCATCAAGAAAAAACTTTGAGTGCCTACTGTGTGCCAGTAGTGTTCGATGTGCAAGAAAGTAGGCAAAAACCCTGCATGTGTTAGTCCTGGTGCAAAGCAATTATTCAATCAATGCTTGCTGTTATTATGCTGATAAGTCATTTAAATATTTACATAGATGTACACTGGACCATACTCCAAGTGCTAGAAATTCAGAGGGAAGTGAGAGAAGGCCTTATCCTCATAGCATTTGCATTGTGGGGAAGACAGACAATATATAAATACATAAACAAAATCCTTTCTATGGCTATAACCACCATAAAAACAGCAGCCATGGTTATATGGCAGAGAGTAGTCAATGACAGGGTGCAGAGTGGTGTTGTGAGTGAGGAGAGTACTTGACCCACCACATGCAGATCTGGAGGAGAGCTTGGCAAGCAAACTGAGATAGGCTTGTGCAAATGCCCTGAGGCCAGCAAGGATACAGTTTGTTGAGGAGCAGATAGAAGGTCAATGAAGTAAAGGGAAGAGTGACTTAGTTGAGGTTGGAGAGGTGGGTAAGTCCCTTGATATATGAGACTTGGAAGCCCTGATAAGTTGTTTGGCTTTTATACAAGTGACATGAGATTCCACGGGAAGGTTTTAAGAGAGAGTTCGATCTGATTTGTGTTTTAACACCTAAACTTTCTGAGTGTGTGGAGACTAGGGTGGAAGTGGAATCCAAATGGGAGTTGATGGTGGCCTGGAGTGGATGGGAAATATGGTGAGACGGCAAGAAACAGACAGTGGTGGGGCTGGCAGGAAGGGAGAGAGAAGGAAGAGGTGAGGAGGCTGCCAAGATTTTTCGGGAGGAGTGCTGCATCTGGAATGGGAGTGAGAAGGCACTGATATTTCCCAGAGGCCAATGGAAGCGGGGTCTGGAGCCCTGATCAGGACTGTAGAGTCATCACCCATGGATGGAAGGTGAAGCTGGGGGAGGGATGAGGTCACTCGGGTGATTAGTGGAGCAACAGACAGCAGCCTGGAAAATTTCCTTCCGGCCTTTTCCCTCACAACAGTTTTATCACTATCTGGTGAGTTTCACTCTTGGTGATGCCTTCCCTCTTTGGACCCTTCTAATCTGTTTCCTTTTAGAAGGTGGCTGTTTTCAGTGGTTTTTCATTTCTTTCTCTGGACTAATTTTATTGCTCATGGCCTTCTCTTCAGCTGCCTTGGCAGGGAGATGCCGTATATTAAAATAGTTATGATTTTATTTTATAGCTCAGTTGAATCTATATTCAGTTCATTACAAGTGCATAGGCCTCACTAGCCAAGTACATTTCATAATGGTGAACCCTTATTGAGACAGAAATCTCATGTTCTCTCAGTGTTTCCCAGAAGGCTGCCCCCTGAGCTGTGACATGGGGGCACACGTGGCCACAGTTTGGGTCAGTGCTAGCTGAAAAATTGTCCTGGCTCAATTTGGCAATGACACTGGGACACACGTGGTCTAAGCCCAGAGCAGTGAGAAAGTGGAAGAAGACTAATCCGTCACCCAATGGTCAGCAGGCATCTCAAAATTAATATGTCTAAACCCAGGATCTTGATGATCATCCGCTTGGCTTGTCCTGCAAACTTCCCCACTCCAGATGGTGGCAACTCTGCTCTTCCGGCTACCCAGGCCGAAGCTTCAGTGCCATATTTTTCTCTCACACTCCACATTTTAACAGACACTACCACCTCACCCTTCCAAGCCCATCAAAAAACCAATGACTCTCTTTCACCTCCCCTGCCATCACCTTGGTCCAAACCATCAAATGTCCATTTTCTGGATTATTTCAACAGTCTTCTTGCCTTTGCCCACCTACTGTCTAGTCTCAATTCTGCCAGAGAAATCCCATCAAAATGAATGCAGATCATGGCATACATCTGCCCACATCTTCCAGTGACTTCCCTTCTCACTCACAGAAAAAGACAGTCTTCATGGTGGCCCATGGGGCCCTACAAGGTCTGACCTGTTCCCTCCCTGATTCATCCTTGACTGCTCTACTGATGCTTACGCTACTCATGCCACGTGTCACGAACATGTGCCAGACACAGTCTCCCTTCAGGACCTTCGCATGTGCTATTTCCACCACCAGGAATGCTCTTCCCCTAGATAGCAGCAAGGCTGGCTCCCTCACCTCCTTTAGATCTTCACTCAAATCTGACATTCTCGCCGAGGGCTTCCCCACTGTCCCTATCTAAAACTGCAACTGTTCCATACTCTTCATACCTTCCTCTCTTCTGGCTCTATTCTTTACCTTAATAATGCTAAGCAGAAGCATTTAACACTAACAAATATTTCATATATTTGTCTTTTTAAAAATGATCTCTGTCTCCCCGAACTAGAATGTAAGCTTGCTGAGAGCAGGAATTTGTGTTTGTTTTATTCATGGCTATATCTCCAGTGCTTTATCCAGGGCTGGCAGTAGGTGCTCAATGAACATTTATTGAATGAATGAACTAATTAAAAGGTGCTCTTTAAAATGTAAATTTTCTATTTGATTATCTTTAATACTTTGAAGGGCATTGGCTGTGCAGGTAGGCTAACTCAGAGGAAAGGCCAAAAAGCTCCTAAGCTGCTAAGCTCTGTCCGGCAACATAGCTCATGGCATCATGCCCACTAGCCAGAACATAGTGCTAGCTGGTTTCCACATCAGGGACACCAAGCTCTTACAGTGACCAGAGAAAGATCTAGTCCTTTGACATTCTGTGCCCTAAGAAAAAAATCCACTGAGATTACTATTTTTAATGTACAGAATCCATGATGGCTAGTTAGACTATTTGACCAGCAGAAACACCCAGTTCCCTGGCTGTTTCTTTGAACAGAGATTTTATTATGTCAACAACATTATGAATTCTTGAATCTCCATTCAGTATTGCAACACATTTTTACTGAGTATCTACTATGTGCCGGATATAAAGTAAACAAAACAAAAATCTTTGCCCTCAAGGAGGTAAAATTCTACCAGGCATGACAGACAGTGAACAAGATAAGTGAGTAGTCTCTGTGGTGTTGGGAGGTACTAAGTGGCAGGGAAAACGCAGAGGTGGAACAGAGGCCAGGAAGGCAACTGGAGGTGGGCTGTTGTTACAGGACACGGCAAATGCAATCACTGTGCGGGAAGGGTGGCACAGTGGGTCACCTGTGGCCCAGGACACAGAACAGAGAGCTACAGTCCCAGGGGTGCTGTGGGTAGCTCTCATCACCTCCTTGACCAAGGCCCGCTGCTCCTTTTTTATTCTCTTCCTTTTAGAGTGATAAAAATGGAATGGGTTCTCCATTTTCCCAGTGTTTTATTCATCTCTCTCTGGGACTATTCCAGGAACTTCCAGGTAATGTGATTGAGGGAGCAGGGCCACAAGTTGCCTCTGAACTCACTTCAAGGAAATACCACCAAAGCTCTAGAATTCACCATGCTTCAGTGAGCAGGTATCCTTGTCTCTGAGGAGTCAAGCAAACAATGGTCTCCCAGCCTGCCTGATGAAACAAATACATGCGAAGACCACATTTGGCGGCAAGAAAGGATTAAATGTTCCTCCATGATTATCTGGGGCCAAATCTGAAGAAGGAATCTGTACTCATTCTGATAGTGCGTTGAAGTTCAGTGGCTGAAAAAATCTGCAGAACAAGTTGGGTCCCTGTGCAGGAAGGGCAGGGAAGGAGCACGCGCTCCTCTGCCAATGGGGAGGAAAAAAATTTTAACGAGGGCAAGATAAGAGCCAGACGTGTGGAAATATTTTTCTTTGAGGATATTCTCTGTACCAATTACTCTTCAAAGATATCACGTTAGCATTTTTGGCACAAGTTGACAATTAAATTAGACGAATGGTTTTCAATGTTTTTGCATCTGATGTGCCTGAAACTCCTCTTAAGCGAAAATGTTCAGCTCGTCACACACATTTTTTAAACCTTGGCGAGTCGTATCAACACTGATTTCAATAAATCAAGAATTTTAAAACATTTCACTCTTCATCTTTTAAAAAAATGACATGACAAATAATTAATTGGGCTTGATTATCATTTTGCAGTGCCAGTTAATTTCTTCTTTTAGATGGCACTTACCAAGATGGCTCCATTTCTTTTTCTTTCTTTCTTTTTTTTGAGTCAGGGCCTCATTCTGTTGCCCAGGCAGTGGCATGGTCTCGTTTCATCACAGCCTCAACCTCCTGTGCTCAGGCGATCCTTTTGCCTCAGCTTCCCAAGTAGCTGGGACTACAGATACATGCCACCATGCTCACCTAATTTTTTTTGTATTTTTTGTGGAGATGAAGTCTCGCTAAGTTTTCCAGGCTGGGATGTGAACTGGTTTTGAATTCCTGGTCTCAAGTGATCCTCCGACCTTGGCCTCCCAAAGTGCTGGGATTACAGGTATGACATACCATGCCCAGCCATGACTTCATTTCTTGTATCCAGGGACTCTCCTTTCTTCTCAAGGATTCAGGGTGCCTTGACTTACCCCACCCCATTTCAATTACATGCTCACAAGTGGTTCTTGTCCTGGTACTTCTGGGCCCAGTTCAGTCACAGATAGGGTGGGGCAGGAGGAAAAGGCGGTGTTGAGCACTGGATAGGAGCCCAGTCACCATGTGGTCAGAGTAAGAATCTCTGCCAGAGAAAAGGCAGTCCGAATCTTATCTCTCCAGTTAGTTTCCTACTTGCTGATGTGACAATGTAAAGTGATGAGATAATGATTTCCAGGTTGTTCCAAATGGTGTGGGATGGGACGGTGAGTGCAGGAAGACCGGGAGGAGCTGCAGTGGCCAGATGATGCAAGGGCGATTCCGTGGGATGTCTCTCCTAGGAGCTCCAAGGGTTCTGAGCATATTCTCTAACTCACCGCTGACACACCCAGAGAAGAACAGTGTGTCTATGGTCAGATAAGCCACCAAGACTGGAATGTCATTAGGAAGTTCAAGGCAAGTGTCAAAACCTTGGTGCTTCCCTCCTCCTCTCCGTCCTCCTCCCACTTCTGGCATCAGCCCTTGCTCAGGTCTTGTTTTGTTTTGTTTTGTTCCTCACTTTTGATGTCCTCCAAGTCTTCATCATTTTAGTCACTTTGACCGACATCAGTCATGAGAAATGATGCTCCTGTCTCCATACCCATTCTCTGTGCAGAGGCCTTTTTCCAGCCATCAATGATACCGACATATGAAAAATGCCACAGAAGTCTGTTCTTTCCCTGTTTCATCTCTCAATATAGTTTAAAATGACCGTTCTTGCTATATGGAGAACTCTATGAGGACAGGGGACAGGGTCTGTTTCGTGTACCACTGTGCCCCTCAGAGCCTTAGCAAGTATGGCTTTTCATTCTGATGCATTGACATCGGGTGCCTTACTGACCCTGGGGACTGCCCTTCCCAGGGCTGGCCAATCCCTGGAGATAGTAAACAACTCACCTTGGAACTCACCTTTTATGTGCAAACCAACCAGTCCAAGGTTGTAGGAGGTAGGAACTACCTACCTCCTTCATTGGGCCCTTGTCACAGGACTCTTTTTTTTTTTGAGTTGGAGTCTCACTCTGTTGCCCAGACTGGAGGGCAGTGGCACACTCCCGGCCACCGCAGCCTCGACCTGCTGGGCTCCGGCGATCCTTCCACCTCAGCCTTCCGTGCAGCCGGAATTACAGGCGCGTGCTACCATGCCCGGCTAATTTTTTTTGATTTATTGTAGAGATGAGGTCTCGCCTGCCCAGGCGGGTCTCAAACCCACAGGCTCAGGCAATTCACTCACCTCAGCCTCCCAAAGGTGCGGGATTACAGGCTGAGCCACCGAGCCCGACTTGTCATAGGACTCTTACACTCCAGAATAAATTGCTCCGCCCTAATCATCCAGGGGCAAAGAACTGACAGCTAAGACAACACTTACCCCCCAGAGCCGGCTGAGACGATTCAAGCCAGCCAGTCATAAGCCTGGCTTCCCTACAGAAGCCACAATAAAGGTTCTTGCCTGCGTTATCCCCTTGCTCCCTCTGCCTTCTGACCATCAGAATAGGCAAGTTCTGTGGAGTGTTCAGAAGTGTTCCCCATGTGGCCCAGCTTGGCGTGGTGTGGCATGCCTTCTCTTGAAACAGTAACAAACCATCTTCTCAATGGCAGTTGTCTCCTGATATGTTGGCCTCACCATACCTGAACCATAAAAAATACTAGCACAGCGCCTGGCACAGAGTTCATTTAATACCTGTAGGGGCCTGATTAACTGAATAAGCCCCTCCTTCAAGCATAAGAGTCCACAAAAACTGGCCGTTGTTTCCTCTGGCCTTGAGCCTTTTCCTTCCTCACAAGGTGACGTCAACACTAGGCCACCCACCTGGGCTGAAATTCAGGTGGTCCCTCCAGACCCAGGGAGTGCTGTTCTTCCTGCCACCCACAGGGTTCCTGCAGCCAGGGAAGGCAAGACTGATGGCATTCTTGAAGGGAGGCGGCGTTGGGACACTGCAGGGGCTTTTCCTGGCTGCCTGTCACCATGAGGCATTCCAGCTAGCAGGGAGAACAAAGACAACAGCCAGGGACCCTTGCCTTTTATGGTTCCATCCTGGCAGTGCTTCAGGAACAGCCCAGAAAGTAGGCTGGGGGCCAGGCAGGCTCTGTCACCCACCCTTGTGCCCCTCAGCCACTGGGCCGGCGGCTGGAGAAATGCTCATGGCTGGGCACAGGGACCAAAAAGTGAGAATTTGATTATTGAGGGAACACTGTTCCTGGCAATTTGCTTTCCTCACACCCATCCCCAGTTATCTCCCAGGTATGCCTGTGAGGCCATCAGAAGGAGAGAGCTGAAGCCTTTCCATGCTTGAGTAACATTAATTTTTATTTTGACTTTTGGGATATTTGGGGTCTTCTAGAAAACAATAGTAAATATTTATTAAGCAGTTACTCTATACCAGCTGCTACACTGAGCACTTTGTATTCATTACAGCCAAGTCTCACCATGACCATGCAAAGTGTTATCACTACTCCTGTTGTCAGAGGGGAACAAGGATTTTGACTGGGATAAGGGGACTTGCCCAAGGACACACACACCATCTTCCCATGACCCTACATGGCTTCCCTCAAATAGTCAAATTCTGTTCAGTGTTCAAAAACCTCAGCTGTGTGATCTCTTGGGTTCTGTTTCCCTCTCGTTACAAAGAGGCAGTTGTTCAGATGGTCCCATTATAGGGCTTTTTCTTCTCTATTTTGACTCAATAAGCAACACTGCTAAGCACTGCAGACTTTCCACAGAGCCTGTGAAATCCCACTTATAGCTAGGCTGTGTGACTCTGAGCAAGTTGCTTAACTTCTCTGAGCCTCAAAAAAGAGAACAAAAAAGTCCTGAAGGAGATTTGATTCCCAAGCGCTAGAGTCTCTCCAAGTGTTCTCCACTTGCACCGCCTCTTTCCCCACCAGTAGTTTTGTCTCAAAGTAAACATTTTTTGGCATGTTATGGAATTACAAGACAAAATACATAGAGAAGTGGTTAAGGAATGGGCTTTGATGTGGAGCAGACTGAATCTTACCTAGCAACGTATTTCATTTCCTCTGTGCCTCAGTTCCCTCATCTGTGAAATGGGCATTAACAACAGCAACAGCTTTATGGGTTTATCTGAGAATTGCCCGAGATGATGCACTTAGCCCAGAATGAGCTACAGCAAGCACTCCCCCACTGGGAGTCATCCATCTGATTGTTAAACTTTATGATTCACTCTATTTTTGCTGCCTCTGCATCTGGACTGATGACAGATAAGAAGGTCAGGATGGCAAGGTCCATTGGCAGTGCCAAGAGGCAATGTTATGACTTTGTGGAGGCAGGCTGTAAGGGAAAGCCTGGGGTGGCTGGGTATCCCTGAGGTCACTCCTCATGTGGTCCACCCTGATTGTTATGACCCCTCTTTCCATTTGCACAGCCAAGGCCTTTCCTCCTCCTAGTCTGCCGCTTGCCTGAATCGGCTGCCTGGACCTTCCTGCACCCACACATCCCAGCCTCACCTTTGCTCTGCATGCACACAGCTCGCAGGGCAATGAGACCCGCCACATGCCATCAGCCTGAGTAAGAGCAATTCTGTCAACACTTTTTGGGGGTGAGGAGGAATCATGAATTTCCATAGTCCTAGACTGCAAAATTTTCCTACCTCTTGGCTTTTCTAAAATGAAAATATAGCTTATCTCGGATGAGTGCACTTGATGTAGTGCACTCCTCATCACCAAGCAGCTGTTAATAAATGGAAGAGGGTCCTAGTGCGATGGCTCATATCTCTAATCCCAGCACTCTGGGATGCCAAGCCATGGTGGTACACGCCTGTAGTCCCGGCTACTTGGGAGACTGAGGTGGGAGGATCGCTTGAGCCCAGGAGGTCAAGGCTGTAGTGAGCTATGATCATGTCACGGCACTCCAGCCTGGGAGACAGAGTGAGACCTCACCTTAACAAAATGAATAAATAAATGAAAATAATTGGAAGTGGCATCTTAGAATTGAGGAAACATCCTCATTTATCCTTGCACTTGTGCAGAGATCAAGCACTCTCTTGCTAGAGTCAGTGGTAGTAATAACAAGTGATTGCCATTTTTAGCAGCTACTTTGTGTTGAGTTCTTTCAAAACCCAGGGCAGTGTAAATGCTATTCTTTTTTCTTTTTTTTTTTTGAGATGGAGTCTCACTCTGCTGCCCATACTGGAGTGTAGTGGCACATTCATGGCCACCCCAGCATCGACTGCTGGGCTCCCGCGATCCTTTGGCCTCAGCCTTCCAAGTAACTGGAACTACAGGTGCATGCTACCATGTCCGGCTAATTTTTTAATTTATTGTAGAGACAAGGGCTTGCCAAGTTGCCTGGGTTTGTCTCGAACCTGTGGGCTCAGGCAATCCACTCGCCTTGACCTCCCAAAGTGCTGGGATTACAGATTGAGCCACTGAGCCCAGCCTACATGCTATTCTTAATAATGGATTAGGTCTAGTTACTCCTGTTTGACCGATGGGGAAACTGTGGTCCACGCAGGTGAAGTCTCCCCCAAGGTTTCACAGCTCTACAGTCAAAGGGTCTGGATTTAAAGCCAGGCCTGCCTGGCTCCCCTGTTCCTCCTGTTTCATCCACACCATTTAGTAGGTGCTATTTCTCTCTTAACACCCGATGACATCTTTGACAGGACTCTTCTTTGCCAAAGTCCCTTGAAGGAACGTTGCAATAAAACAAACTTTTCTCTCCCAAGACATCTGACCAATGCATGCATCTACATAAGGGGTTGGTGCAGAACAGACCTTCCTGTGAGGAATGAGCTCCCTGCCATGAGACACAGCCAAGCAGAAGAATGTGCTCTGTGATAGAGGTGCTGAGGATTCCTGTGGCCCTGGGGAAGGTGAGAGACAGGGAGCTGGTTCAAATCTCAGGTCTGTCTCCGACCAGTTATGTGCCCTTGGGTGAGTCACTATGCCTCTCCAAGCCTCCATTGTCTCAGTGCTCTGCATGTGTGAAGACATGGGTTTTATAGGGCTATCTGAGGATTCAAGATGCTCTTGGGGTGACCCTCCTCAGAAGTAATGGCAGCTCTGTTACTGTGACTTTGAAGGCTTGGGTTGATCACCAAGGCTGTCTCTGTTTCTAAGTCCTGCAAGGTCTTTTTGGTGACCCAGAGCCTAGACTAACTTTCACAAATCCCCTCCAGACACAGGCCAGCATGGGCTCTCTGTTTCTGTAGGGCTAGTTCTAAGCCTCCAGCTGTCCCAATGCCATGCAAGTGCCCTCTCATCCATAATGCAGAAGCCACACACTACAGGAGTGGCAACTCTGGGTCCCTCTTCTTATTAATGGCTCCAGAAGGCACACTTCCCCCATTCACCTCCTGCTGTGGCCAACCCAGGGCTAAATGAACCAGCAGAGCACGTGGGTAAACCGAAGTCTTGTAAACAGGATGCCCGGGTACAAACCTCAGTTGCCTCCCTCTGACTACTCTGACCCACGTGACTTCTTGAAAATGATATAACCTCTTGGTTATAATGTCTGCCAAATGGGAATGACAGAAACCAAACTACCCAGCAGGCTGTTGAAAGAATTATTTGAAGGACACAGAAGTCACTTATGGTTATTCTGGTGCTCACGGACCAGGATGCCAAGCGCGGTTCCTGGTCCCAGGGTCCTCCACCAGCCATGATACCTGCAGGCTGCCTTAGCTCTAGAACTTCTCCTGCCCACTGGCGGCTCAGTGCAAGGGGAGGGGAAGGAGCACAGCACCACATTTATCCCCTGCCTGAAAGAATCTAGCTTTAGAGGAAAGTCAATAGCCTGGCTGGGACTGTGTGCCAGGCCCTGTACTGTGAATTAGGCATATCTGACTGCTTTAATCCTCACCTTTATAAACAATCAGGAAGATGTTTTTCCTATCCCTGTTTGACAAAGGAGAAAACAAAACCTTAGAGAGGCTGTTGAGTAATTTGCTTAAAGGTGACATAGTTATTACTAAGCTATATACCTCTACAAAATTTTTCTCAAACCAAAATTCTTCTCCAAAATAAAGACACTTATGGAGGCCCTATTTTGCTCCAGGAACTACTGGGAGTTTATACACATTAGTATATTTAATGCCCAAAATAACCCTCCAGGGGAAGTACTATGATGTCATTTTACAGATGAGGAAACTGATGCTCAGGGAGGTGAAGGGACCTGCTTCAGGGCAGCAATG
Source organism: Cephalopachus bancanus (assembly GCA_027257055.1). NCBI lineage: Eukaryota > Metazoa > Chordata > Mammalia > Primates > Tarsiidae > Cephalopachus > Cephalopachus bancanus. The sequence continues at coordinate 4,370,730 of JAPVLO010000087.1, forward strand.
CAGCAGGACTTGAACCCAGAGCTGTCAGGCTCTGAGCACATGAGCCTAGCATCTATGTACCACCTCCCCAGGGCTTCTCCTCCAATCTCTAGAGCAAAAGCAAGAACTGGGCTTTTCCTCTTAACTCTGAGCTAAGACAAGAGTTAGAGCACTGGCTGCAGAGTAAGCCTCACACCCTGCATCCTGCCTGTGGCTCGCCACCCACCCCTGTCTCTTTCTGGCCTGGGCCTACAGCCTCTTCCTGGGTCTCAGCCTCTCAGCCTCCTGCCCTACCACACCACGTCAGAAAACTGCAGCTTCGAAGTGGTGACAAGAGTTAGTCACACCGCATCACGCAAGGGAGGCTCAGGAGGGACTCTTCCAAGGGTGAGAGTGAGGGTGAGGGTGAGGGTGAGGTCCCAATCTCAAGGGCCCTGTGGCCTTTCTTTGGCCCTGCTCAGAGTACTCAGACCCTGGCTTCTCTGCCCAGAGGAGGGACTTGTGTTGCTTTGTCCTAGACAAGTTGGGGTGATTAAAGATCAAAAGACAAGCCAATGTGTCTGGCTTGCCAACAGGCTATTGTCTGCCATGTCGTCAGAGCCAACTTCCACCCAGAGGTCTGCGACCAGCCCCTCTCCAACTGAACACCTTTTCTTTCAAAACTGATTTAAAAAAAACACAAAAACTCTCCTCCTGATCTTAATTGCATGCTGTGTGTTCAGATTTCCTGAAGTTCATGAACTGCTGTGAAATTTAAGACAGGTCTGCATTCCCACTGCATTGCTACTTTTTAATTCTAAATTCCACCCACCCTCTCTAGGAAAAAAAGAGAAAAAAAAAAAATCCAAGCTGAGTCAAAGAAAATTTATGCCAGCTGAAAGGAGAAGGCCGGTCTCGAATAAGTCTACTAATAAAAGGGCAGCAAGAGACGGGGTAAAAATAATAAGGTTATATCCTCATAAAGTTCCTTTATTTGTGATTCCTGAGGCACTTGGGCAGCGTTTGCTCGCCAGGGCAGGGTCCCAAATGTAGCATCTGCTCCCAACGGCCGCCTCCATCGCTCCGGGTGCTCCATAAACACTGGATCGCAGCAGTCACAGGCCTGCGAGGTGAGTTGATGGGAAGCGCAAACCAGAGGGATTTTATAGCAGGAGGAAGAAGAGCCAAGAAGCCTAAAGACTTCTGCACGGTCACCGGATGCGCTAGGCTGAACCCCAAACAGAGCCGAGGCACGCACTGCACTCCTGGCCTTGGAGAAGAACCTACTGGGCGGTGGCCACAGGCCATTAAAAGATGCTTTGTAGGAACAGATCATGTCCTGGGGGGCTTTGTGCGACCTCCACAGGCCTGTGAGAGAGGAAAAGCAACTCTCTATCCCCTGGAATGAAAGGAAAGGGAAGAGACTGTCTAGGTCATCCCAGCATGAGCTGGGATGGAAAATTCAGAGAAAGGACCGAGCATGATGGATCATGCTCATAATCCCAGAACTCTGGGAGAAAAAGGCAGGAAGATCGCTTGAGGCCAGGAGCTCGAGACCAGCCTGGGCAACATAACGAGACCATATCTCTACAAATAAATAAATAATAAATTAGCTGGGTGTAGTGGCATGAACCTGTAATCCCCGCTACTTGGGAGGCTGAGATGGAAGGATCCCCCGAGTCGAGGAAGTTAAGCCCCTGCACTCCAGCCTGGGTGACAGAATGAGACCCCAACAACAACAACAAAATAAAGAAAAAGAAAATAAAGAAAGAAGAAAATAAATGAAAAAGAAAATTCAAAGAAGAGCTTTATTGAGGCAAACTTGTCCTTAAGTCTTCCTTACTGCCAGGCACCGGAAAGGGAGAGACAAAGGAGACACGGCCACCACCACAGGGAGCTCACCATCACGTGGAGAGCCTGAGTGGGTAAGCAGCAGGCTTTACTCAAGACAGACCATGGCAAGTCTGCAGCAAGCAGAGAGGGTGTCTGCTCACTCAGGGCCATCCTTGTCTGAGTCCCCAGCATCGCCCATCTGACTTCCATGGTCATCTACCCATTGGGTATGTTTTGTATCCTCTCTTGCTGCCTCACAACAGCTGAAGAAGATTAAAAATGCAATATCACTTCCCTCCAGCACCTGTACCCAAATTCAAAGTCCTTGCTATAGCCTACAGGGCTCCATGGGTCTGGCCCTGACACGCTCCCAGACCTCTTCCCCTACCATTCCCTTCCCAATTCTTTATTCCCTGACCGCTGCCTTAGCTCACACTTCTCCATGCTCCAGAAAAGCTCTGGCTTGGTTTGTGCCACAGTCAGCACCTCTTATCATCCAGGTCCTAGTTCACCTGCCTTCTTCTCATAAAGGCCTTTTACTGAGTTTCTTATCTGAAGTAGCCTGTTCAAGTGACCTTGTTTCCTTTTCTACAAGGCAGTTGTTCCTCTCTGAACTCCTCTCACCTATGTAATTATTTACTATATATTGCCAGTTTCCCTGTATTAGTTAGCTCTGGCCATGTAACAAAGCACCCTAAAAGTTAATCGCTTTAAATAGCAACCATGTATTACTGCTCATGAGTCTACAGGTCAGTCGGGTGATTCATCTTGTCTTGGCAGGGCTCTCTGACATGTTTGGAGGTTGGCTAGTTATGACCTGGTCTAGGATGGTCTTGGCTGGGGCAATTGGGCTTTCCTGTGCATGGCCTCTCATTTACTAGCAAGCTAGCCTGGGCTTGCTTTCACATGGCTAGGCAGAGTTCTGAGGGAGAGATGAAGAGAGAGTTTGAGGGAGAGGGGAAATGGGAGAGGAATTCAAGGCCTCTTGAAGCTTAGGCTTGGAGGTGGCATACTGTCATTTCCACTGCATTCTGTTGGCCAAAGAAAGTCTCAAGACCAGTCTAGATTCAAGCAGAGGGAAAACAATTCTATCTCTTTATGGGAATGGCGGTAAAAATCACATTGCAATGGACATAGATATATACATTCTCTTCCCATGTCCCTGAGGCTATGAACTCTATCTTGAAGACTAGGGACATTTCTGCAGTCAGTCTACCACATTCTCCTTCTACGATGTAAGTCCCGTGAGTGGATGGACCTTTGGGAGCACTTGTCATGTCCCATATGCATTTTCAACCATTCCTTTATACAGTCATATAATTCACAAACTGTGTGGAGTGTGTTTTTCAATTAGAAAAAGAAAGTCACACAAACCCCATTATAACACTGGATTCAGGGACAAGGCTGTGTTCTGGGTTAGACAAGTTACAACAGGCATCTGCTGTATGGAGTTGTTCTACACTGGGAGACGTATTTGCCCCACGGGATATCAAAATCCATGTAATAACAGGTCATGTTATAATGAGGTTTCACTGCACATGCTTGCTCTCAATTTAGACAGCAGGCCCTGCCAGGTCTTCCTCCAGCTGCTGGCTTCAGACCTCTCTTTCCAGAAGGATAAGAACTACCTGTCAAAATGCAAAGCTCTAACAATGAAATATACAGCACATGCTGTGGGAAAGCCCTCGGTTTACTTCCACAGGCTGCAGCTGGTGTGCACGGCTGAAATGATTCATTCTTCCACCCAGCAAAACAAGTCCGTTTACAGGGTTTCCTCAACAGAACACATACTCCACTTCTCACATGCTGCTCACTCAGCTCATGATTTAACCTCCTTCACACTGGAGAGCCCCAGGCTCAGAGCTGGAAGAGGACGCTCCTTCCTGCACTGCTCTCTGCTCCAAGGCAATATACTGTTACATTTCTAGGAAATCAGAATGTCTTTTAAATCCTGCTTCAAGTATCTACACATTCCATGCTAAGCTGCAATGCTTAATTTAATATCTCCCCGGCAGTGGTGAGGGTTTCAGATAGAGTCCACAGCCTCAGGGATACGGGAAGAGAATGTAAAAGGTGATATGATAGTTTAGGGATGATTGTATATTTGAGAGGAGGCAAAAACACCAAAAATCAAGAGGAGTCTTTGCCACCATTGCAAAAGTTAATGTAAATGTCATTTGACAGCACTAGGAAGGGCATTTTTCTTTTCTCTTGAATTCTCTACAGGCTCCATTTGGGGAGGGGGCAGTGCTGCTAGGGAAAAAATAAGGGCTATCATTTTGCTAAAAACTTGAGGGCAAGGAACCTATTTCAGCCACAAAAATGCAAATGACTTTTCAGTGTCAGGAAACTCTGCAAGAAAAGGCAGAGGATAGGACCAAGAGAGACCAAATACATTTCCTTTGGAAATCACTGCCTGGATCAGGACTTCTCAGATTGTGACCAACTCCCATGAGAGCCTTGAAATCATTTCTCCAAATCAAAGGTGCTAATTATATTCATAAAAGTGTGGCTAGAGAAGGACCCAAGGGCTTGGCATGTGTGAAGTCCTCATTTCTCTGGGCTTGAGTGATATTTGAGTTTGGGGAGATAAGCCTCTTGATTGTCTACATGCATATACACATATGATCCCAAAGATGCTATCTTCTTCAAACCCACCCGGAAACGTTACTAGTCCATTAATTCATTCAATATAGATTGAACACCCCTAATACACAGCAAGTATTGTTCTGAGCACAAAGACCAAAACAACCTATGTGTTTGCCTGCATGGGGCTTATAAGCAAAATTAACAGTGAAACACATAGCATGTTACACGGTAAGTGCCAATAACCAGAAAGGGAGGTGGGGGTTAATTTTAAATAGGGTGCTTGGATGAAGCCTCCTTGAACAGGTGATATTTGAACAAGGGCTTAAAGGAAGTAAGGGAGTCAGACATGTGGTTATCTGGAGAAAGAATTCCAGGCAGCGAGAAAAGCCAGTGCAAAGGACCTGAGACAGGAGTTTCCTGGCCTATCTGAGGAGTCTCTACAAGGCCAGTGGTAGAGGAGAGTGGCAGGGGTGTGAGAAAGGGGACACATTGTATGGGGATCTTAGGTGACATCAGTTTTAAGGATGTGCTCCTCTAACCAGGGGGTGTGGGGTATTCCCATTGGTTGGCCCTTGAAGGAGTCAGTTTTAGGATAAGCAACTCAGAGGGGAAACAAAGGTACTATGATACTATTAATCTTTCCTTTTTCAAACACTCAAGCCCTGGGTCTCCCACTGCCACTTCCTTTAAAGAGTAAAAGTGGGAAAGAAAACCATGTGTCTAAAAATACCCGTGCAATAATTTAGTCTTGCCCACGGGCAGAAAAGGTGAGATGTCCGGGGATCATCCACCAAGGTGTGTTTGTAGACTGCCTAACTTCTTTAAGGTAGTACAGCAAGCAATTATACTGATGGCTGTTAACGCAGGGAAGTCACCGAGGTATACACTAGATGTGTAGGGAGCACCTGCATGCACGATTGAGTGGTGGGATTTGTCCAGAGGACACTCACTGCTATGGCCAGCACCACTTCCAAGGGGGAAATAGTGCTGTGACTTGACTTGTGGGCAGGAAAGCAGCCCAGGCTTCTGGGCAGTATGGACAAGCTCCAGGAAGCGCCTGTGACCCTCCTGAAATGATCTGCAGCATTCCATATGCGCTATGTGCTTTTTCTTGGAAAATAGGTCCAGAGTTTCTCAGAAATTTCCATGCCATCTTCCAAATGAAGAGCCATCGACTTTGCCTGGAACAGCCTCTGCTCTCACTTCTCCTCTGGGCCAACGGATGACCCCAGAGAGAACTTTGCCATCAAGGAGAATATAATCAGTTCATATTACACAAGCCTTCATCCAGAGTCACGAGGCCGATCATCTGTAACCAATGCCCAAGAACTTAGAAATCCACACACAAACTGTCCCCTCCTGACTGGCTGGGGCATTATCCAGTCTGCAATTGTACACAGGATCCTGGCTTCCATACATGCCATTCCCTCTATTCGGAAGACTTTTCCACATTTTCTCACAGCTAATTCGCACACAATGCTCAGGTCTCAGCCAAAACCACATCTCCTATAGGAGGCAATTCCTGGTAGCTAGGCTAGACTGTGGGTCCAGTAACATCCTGCATGTCCTCCGTCACACCCCATCAGAGTTTATTGTAAGCTCTGGTTTCCCAGAAGCTTTCTCTGCTAGAATGCAGGCTCTGTGAGGACAGGAAGTGGGACTCTCCTCCTGCTCCCAGTAGATGCTCAGTGCAATAGGTATTTATAGATGGATGAACATACTGATCACTCTTCTCAGGGTGGCAAGTTCTTCTGGACACCAACCTGCTCTCCTCCCCAACATTGTAGAGGCTCCATGAAGCGGTCCCCCACACCCTGCAATGGCTTCTTCTCATGGACTTGGGTAGTTGTATCCAGAAGTTGGCTACCAATCTTCTAAAGCAGAATCTTCCTTTTAAAAGTGTTGATCTATCTCGAAGACTGGATTTTGCACAGCTGACTGACTCCCATTGCTAATTAGCTTTTAAGGAAGCCCAACTACTGACCACCTTTGTATCACGTCAACCTTCCTGGCTCCATATTGTATCTCTTCTGCAAGGCTCCAAGAAGAACCCTCCCTTGCCTGAAGGAGTAAATCCTGATCTGAAGGGTTGTGTTAAAACAGACAGGATGAGCCGGTTCGGTGGCTCAGCCTGTAATCCCACGCCTTTGGGAGGCTGAGGTGAATGGATTGCCTGAGCCTGCGGGTTCGAGACCCACCTGGGCAGGCGAGACTTCATCTCTACAGTAAAATAAAAAAATTAGCCGGGCGTGGTAGCGTGCGCCTGTAATTCCGGCTACTCAGAAGGCTGAGGCGGAAGGATCGCCGGAGCCCAGCAGGTCGAGGTTGCGGTGGCCAGGAGCGGCCACTGCACTCCAGTCTGGGCGACAGAGTGAGACTCCAACTCAAAAAAATAAAATTAAAATAAAAAACCAGACAGGATGACATAGGCAGCCTGAGTTCTAATTTTTACTTTATCACAAGTAGCTGAGGGGCCTTGGCAAGCCATCTAGCATCTCTGAGCCTCAGTTTCCTGGCACATGATCCACTCAATTTACTACAAGGTGGCTGAGTATGGGCTTTGGAGAGAAGCCCTGAGTCTGCATGATGACACAACACTTGCTAGCCAAGTGGTCTTATGCAGGTTATTTAATCTTTGTGGTCTCAGTTCTCTCATCTGACAAAATGGGACAGCTAAGTATTTCTGCAAAAATATTGACTGCTTAGCACAGAAACTAAATGAGGTAAGTACTAGCTAGTTATTATATTAGTATCATTATTGGATCATTCTTATAGTGGTAACAGTATTGTCATGATATGTGAATGAGAGCATAATGACATGGATAATCCTACAGCTATGCCAAAGAGAGAAGGCTTGAATAGTTTACTCAATAGTTCACCCAGACTCTTCAGAGTCAAAGCAAAGTGTCACATTCTCACCCACCAAAAGGCGGCCTTTGGTCTTTTAATACTAGTGAATATGAATCTAGAGAAATCATAATGTAAAGTCAGACATCTGCTAGCTACTGGCTAGTTTCCACATGGAAACATTCATCCACTTGCCCATCCATTCACTCAGGAAAGATAGGCAAGGATACCCTGGACAGTACCAGTTCCCTAGTAATTTACTGACTACAGTTCTATGCCAGCAACTATGCTTGGTGTTAGGCTGGCATCAGACAACAGGGCTGGTGGAAGCTGAGGAGCTGTTCAGCACAGGTGATGCAACCAGCCAAGCATATGACAGCAAAGTTCTGCTCTTCCCACTAGTCCAAGGACTCACTGAGTGCTTCTGCCATTGTGGCCTTCAAAGGGCAGCAGTGGGCCTAGAAGGAGCTCTTGCCAGCAAGTCCAACCACACACCCACTTGCTATCCCCCTAACAAAGACATAGGAGGAGGGTGTCCAAGCTTCTGAGACTTCCTGGGCTGGAAGCTTGACTTTTCTACTTATTAGTTATGTGGCTCTGGGTAAGTCAGTCAAGCCTTAGTTTTCTTATGTGCAAAACAGTAACAAACACTATAATGATACAGTGCTCAGAGAGTTAATTAAGCATTAAAAGAGATAACACGTGGAAAGTGAATGCCTGACAGTACTCCATAGGTGGCCGTTGTTATTATTCTTAGCAATAATGGTAACTTCAGAGACCCCACAGTGTAGCCTGGTGGTAAAGAGCTCAGGCTCTGGAGTTCAGTATCTGGGTTTGAAGTGTGTACCTGCCTTGACCTGCTTATGTGACAGCTGGGACAAGCTACTTGCTCTCTTGTAGACTCAGCTTTCCCATCTGCAAAATGGGATCAATGATGGCACCTACTTCCTGGAACTTTGATGAGGACTCATGTATTAATAAGCATGACATACTCAGAGCCATGTCTACTTTTTATCAATGTTCACTAAATGACAGCTGCTATGACAATTAGCTCTCCATGCCAGATGTTGTGGGATCAGTTCCTGCCTGTAACCCCGCCTTACTGAGACTCAGAAGAAAGATGACGCCCCCGGAAGAATCCTCATTTGGATGTAGGTCTCTAACCACACCTCTCCTACCTTCCCACTCATTCCATTTGATGTGGAGACCCCATGACATGAGAACTCTATGTGGACCCTCCCCTGTCACTTAAACCTGGTAGGCAGAAGCAGCCACGGCCCACATCTCCCTGCCAAGGCTGCCTTTTCCAGGAGATTTCCAAAGTAGGGTGGGGACACAAGGGCTGTAGGAAGGATAAGACAGAGAGCCTCAATTCCTGAACTGGAAGATTGACGGGGAGCCCACCAGCATCCTGGAATCACCCGTGAAGCACTCTGGCATTCCCACCCTAAGAAGGAGGGTGTCCAAATGAATGTCTTGTCTTAAGCTAAGCAGAGGCCCTGATTTTATCTCGGAGTCAATTGACAACAAGAACCAGACCTGCCTGCAAAACACCCAGGGAGTTACAAATCCAAATACGGTCTTGTCTTGGCTGTTTCGGGAGCCTGATGTATGTCAGTCCATTTGGTAGGCTGAAGCTCAAGCAGAAACTAGGCTCTTTCAGGCCAGCCTCTGCTTCTGCTGTAGTTCCCAAGATTCAGTGATTTGGGTTCCTCGGTTTACTGCAAAATTCAAACAGTGCCATCTATTCAGTCCAGATTCTCTGGCCTGTTCTAAGATAAATAGCACCCAGTATGGTCTCCACAGCTGTTTGTATTGTCAACTGTGGGCAGCACCTTGCAAGATGGGTTAACAGCTTGGGGACTCAATCTCTAAAAGGTGACTCCATCTGGTCTCCCATTTCTCCTGTTTGAGGGCTCAGGGTGTTTGCACCAGTAATTGCCCTTGGACACCAAGTGGCCCGTTAAATGGCTAGGCTTACAGCTGCTAAACCGGGGTATCACTCAGCCAAATGTTACCCCAACAAGCAACATGACAATTGTGACCTCAAGTGGCTGCTGGGCCCATAATAATCCAAAGAAGGGTTCAGTTATTAAGCTATGGAAAAAAAATCCCCCCAATTCCCTCCCTTCTCTATAACCACTGGGATACTAAACTTTTAAAAATGACGTCTTTGGCATAAAGTGTCACTCAGAAATAATAAGCACAATTTCTATTTGAATTTCCTTGTTAGGGAGAGCTCTTCGGGGGACCTCACCCTGGAAGAAAACAATAAAGCCATATAATTGTTATTCCCAGTCATCCAGGCCAAGGGAAAGGCTACTGAGGGGGCCCTGTGGGTTTGAGGATTTTTTTGACCCCAGTCCTTCCTTTGCGGCCATGTGAACTACCTTCTTGATTATTAAGAACACAGAGTGACCTAGAAAAATCTGCAGGTTTCATGGAAATGAAAGATCCACAAACAAACACAGCTGGTTTCAGCTTTGATGCTGATAAACAAAGCGAAGCAGAGCAGAACCACAGAACAAAAATCAAAAACCAAACTGAAAAAAAAGAAAAGAAAATTATTTTTTTCCTCAGCCTGCAGCCACAGGAGGGAAGCCTCCAAAAAGCTTTGGAAATGGCAGTGTTTGGGAGCAGGGCCTCTGGGAGAGGAGTCTGGGAGCCCCTGGGCTCTGTCCTGGCTCAGACAGAGACCCTGTGGCTGGCCTGGCTTCAAGGCATGATGGTGTGCCCAAAGTGACCCTGGACCGGAGAAGGAGTGGGGCTGTAGAGGGCTAGGGGAAGGACCATGAAGAAATCAAGAGGGGTTATTTTCCAAAAGAGGATTGGGCGGATGGAACCAAAGAGGAGAATAACTTCCTTAGAGGAAGGAAAAGCAGAGGCCCTAAAGCTCTTCTCAGATGCAAGAGCAGAACCCTGGCAATTCAGTATCCCAAGGAATCCCTGGGAAAACACATTTGGAACAGCCCTTGGACTACAAGCCTTTCCCTGCATTAGCAATACAATTTCAGAGCACCTCAGACCAGCACAAAGGCAACTCCAGTCATGATGCTTATAGAAATTCTATTCATAACTCCATGTTACTCTGGGGAAATATTTTACAAATTAAAATGTAACTTTATATTAGTCTTTTTGACTATCACAGCAAAAATGCAACAATTAATGAAAGCATCTAACTGGGAAAATTCCCCATTCTAAATTCACACACAAAAACACAATCAGAGTCCTGATCAAGTGGGTGACATATTTGGCCATTATTAATTTCCTTAGATAAATGCATTCAAAACAACTGTAGCTTTGAAATTTTTTTTTTTAAGTTTAAAAATTTAAAAAAAATTAAATAGCTTTTTAACTTCTTAGAAATCTCCTAATGATCTAACGCTTTTCCCACTTGAAGTATAACAGGGAATTCCTTAACCTCCATCCACTTGCTGTAAGAAAAGAAAATGTAAACTCCTTGAAAGGAGTATTTTTATCATTTTATCATTCTTTTTCTGCATAAGACAATTTAATTTTATTTAGAAAAAATTTTATTGCGAAGTATTTCAAGCATGCAGAAAATGAAAATAAAATTTTTAAAAACTTATGAGCCCACCATCCAGTAGAAAAAACCTTAAAATTTTCCCTAATTCTCTTCAAATCTTTTTTCTATGAACAAAGAATAAATATAACTTAAGTTCTCCTCCTATGATCTCCGTTTTCCTTCTACTCCCTCTTCTAACCCTGATGTAAACACAAAATTGAAGTTAGGGGATGTCATTCCTATGCATATTTGCTAGACATTTAATGCTGTTGTACTCTACGTATTCATTCGCTAATAAATGTAGCACAGATCTGCAAGTTAAAACATTTTAAACAAATGTTATCATACTACATGTTTCATTATGTCACTTGCTTCTTTCATTCAACATTGATTTTGTAATCTACCCATGTTAATGCAGTTGCAGTAATACAGAGGGCATTTGAATGCTGTGAAGTATCCTGGTATATAAACATACCAGAGCTTCTATTGATGAATATTTGTACTCCATCCTTTTTTTTTTTTTGCCATTAAAAGCTTCTATGACCCTAACTGCACATGTTTTCTTGTACATAGGTACAAGAAAGCATTTCCCTAGGGTATCTACTTAGAGGTCAGATTACTATGTCATAGTGAATGTCTAATTTAAACTTGACTACTTATTGCAGAAGTGCTCCCCAAAGTGGTTATGAAATCCACACCAGTAGAGTTAGGGCAATACATTTCTCTGTGGCATAGAGTATTTTTTACCTTGTCTGCTGAGCTGGTGATAATACTATTCAGCAGTTTCTAAGTGCCAGACCTTGGGCTAAGCTATTCACATGCTATCCATTTAATCTTTACAATGACCTTATAACGCAGGTCCTATCAATCCCATTTCACAGACAGGGGTAAGAGGCTTGGAGAAGGGAAGCCACTTACACAGGGTCAACCTGACAGCCAGTGGTGAGATGATAATAGTAACCAGCTGGGGATAGCTGCAGAGCTCATAACAGGTAAATATCATTGCCTTCCAAACTGCAAAAACATCCTTTTTTATTGACCAGACACATGATTTGGAGCCATAGGTACAATAAAAAGTCAGATAATATCCCTAGGCTGAACCCAGATCTCCTGCCTCCTCACTCCCAACTTGAGGCTAGTGCAAATGTCAAGGTTGTTTCCTCTCTGGTTTCCCCCCCCACCCCCCCCCACCCCATCCCCGCCCAAGAAACCGGCAGAAGGCACCAAGCTAGGTGGTGTCAAGGGCACGCACCCTGGCTTCTGGAGCCCAGCAGTAATGATGTTCACAGCACCAATCCTCTGCTTCCAGTCAGGGCCTCCCCACTATCAATCAGGGTACTGTGGAGTACATCATCACGTGAATCATTTGGAGCATTTTTCCAAGAGAAGGAACAACATCACAAAGCCTCAGCAATTGAATCAGAACAAATGGATCCTAAAGTCGACTTTCAACTTAGGCCCCAGTAAGCCGACGGAATGTTAAAAAGACACATGAACCTCAGAAGTGAAAGCAGAGAGCGAGAGGGAAATCCCCTTGGCCTGATGAATCAATTCCAGAAAACCCTCTCACCCGGTTCCCATCCATCAGCACCAGAGTCGGAAGATGGGAAACACTGGCCTCACGCTTAGCACCTCTGTGTTAGTTACCGCACCTCTGAGTGTGGTAGAAGAAAACTGATCCTAGGACACAGACAAGGAAAACCCGACTCAGGATTATAGCACGTAGAAAAAAAAAATGGGATTCTTCCTTCCCATGAGAAGATCAAGAGATGCTGACCACCTGATAAGACTGCTGCTGGATGGGAGCAGTGCTCCAGTCCTTGCATTTGAGTTCAAGTTAATCATGGCTGCAGTAGTCCTACATACTGGCTACACCAACCCACCTATAGCATTGAGGGAAGAGAGTAGTAGACAGGCCGACTGAACCCAGTGCTTGAGCCATAACCACGGCTTAGGATATTTCAAGGACCCTTCAAGGGGTAGCCAGATTCTAATCCAGAAGAGGCTTTAGGGTCTGTTGGACCTGAGTTTTAACTCACTTACTAGTTGTGTAATTGGGCAGGTGAAGTAACATCTGTGAGACTCAGTTTCCTCAGCTATGGAGAAGGAGGTTATATCACCACCTTAACAGGCTATTGCAAGGATTTTAAAAATCATAAGTTTAGAGTTTTTAGCACAGTAGCTGGCTCGTGGTTAAACTTGCTGCTTGCCATGATGGCAATTCTGCAAGAATTAGAAAAAAGGAATCTTTTTTCAAGACACTTGACTGCCATTTGACAGAAATAATTCTGCAGATCTACAATGACTACTCAGTGAATATTGTCCCCTGGAATTGTGCAATGGACAACTTGCATTACCATAAGCACTGGGCTTGCAATGATCAATACTTAATAAAAGGTGACAATTATTCTATTAGTAAGAATAAAAACTGGCGTCACCCGAAGCTTCTGTGAGGAATCTTTCTGATGGCAGTGAATTCCTGAAGGAGCTCCCAGGTCTCCAGAAAGTGCACAGAGTTCACGGATGGGAGTTTGGGAGAGGCAGCATGGGAGGGCAGGGAAATAGTCCCAGCAGGATACAGGCTGGCAGAGGGCTCAGGACCCTCAGGTCCAGCCCCAGAGGCAAGTCTCATCAGTCAGGGGCAAGTTGAAGACATCCAGGAGGGCATTTAGAGCTCGGCCAACATCTCAGGACCGCACTGAGGAGCATATGGGGGCAATAACATACGTGCAGGAAATGTCCCATGAACTGTGCGACACGAGGAAGGGTTGTCTCCTCCTTCTGCACACCCATCCTCACTCTGTGTAAGGGTCCCTACAGCCTCCAGAAGCCTTGTGTTCTCCAAGAATCTTTTCAAAAAGCCATCTTCTTCTTCTTCTTTTCAAAAAACTATTTATAAAAATACAACAATATATTTTTTTTAAGGAGACAGTGAGTTCACTAAAAAAAGGGGCTAAGGACACAAATGGTCAATTCTTGGGACTAACATGGCCAATGAACAAATGAAAATAAGCTAAGTCTCAGTAGACAAAATACAAATTAAAACAAAGTGAGATAAGTCTTCACTTTCTCAGACTGGGAAACAAATTAAGACTGATGCTATCCAAGGTCGGTGAGGTAACGGGGAAAGAGGTAAGGTTATAGAGAAAGTTGGTGGGTGCATAAGGTGCTTACAAATATTGTAGAAACCAATTTGAAAGTCTTCAAAGTCCTTTGAAGAGAGCACACCCTCTGACTTAGGAGTCATACTTCTGGGATTGATTCCACAGAAATAAAAGCACTGGAATATATAGCGAGACATAAATAAAAGCACTGGAATATATAGCAAGACATTCACTGTAGCCTTCTTCATGCCAACAAAAAACTGGAATCATCCTAATGCCGTCACAAGGGAATAACTGAATAGATGGTTTTTCCATAGTATTGAACAAGATGCTGCATTAGACACTTGGGGATAGATATACATGTACTGACCTGAAAGGATGAACTTGATTTGGTGTCAAGTAAATGGCAATGACCCAAAAATGCAAACTGCAGGCCACAGGTCTGTAAAGATTATATATGTATGTACACACACACACACACACACACACACACACACACACACACAAATGTGGATATGTATTTTCAATCCAGGAAAAAAAAAAAAACTGGGAAGGACACACACCAAACTGTCAACAGTTATAGCATCTGGAGTTGTGATCAAACTGCCAAAGTGGGGCTTGGGGGTACAGGACATTAAGGTCCTATTTTCTATGTACAAACTTTAAGGAGTAAAATGTGGTTGATTTTTGCTTGTGTTTTTTTAGCATTTTTTTCAAGCAAATATTTTCAAACACGTGCTCATTATAGAGCCACTGGAAAATTCTGAGAAGCATTTTCTTTCTTTTTTGCCTTCTGTCTCTTCTCTTACCTAGGACTGCATTACACTATGTATAATCTCATGTCTCTATCTTTGTGGGATCCAGTACCATGATCAGGAAGCGAGGTCTGGGGTACAGAAAGCATTGAGAAGAATCCTCAGACATCAGGTCTGACATGAAACCCCTAAGCTGGTTCAAATGGATGAAAATTGAATCCCACATTTTGTCTTCCAGATGTGGACACTGAGACCCAGGGTGCAGGCTGAGCCTGGAAGATGTTGTTACTCATGCAGTCTAGGAGCTAATTATGGGAAGGAGGGCCCCTCAAAACACAAGCATGTGTGGTTCCGACAGAAGAAGCAGTCGACTAAGGCCTAAACCAAATGTCCGCAATGAGAAAAAATAAGCACAAGTCTTGAATGGTTCCGGAGTCTCTCCAGCCTGGTTCACTGAACTTCTCTTTGCCAAATGCTCTGTCCGGCACCTCAATTCCATTATTCTTGACCTTACTACACCCTGTGAGGCAGATTCTACTTATCCTGTCTTACCAAAAAGGAAACTGAGGCTCAGAATAGATAGCCCCATTGGGTAAGATCACACAGCATACAAGTGGCAGAGACAGAAGTGGAATTCAGTTACGTCTGTCTAACACTCTGACACATAACTTATAAAGAAAAATGACTTCCCTGTCTCAAAAACCTTTTTGTAAGAACTTTTATGGGGAAAAAAACAGTGCCTGAAAAATGCCAGCTGAAAGCGGGTAGGGTGAGGGATGCCCTTCATTCATTCATACCAGGTTGTATGACGGGTGAGTCTTCCTTGGGCTGTTCCAGTGTGTGGGTAGGGAAGGATATTGGGATTCTAGGTAACCCAGCAAAACCAGATAGGTAGACGGGTCAGACATAACCTTTCTGGAGCTTCTGGTAGCTCGCAAGTGAATCCCGCTTCCTCAAAGACTGCTGCCAGAGCAGTAAGAGAAGTTGCTCTTGCTGACTCAGTAGCTGGGCATGTTCCCAGATCTGGGCACAGACTTTGCTCATTTCATTTTTCATATCTGTTGAGAAGTACCTGATCAGTAAGCTTTTGTTTTGAAAATAAACCCCTCTTGGATTCCACAGTCTCTCAGCCAATCCCTGCAGGCTTATTGATGCTTCCCTTTCTCCCCTCTGCCCTCGCCTTCTGAGGAGATATTTTTCTTTCATTCTTTTGGGATTTGGCTGACAATTGGTTTCTCCTGCTGGTAGAGTCATGGGGAAAGGTAGGAGGGGGTGGGCAGGGAGCAGAGGGTAGAGGAAGGTGAGAAGAAGGCTGTTTCTTTGTCTGCAACCTGTTTTTCATCTCTCTTTATCTTGCCAGGACCTCAGCTTCTTGTCTATAATGACAAAGTATATTTTTTTCAACAGCTGGAATGAGAAATGACCAAATCACTGGATCAGATTACTGAAGGGATAGGACCTCGTTTATCTAAAAGCCAAGCCAAATAGGTGTAGACACCTAGGCAGTTAAATCACAGCAGCCCTAGATAGTTAAATCAGCAGAAACCCCCTACCCAGATCTGCTGAAAGTATCTCCCTTTATCTGCCAACTTCTGCTAACTGATATGCTACCTTTAGAAAGTCATTCTTTGCATGATTTCAAATGCATATAGGAATAATAGTATCTCATATTTGCATAGGACGATGGGGTGTTTGAAGATTTTTCCTTCCTCTTTGTATTTATGAGCAGCTATTGTGTGCTAGGTGCTAGACAATCTGCTGGTGCTACAATGGCAAGTGAGAAAGACATGACATCTTGTGCTATAGGGGGGCACAATGATAGGTTAAGCGACTAGCCCTGGGACTCCTGATCCTGTGCTCCTTCCATTCAATACCTGTCACACTAAAGTCTGGTGGGATGAGACACTGTGCCCCAGCATCAGCCTCGCCTCGGTTTATTTCTTTGTTATAACCATCTGAGAGCAGGGCTGGGCAAGGAGATGGAGAGAGAGAGACCCTCATGGGAAGTGTCGGAGCACTCAAGGGCTATCTGTGGGATTCCAGGTGTATAAGATACATGGGAGATCCTAGGATGAGGACCTAGGCTAGGGATAGTATGGGAGGATGTGCAAACACATGCCTTCTCCCCTTTGCGGTGCTCCTTAGCAAGTCTTTTAATTATTGCTCGGTGACTTTCTTTCCTATTTCAGACAGTGGTTCTTGTTAAACTCTTTCCCAAGCTCCTTATGTCTCCAAAACATTTCTTACTTTCATCAAAGATCTCACCTTCTTTTAAGGGAAAGTCAAGTGTAATCACCGTGAGCCTTACTGATTATACTTTTCCTCACCTAGTGATAGCCCTATCTCCTCACTTTTCTACCTAGAGATGAGTAGATGCTTTTATGGGATAATGAACTCATCCTCACACTTCCCCCATTTCCTTCAAGGTCAAATATCTGAATCCTCTTGCTTTTGTATCCGCATACTCAACTTCCTCTATCTCTCTTCCCTTGATCTACCAAGAGGGCCCATTCTCCTTTATCAACAAAAAGTCTTTCCACTCTGCAACCTCCTCTGTCTCTTTCTGCAATGCCTGTGGCCTCCATCCCTTCATCTCTCAGGCACTCCCTAACTCTCCTTCTTTCACCGTCCTGGTGATTCTGTGTCAGATGCCTACAGGTGTTTCAGTGCCAAAAGTCATGGTCTGGCCCAGCCTTCCTCCTCCTCACCCTCACTCTCACACTCAAAACTGTTGAACTTCCTTCTGTCTCCCTCCTCTGTTTCTGTGACATGACACTCAAATTCTGCCCCAACCTGGCCATTGGTCTCTTTCTTCTCCTGAGCTATCCTTTCTGAGTTCCATACTTAGGATCCAGATGACTACAGATAGAAAGGTTGGCAAAGGGATGACAAATTAATGTTCAAAAGGGAAGAGTAATCTCAATGTGTCCAATGTCTCAGAAGCAAGAGAATGAGTAGGTTTTAGGATGGAGCAATATATCAACAGGACTAAATGACTCAGAATTCTACTTCTAAGACAAAAAGCCAAGCCTAAAAATATGATTGCATGAATGAACTGGGCTTTTGTGGTTTACTGTCTACAATATAATTTTGCTGAGGCAGAGCAAAGTCCATCCCATTTAAGGGGACTGCAGATCAGGTCGCTATAGATAATTCTCCTTTTTCTCACGTTCTTTCATGCATGATAACCTGCCTCAACCTTTTCCAAACACTCAGCTGTCACCACTACCACCACCACCATCATCATCCATTAGCACCATCAACATTCTTATACCACTACCACCATCATCACCTTCATCTTATTCATCAACATTATCCCCACCACCAGTGGTTTCATCATCCTCATCAAATATCATTGAATGGTCCTCTACTATGGTCCAGGTGCTATGCTGAGCACTTCACATATATCATATTGCTTAATGTTAATATCAACTCAGAAAAGTCAGTTTATTATTTCAGTTTTTTAGATGAGAAAATTAAAACTCAGGCAGGTTCACTGACTCGTTCCTGATTACACAGCTAGTATATCCTAAAACCAGCTTGTTAAATTGAGATGACTCCACATTTGCTCAAAGCATTTGGCATCTTCTGGAAAAAAATGTTGAAAATCTAATGCAATGATCAGAAGATAAAAAGTGCTCTCTTTTCTTATTTGTTTAAAAGGAGCCAGCTGCTTAAAATGTTTTCTCTAGTAATATACACAAGAGAGTTTATTAATCCAAAATCAAGATATGTGTTTAAGTGTCAACCAAAAGATTGAGGTAAAAAAGACATAGATATGACTTGCTTATCTTTGACAGGAGACACTGAAACTAAATAGTGGTTTAATAACTTCTCCCCAACATTTTGTAATATAATGGACTTTGCAGGATTATTTTAAGTTGAAATGTTTCTTGTCCAGTACGAAAGCTTTTCAAAGACTCTATTCCCATCCCTTATTCTATTGGGAGATGGTAGGGGAGAGAGAGGGAGACAGAAAAGCCCTCTTGCAAATCCTTTCCCAAAAATCTTTGACTGAACAAAGCCTTTCCCATTTAAGAGCAGGTGACAGAAAGATTTCTCCCATAGGCAGCACATTAAGACTCTCTGCAGAAGTAAACAAATCTGTTATGATGAAAGCCGGACATTCCTGAGGGCTAGGATCTAATGAAAATGTCAGTGTTTTATGTAGTTTAAAAACTGACAATTCAACAGTTTTACAGGAGCTATTTAATGTTTATCATCACTTATGAGGGCTCACATGCAGACAAAGAAAGGGCAACAGAAGGAACCAAGTGGCTCTTTGCTTAGAAGCCACCATGTTATCTATCACCCATGAGAGTTTTGCAGTTTGTCAATTACCAGGCACTCTAGGGCAACAGGGTGCAGATCTTAGCAAAAGAAAGTTGGAAATCCACACTCCCAGATACAATCATCATAGTGACAGTGCTTTGCACATTCCTTTACACCTTACCCCATTAAAGATCCAACCACTGAGGAACCAGGATACCAGAGAAAGCCCTTAAACCAACCTATGATGATGCATTAAAAGCTCCTGAGTGTTTGCCAAATCCTGCTTTAGATACTATCTAAATCACTAAGAAAAGAGAAATAGAATATGTAACTCGCCCAAACCAAAGGAGAAAATAGAAAGAAATAAAGAAAGCACAGTCAATTCAAATAGGGCAGTAAAGAAGAGAAAAGGGGGGGAAAAAGCATAATAAGGGAACATGCAAAATAAGAAGAGTGAAGCTCACATGAGTTAATTACAATAAATACATATAGCTTAAATTCACCCATTAAAAGGCGAGACGCTAGATTGTTTTAAAAAATCCAGCTGTATGCTGCTTATAAAAATGAACCAGTGACATATAAAGGCTGAAAAAATATAAAATATATAAAGGATGGAAAAAATATATACTCACATATGAACCAAAATGATGTTGCAACAGACAAAATAGAATTTATTTATTTATTTACTTTTTGAGTTGGAGTCTCACTCCGTCGCCCAGACTGGAGTGTAGTGGCCGCTCCCGGCCACCACAGCCTCGACCTTCCGGGCTCCGGCGATCCTTCCGCCTCAACCTTCCAAGTAGCCAGAATTACAGGCATGCGCTACCATGCCCGGCTGATTTGACAAAATAGAATTTAAAGGTAAAAATATTAATAGGATTAAAGGAGAGATTAAAGATCAGAAGAACAACCCAAGAGCTATAACATTAGGTGATGAAATTTCAAACAGTTAAAAGTATATTCTAGATACAGAGAAAACAATTGATAGGATTATTAAGAAATGACCAAATCCGAATCATCATTATTTCTTAGAAACTGAGCACTTAGTTGAAATATTATTAGAGATTTAGAAGATTTCAGTTATATAATTTATAAGCTTCATCCAAAAAGTATACAAAGAACACACACTCAGAATTCTTTTCAAGTACATATGGAATATTGACAAAAAAGTGAACATGTGCTTGACTATTAAAAAAATCTCAACAAATCCCAAGAAACAATATCACATATTTGACATCTGAACTTTTCTGCTAAAGGAGTAATGATCTTAGAACCTTAGATTGAGACTAATCACCCAGTTTCTACCCAGCCTAGAAAACAGTTCTCATTTTCCAAGATTTCTCTTTGTGTTACCTCCTCAGAAAAACCTTCTCTGATCACCTTAGGTCCAATGGTGCCTCTCATCCCCATTTTTACTCCTTGTATCCCTCCACTGTATTTTCTTCATGCAACTTACCAGTTTCTGAAATCATCCTATTTGTTTATTTACTGCCTCCTCTTGGCTCCTTCCACTCTTTGAAATGTAATATTTGTAATATCTAGCTCCTGTAGTGGAGCCTGGCACACAGTAGGCCCTCAACATACATGTGCTGATGTCAGCCTCACTTGGCAGGCTTCAGTGGTCACAGCCCCTCAGAGGGATATAGACCCTACCCCTAGAACCAGATCACATCACATTAGGATTGTCTGTGTTACAGTCTCAGCATGAGATAGTGAGTTTGTCATCATATCCACATATGTATGCAACATGCTGAATAAATGGTTGTTGAATAAATGACTAAACTATAACCTCTCCTGTGTACCAGAAGAAGTCTGACACCTTGAGAAGCCATGTCGCTTGCTTAGAGCCACATCTTGCTAATGGAGAGGCTGATTCTTGTGTGGGCATTGCTCTGCTCATCCAAGGGGCCTCTAGACCCCCTGCATCACATTCTTTCATGCTTGGAGGCTGCAACTTGTGACAGAGGACAGAGAAGATAACTTGCAAATGGCTTTTTAATCAAACTCAGAGTTTCTGTTACTATTATATAGATACTAGCTTTTGCCAAATCTGTTAAAATTGACTCAAATCATCATTTCTCATAATAACTTCATGTCTGCACAAGGACTGCATTGTCCCAATAAAGAAACAAATAATAAAGCTTAAAATAATTGCCCATTGCTTCACAATAAATAGTGTATCCAATGGTTAAAGAAGGAGTAATCACTGTGTGACCTTGCACAAGTCACTTAGTGGCCTAAGTCTCAGTTACCACATCTATGAAATGGCCATAATATTAGGGCTTACCTTATAGGTTGCTATGAAGATACTAGATTATTCCATTAAAGCCGGTATGTATATATGAGCTTGATAAATGTCACTAAGACTCAGACTCTTTCATAATTCACTTGATCATGTGGGATTGGTTTGCAAGTTTTGCTCAAGAAACTAGTTTTTGATAATCTGTCTTCCAGAGTCCTTCTGGAGATGTACAACATTTATGGAATGAGTCTTAAGTTTCCTTTGAATCTGATTAAATCCATTTCTTGTTGTTAAAGTAAAGCTAGAAAAATCCTGGCCAATGCCAGATATATTTGTTGAATGGCCTTTTTACTGAAGATTTCAGGAAGATGGGGCCACTGGAGGGGCAGCCAAGATGACAGCATTGATTAACAAAGGAGAAAACTATCTGGAGACGTTCTTCTTTGACCTAACCGTTCTTTCTCAGAAGGAACTATTCTAGAATAGAAAGCTTCCACCACAAACATCTGCTTGCCAGATCTGTC
This sequence comes from Cephalopachus bancanus, assembly GCA_027257055.1. Classification (NCBI taxonomy): domain Eukaryota; kingdom Metazoa; phylum Chordata; class Mammalia; order Primates; family Tarsiidae; genus Cephalopachus; species Cephalopachus bancanus. Next base: position 4,392,380 of record JAPVLO010000087.1, read on the forward strand.
CCAACACTATAGCCACTGGTGAGAGCCATCAAGCAGTCAAGATTTTCCCTTGGATTGGCAACTACTTGAAGAAGGGCAAAACCCAACTTCAGATTTATCTTGGGAGACAAGAGCAGCACAGTTTTGACAGAGATGCCCTTTAATCATCAGAAAAATTCTGTGGACTCTTCCACCTAAGTGGAATTTTATTTCTCTTCAAATAAATGGCTGTTTAATAAATGATTAATAACTTTGCCCCCCCATACCAGAAGAAGCTAAGGAAACAGCCTGATTCCTGACCATGAGAATTACTCTACTCCACGTCTCCACAGGCCTGCCTCATGTCCTAGGATGCATGGAGGCTGCAAATTAGGGCAGAGAAGACATTTTGGAACTTCATTCAGAAAAATACCTGGTGTCCAAAGGTTACCAGGAAGTCAGTAACGTTCTTAAATGCCCATTTTTTTTTAAATTTAGTAATTTTTAAAATTTTAGAAGTCATAATAGTGTCTACACACATATCAAAGACATGATCACACATGTACTTAGAAGTCATTCTGTGGGTTAGGGTTGTTCATGTCTCTGTGGATTTGAGGCCTCCCAAGGGTCTTTATTTCATAGTGAAAAGCAACTGATGTAGAAGGCATAATTTGTCTCCTTTAAACCAGGGTTTTAAAACATTAGCACTATTGACATTTGGGAAGAATAATTCTTTGCTGTGGGGGCTGTCTTCAGCATTGTAGAATGTTTGGCAATATCCCTGGTCTCTACCCATTAGATACCAATAGCACTCCCCAATACACACCTTGAGTTGTGATAGTCAAAAATGTCTCAGACATTACTAAACATACTGTAGAGCGAAAAATATCCCCCAGTTGAAAATCACTGTTTTAAACTATCTCCATGTTCCATCTCTCTCATGAGAGCTGCTTATTGAGACAAGCTAATGTCACAGAAAAAGAGTAAATATGGGGTAAGAAACGCTTAGCTGTATTCTGACACTTATTAGGTATGAGATTTTGATTAGGTTGATGATAATGACATTTTATCCATCAAACTATTTATTTTGCACCTCAGGATTCATCTTTACAGTGGTGTCTTACAGACAAAAAGGGCCTTGAACTGGTAGAAGACTGAAGTTCTACTCGCACCTTCACCAGGAACCGACAATGTAACCTGACAAATCATAGCCCTCTCTGGGCCTCTGTTTCCTCATCAGTAAAAAGTTCATATGTGGCACTGAGGCAGAAGACTATAGCTAGGATGAAAAATACCCACTAAAGATGCAGCATTAGAAGCAACCAAGAGCTGGAGCACTGATAAAGTAGAAAATACCATCAGCGAAATCAACTGTTATCTGGTGAGGTTATCCCAGAATATAGAGATGTAATTGATGAGGAACAAGATGATGGATGTGGGCATGACACAGTGAGAACTCGAGGATGGCAATACTCTAGAAAAAAAGGCAAAAACCAAGAAAAGGAGCAGTACATGTTTATAGCAGGTTAAAAGAGTTTCGTGAACACCGTGAAAATGGAAAGGAGGTAAACACTAGAGATTATGGATTTGTCCATGTCAAGAAAAAACAATTTATAAGCCTTGAGTAGGAAAATATCAGGCTGCCTTTAAGGAGCACACAGCAGGGGTACCTCAGGAGTCCACACCTCCAGAAGCATGTTTCCACCATTGTGCAGAAGACGGGCACACGTTTGTATCTACCTTTGTCCCCCTCCTCCCACATTTCAGTTTCTGTTCATAGTCTAATCAAGACAACACTTAAGGGTTTTGCATTATACCCCTTTTAAGAGCTTCTTCTGACATAAGTAGTTGTTTCTGATTTCACGTATATAACAATGGCTTTTTTTTTTTAAGCAGGATCTATTGAGAGGACAGAAAAGTTCCCACAGTGGGAGGGGACCCCAAAAGTGTTGCCTGACAATGGCTTTTGATGTCCAAGACCAATTCAGGAAGAGGAGCAAAAGCCTGAAAGAGTGCTGACGGAGCAGAACACCTGATCCAGAGAGCAGGAGAGCTGTGCACAAGCCATACTGTAGTCCTTTGAAGCTGTCTGTGAGGACACAGCCTCAGAACCTCACCCCAGAGCAAAGAAGTCAGAATCTCTGAGGTGGGACCAGAGTGAGTACCCATTGGGTTCTTATGAGCAGTCTGGCTGTTGAGCCACTGATGTTGCCCCTACAGGCCTTGCCATGTGACATCTGAACAGGAAGCTGGGAAGGCATTGCTTGCTGCCGGTCACAGCAAGCCCACCACGGGGCCCTCTTCTGCAGGTCCAAAGCAGGGGTCATAAACTATACTCATGGGGGCCAGGGAGGTGACATGAAATAGAGAAATGAGCTGGTGTGTACAAGGCCAACATTAGTGATCAGTATACTGGAGTGGGCTCTCTGGGCAAAGATGATTGCTGGGGGAATGTCATGGGAATATAGGATGAAATAGCCAGATCATTTGAATTTTCCCCCAAATCCAGAAAGTCAGAATTGTATATTTTCAGGTTTTTGGAACCCTGAGTCAATCAAACAAAATGCTATCTGGGCAGAATTTTCTTGTGGTCTCACTTTGGAACCCCAGGTTCAAATTCTCCAGGTCTGCAGAAATTGTCCTTTTGTTTCAATTAAAGAAGTCCCCGGGGACTGAGCACAGTGGTTCACACCTGTAATCCCAGCACTTTGGGAGGCCAAGGTGGGAGGATTGCTTGAGGCTAGGAGTTTGAGACCAGCCTAGGCAACATAGAGAGACCTCATCTCTACAAAAATACAAATGAGTAAAAACAAAATTAGCCAGGCATGGTGGTATATCCCAGCTACTTGGGAGGCTGAGATGAAAGGACTGCCTGAATCCAGGAGGTTGAGGCTGTGATAAACCATGACTGTGCCACTGCACTTCAGCCTGGGCAACGGAGTGAGACTCTGACCAAAAAAAGTTCCCCTTCTCAGAAACAAGCTAGGCCTTTTTTCAGAGTAGCAATCTAGGTGCTCCAAATGACTATTTTCATTAATTTGCCAATTTTTTAAAAAGCTACTTAGACTGCCTTGAAGTTCAGCTGCTCCCTGTCATTTCGCGTTCATGTTGGTTGTGTGCAAACAAGTGAGCTGTCCTTAGGCACTCTAAAATGTGAGAGCTCAATCTGCAAGTGCAGAAAATAAGGCTGCCCACCAATGGGAGCTCTGCCTCTCTGAGGAGAAGCAGACACAATCGGAGCCAGGAACCCTGGACTGTCACTCCTAAACCACAGAAGAATGAAGTCCTGGGGCTTCTGGAAAAGAGTGTGACAGGAACACAAAGGGAACCAGAGTTTGTGTTTCACTTCTTCTATACTAACCAGCACCAATTGTGAACTTACCACGAACTGGGCTTGATGTTTCAGCTGTGTAGCTAAACAGAGTCTTCAAAAACTGTTTTTGGTTGGTTAAATGGATGAATGAGTAAATAAGGCATCTCTTTTATTTCACATTCCTAAAACTGAGCCTTGGCTTTGCAAAGGCATTTGGATTTGCAGAATCTGTCAACAATTTCTGAGTGCCAGATCTGTGCAAAGTCAGTGTGCAAGGGACCAAGGAAAAAAACAGAGAACGTGCCCTCAAGCTGTGTCCTAGCTAGGACAGATGAGATGTGTGTAGAGATGACACAGGGTCAAGAAGGCAGTGAGAAAAGTCAGTTTCTCAAGTCTAGAGCTACTGACCACACCTGGGAAGATTCTTGGAAGATGTTCACAACCTTTCCCTACAACCCATGGAGGCATACTCCGGGGGACAAGGAATGTCCCCAGCAGGCAGCTTTGCTCTCAAGGAAGACACTGCCCTGAAAAGGAGGTGACTCAGAGAGAGGTACCAGAAGAGCTGGAAGAACCAAGAAAATAACCAGAAATAGGTGCCAAGGGACTGGAGTCATGCTTCGACAGTGCATCTGCTATTAGCAGATGATGCTATTAGCTGGGAGATGTGAGTCTCTGTAGGAGATGTGCTCTGCTACTGGTGTTCACTCTGCAGTAGAGTTGCTCAGAAGGTTTTCTGCTATGGTAGCCACTGTGGGCAGAATCTGAGCTAGTGTGGGAGATGATGCCAGCTCCCTGGGGGTATTCTCCCTTACCCCTTCCCATGCCACTAACCTAGACACATTCCCCCAATGAACGCCTGATCATCTTTTTGTGCAGTCTCAACCTGGTGTCCTTCCCTGCCAATCTCAGAGGGCATCTGTTTCTCTGTTTTCCTAGCTCTCTGTACTTACCCATCAGAGTGTTTCAAAGTATGAAAATAAGGTTATTTGCTAAAGCCCCTGCCTGTGAGTGCTAAGAGAGAGGTAGGGCGTGTCTGTCTTGGCCCCTTACCCTTCATGAGGGCAGACTAGTTTCCCCTTAGGACAGGAAGGGCGCCTTCATATATCACGGGGCTTAAGGTAGGTAGGAAACCTTTCTCCGCTCCCTGGGAGATCTTTACAAGGTAGGGGGAAGCTGAGAGGCCATGAGGAGCACTCCTTCATCCGCCCTCATGACCTCTCCTCTGCAGACCATCCTAAATAAGAGGCTTCCTAATTAGCAAATAGTGTCCAAAATGAGAGATACTATATTTATAAAATAATAGCCTGTTACTGTGAAAGTCAGAGCTAGAGATAGTCAAAACAAAAACAAGGCAAGAAAACAAAAACTCATCGCCCCTTTACTTGAACCCAGAAGTCCTAAATCTCTAAGAACCCCTTTGCCTCAAACCCAATTCATTTTTGTAAACAAGCCATATTTAAAATGTTTCCTCCTTTCTCATTATGATGAGGATCCTGAAGTACAAAATTTTCACATTCCATAAAATTCCAAACAGCTATTTTATTACCAAACCATATGGTATACTTCATATTTCAAATACAAAAAATTAGCACTCACAGATAATCTTTTAAAAAGACAAAACCCAATGAATATGGTCATCATCTTTCCTAAAACTAAATGAAGACAATGAGAATCAGTCATTGATTCTATCCATATCCATATCCAACACAGACAAGTTCACTGTCTGCATCTGGTCTTTCCAGCCATGTTCATTCAGTTCCACTGTGCCTACCAGACTCACTGGGAAAAATCAATAACAGTACCTGACATTGGGATGAAACTAAACTACTTTTATATTTCCTTCATGATTCAGCAAATCCTTCCAGACTTTGCTACACTACAAGATGAGGACACTAATATTGGTTATAAAATCAATTTTTCCTATATCTATGTATAAATATCAGCATATTAATATATCAATATATTAACTGATAGAGATAGCAATTTAGAAACATTTTAATATATTGAAAAGACTTCCGTGTCTAAGCCTATTATTGAACCTTCACAATTCTCTCGATCCTCTTTCCTTTTTTCTGTATTCCTGCCCATACCACACTCAGTGGGCATGTTTGAGGCTGAGAAAAGCAACCAGAGCAGCGTGGCAGGACACTGGCAGAAGGCGGAGCACTGGGGAAAGGAGGGAACAGCACCAGAGGAGGCTGGGAAGGTGGGCAGGGGAAAAAGCATGCAGGGCCTTGTAGGTCTGAGTCAAGCATTTACATTACAAGTACAAAGGGAATTGCCTGGAGGGGTTTAGGAAATGAATGTATGATGTAACTTACATTTTATAAAATATCACTCTGCTAAACTGTCTGATGAATTTATGCCTTATGCCCTTGGTGGGATCACAAACTCCTGGATGGCAGGATGCTACATAGTTACTCTTATTTTAATAGCTCCACATCATGTACTTTCAGAATGTTAAATCAATGGCTCTCAAAACTTCTGTGAGCATCAGAATTACCCAGAGGCTCATTCAAACACACACTGCTGGACCCCACCTACAGTTTCTGACTCAGTGGGTCTCGATGAGGCCTGAGAACTTATATTTCTAAGAAGTTCCCGGGTGATGTCAGGACTTGGAATGCTGGTCCAGGCACTCCTTTTTTTTTTTTTTTTTTTTTTTGAGTTGGAGTCTCACTCTGTCGCCCAGACTGGAGTGAAGTGGCCGCTCCCGGCCACCGCAGCCTCGACCTGCTGGGCTCCGGCGATCCTTCCGCCTCAGCCTTCCGGGTAGCCGGAATTACAGGCATGCGCTACCACACCCGGCTGATTTTTTGATTTATTGTAGAGATGAGGTCTCGCTGCCCAGGTGGGTCTCGAACCCGCGAACTCAGGCAATCCACTCACCTCAGCCTCCCAAAGGCACGGGATTACAGGCTGAGCCACCGAGCCCGGCTCAGGCACTCCTCTTAAAGAACCAATGTTTAAATCTACTTGCTGAGTAATTAATCAGTGAAGGGATGTGAAACATATTTTTTTGAAAACAAAACAATAGAAACTATCAGTAGTTTGAGTTTGATCTCAAATGCAATCATGTATTCTAATTTTTTAAAAAATTATTCTCTTCACCATATTATCTGATAATAGGACTAGCTCATTACATACAGAAGCACCCTGAAAGGAAATAGATAGTTGTGATTAGACAAGATGAGACATTTCAGAGACAGTACTGCCAAGTTTAATTATAAAATTAAGTGTCATTCAAATATTTTTTTTAATTGCAAAAGTATGTGATTTATTAGTGCAGGCAGTTATTACCTGCCTCAATCCAGAAAGGATATGAGATGGTGAGGCATCTTTTGGTGGTATTCCAAAACTGAAAATTAAACTGCAATTGCCCTAGAGCTCAGGAATAAAGCTCACCACGGCCCATCGCTGTCTGATTCAAAGTACATGATGTTGATGAACCTACCTACTATAAAACCAGGTAGATTCAAGCTCTCTTCCTAGAAGGAACGCCTAAAGATTCCAGTTTAGGTACTTGTTATGTCAAAGCAGAACTGCAACTCAAGAATGCAAAGTAAACAGAGACTCAACCAACAAGGGAAAATACAAGTTAGACCTGGGAGAGTTGAATGCAGATAACCATGCAAGAAGTACAAAGCCAGTGCCCTGTGGTCTCTGTGGGTTTATTCTGTTCCGCCACATGTGAGGTTGTGGTTTCCATGTGCAAATGTCCATCCACCCAGAAATCATTATGGCAGGCCAATCAACTACAGACAGTTCAAACTCAGGGATGGCTCTGGGCTTGTGGGTTCAATAGGAAACCCTCTTGCCTGAGGCCTGCAAGGTCATAAGTTCATGTTCTGCTTAGAGAGGAAGCTGGTTAGGCAGACCCAGGATTGTGTAGGGTTCGTGAAATCTCATCTATTCAGTAGTTATTCAGGATCTCATAGTCTAAGAAGTCAACTGATTGGAAGGCGGGGTTCAAAACATCAAAACCCACAAAATCAAAACAGGAAAGGCTGTTGAAAATCATATGCCTTGAAAGGCAAATAATAAATATAATAGTCAGTAAATAGCAGCTAGTGAATGACCCTCCTCTCTGTCCACGTAGCAAGGTACCAACAACACTGTGTGTGGCCACTACGAGGCCGACACAACAATATACGTCATGTGGACGACTGTGAAACTGGATTCTTGTTCTACGCTGGTGGGAAGCACAGAACAGCCTGGCTGTGAATTAAATACAAAAATAGCAACCCCTACACTCTAGCAAAAAATAAAGTTCATGTGAGCCCCCAAATCCAAGGTCATCAGGCAGAGTCTCTCTGCAACCCAGCACCCACAGCATTTGCAGTTACCCACCTCCAAAAGGGTAAAAATAAACATTGGACCTGCTCTGGTGTTAAACTGCCACCGGATCCTCCCTGCTGTTTCCCTCCTCCTCTTCTTCTTTACAGACAGGTAAAGTTGGATCTCTTGAAGGAACTGGGGGCTCCCACTCTAGGCAAAGGTTGGACAGGTGATCAATGTACAGCATGAGATTTGGCTGTGCCTATGTGCCTCCGACAGAGCTGGATCATCTGGGGCAATGAAAATTATAAGCAACAAGAAAGCAGTATTAACAGCAAGGGCAGGGAATCCCAGTCAGCACACACCACTCTTCCCGAGGCACCCAGCTGCCATTCCTCTCCTCATTCAGTGACTCTACACGCACTCATTACGCACTGTGCCAGGCTCTGGAGATAGTGCAGTGGAACACAAGCCCTGCCCTCGTGGAGCTGGGTTATTAGGGAGAGACAATGAGGCAGGCAGTTACAGACAGTAGGTCGTGGGAACCTAGAGGGAGCCACAGAGCACAAAGCAAAGGCAGCCAACCCAGACTGGGGATGAACTGTCAGGGAGGGCTTCCCAGGTAAGTGACATGACAGGTAACACAGCCTGGAGGACCCATGGAGTTTGCCAGCCAAGGTTGGGGTGGTTCAGCACATGCAAGATTCCTGAGACAGAGAGCATGGCGGGTCTGAGGGGCCAAAAGCCCTTTGTTTTTGGCCGTTCTTCAGCCCGTAATCCTACACTCAACCGGAGCACCTAGATTTGGAGTTTGAATCCTTCATCACAGTTTGGAGGAACTTGTGTTCGCACAATCCAGTTGCATTTTGACCTCTTCCAGTAGGATCTCAGGGGGAAAAAAAAGCCTAGAAAAGATTTGTTTTTCTATAAGAAGAGAGAAAAAAGCAACAATAATGTGGATTGAAGCTATAGAACAGACCCAGTTGTAGCGATCTGTTTTCTGCATACCAGCATCAGGCAGAAATGAGAGCCTATCCTCATCAGCGTTGTTGAAACACAAGACAGTAGATGACAATTTGGCATCCTGACGTGGGAGCCCACGTTACCCCTTCCTTTCCTCCCAGTCCCTGGGAAATTACAGAGGGAGTACTGTGTCCTTTCACCCTGGATGTTTTCAACTTCTCCAAGACTATCATAGACATGATACCGCCCCTCACCTTACACAACTAAGGGAAACCAGAAAGCCTACGAAACCAGTCTTGTCCAGGGCCTCCACGTGGGGAGGAAAAAAACAAAACAAAAAAACAAACGAAAAGCCTGTGAGAGACCCAGTGGCTTGAATGTCGCTTAGGGTTCTAGCAGGCTTTACATGATGAAAGAGACCATTGTAAGGGATGGTTTAAAACGGGGCAAAAAGCACGTGATTATTTTACCAAAAATGCGTAATCCAAAGTAGTTTTCCATTTTAATATTATCATATAATACAAGGGATGCAAACAACATCCCTGATTGAAATAGAAAAGAAAACCTTCACTCCTAAGAAACAGAGCTGGCAGCTATTTTAGAAACAAAGAAAGGATGTCTTCTTAACCTATGACAACGAAAATTTGTTTAGATTTTCCCTCCACTAAGTAAGTAAGCAATTAGGGTTTTTTACAATAAAAATATCCCCGTGCATGTGCAAACACCAGAGGCAATCATATAATTACCCTGCCCAATCAGATTCAATTGCTGACAGTTGAGTTCCCACTGCTCATTAACTTCAGATCGCAAAGTGGTCTTTACAGAAGCCCTTTCCGTCTCTTGACAAAGGTTCCTATGATGCCGCCAGCAGCCCCGGCACTACCTCATGCAGGATAATCATCCCCAAATCACCAGGCCAAGGCTAGCCTACTCTGGCTTCCTTCTGAAAAAATAAAAGGAGAAATTCGAAGACATGCTGGCTGAAATGCCCTTGCTTCATTTGGGGATCTCACTTCTAAATATAATAGTAACCTTTCACCTCCACACTTTAAGTGCCGTGATTACGTAATTAAAACCAATTATGTCATTTAACAGAGACTTTTTCAAGATACACGGCAAACCAATTACCTCAGTCATTGACCTCAGAAGATTTCCCACACTGACCTGCAACAATGAGGACTGGGATAAATTTAGACACTGGCTTCCGAAGGCTGGCATGGACTAGTAGGGAGGGTTATGGCTGGTCTAGATGCTTTTTCAGATTTTAGAAATTGAGCTGAATTCATTCTCATCTAACAACACTATCACTACCTATTTGTACAATCCTTCCTATATCCCAAGATAATTGCTTGTTTTTTCATAACCACTGTGAAAATATTACTTCACGGGGGGGAACAGAGGAAGGAGGTGGGGAGAATTGTAAAGCTAGTTAACAGCAACACTAGGGCAAGGAGCAGAGTCTTTCACCACTGAATCTAAAGCAAGTAGTGTGTGTTTATGTATGCTACTGGGCATCCATTCCCCCGTTTTGACTATGGTACCCAATTTTCCCTTGTGTCCACTTTCAGCCCACAAGCATCACATGAGGCTCCACTGCAGTGCAGGGGTAGGCTCTAACCTAGGCCACAGCTAATCAGCTCCTCTCTTCCCCCAGCTAGGATAAACACGTGATCCAGTCAAAGCCATTGAGACACAAGGACACTCCGCTGAGGATTTGGGAACTCTTCATGACTGCCTTGGGTGTGAGAGTAGGTGAGCTGGCAGCTGAGCAGCCATCTTGCTGCCCCCGGAGGAGGGAGAATGGAGTCAAGAAATGTGAATGGAGTCAAGAGAGAGATTACTACCAGGAAACAATCCCCTGAATCCCTTTGTGCTGAGAGTAGGGGCTTAGTTCAAAGGCAAGGTGGAGAAAACATGGAGAGCACTACCACCTACAGCTGGGCTGGAGTCAGTGGACCGTGGCTCTGCGTGGCTGTCCTGCCTACTGCGCACAACACAGTTAAATGCCTTCAATTTTTGAGTTATTTAAAGAACATACTATTTTATAGGCAGGAGGAAACACTTTAATCTGCAAAATGATTTTTATCACAAACTAAACATCCTTGTAACTTTTTGGTCCTTTTTTTTGGTCGACATTGTCTCTCCTTGGAGCTGAGACAGCTGTTGGAGCTAAGAAGATCTGTATCAGCCTTGCACTTTGCCCTGTTCAGTGGTACCCTGGTGCTCTCCAAGTCCTGGATCCATGTGGGATATAAGAACTCAGGATGCTTGTGGAGCATTTGCTTTCTCTTTTCTTGTCTTTCCCAGGCCTTAAGAGAAAGTACCCCCTGGCCCTTTCAAAAAAAAAGAAAAGAAAGAATTCCTCCCTAATGCAGAGTTTTCTTGACCTTGGCTCTATTGAAGTTTGTGGCCAGATAATTCTTTGTTGTCAAGACTGCCTTGTGCATTGTAGGATGCTTTGCAGCAACCTTAGCCTCTACCCATTAGATGCCAGTAGCACCCCTCTCCTCAACTGAGGACAACCAAAAATGTCCATGGGCACTGATAAATGTCCAGGGGTAGGGACAAGGTCCCTCCTCCTCACCCCTGGTTGAGAACCATTGTTTTAACAGAACATTTGATGTATTTCTTAGATTTTCCCCACAGCATCTTTAAAAATAATTCCTTGGAGTATTATGTTGTGAGAATGAGGGAACTCATTGTCTTAGAATTTTATAAGAACCACATAAAAATCCCCTGAGGCGAGCTGACAAAAACAAAAACAATTGCTCCCCCCTCAAAAACCAAAAACCAAAAAATCAAGATAGCAATACTGCTATCAGGGCTGTAAAACCACATAAGACTTGATCCACTGAGGACCAGGGTGGGGAAAATAAATTTATCAACTGAAAATAATTTTACGTAAAGACCAGCAAGAGGAAAAAGATGTGGAAGAAAAAATTAGAAACAAATAACAGGATGGTGAGTTTTAACGTGGGTATTTGGCTTCTCACTTCCACAGGAAAGAAAATGGAACCCTAATATTGTTGGGTTTCCCGAAAACAAAAACCAAAACCAAAAGTGTGGAAGAGGTCAGACTCAACATAAATGATGCCTCCAGCAAAGGCCTAAAACTCATTCTGTAGAAAAAAAGGCAACAATGGTAAAGCCTCACTTACTTGTACAATATAATTGGACAATACAGTGTGGGAGAAGACATTTAAAATTAGCAAATTTGATGACGTTATAGGATATTTTTCAAGGAAACTCACCTACTGCTCTCACATGCCAGCAGCAACTAGGAGTGGGCAGGCAGAGGTCTGTCCTTCAGGATTGTTTTGAGTCAAAAGATAGAATTTATTGTAGCATATGTATTGTTAGGCTGGGAAGAAGGGCTTTGAATTGGTTTGTCCCCTCCATGAGCTAATTAGTTGTATCTTCTTCACACAGGGACCATTGGCTTGGCCTTTCCTCCTCTTGTCCTTTTGGACATATTGTTTTTGTTTTGTTAAAGAGCTAACATTGAGAACAAACAGTAGTAGAAAAATAGAAGTGCTTGTCTGGAGGTTCTCTCTAGCAGAAGTCCACAGTGACTTTTATGACCTGTATAAAACACTGTCTTTTCTAGGATTAAGTAATTAAATCTTCATAAAGAATGAGGTTCTCAGGGCACACTCTTCCCATGGCTAAGCCTCTGCATCCCAACACCTCTCTACTGAAATCATTCATCCTGGCCAAGTGTATGTCTGAAGATACCTAGGCATGTCAACAGAGAGAAAAAGAGAAGAGTAGTCCACTTCCCAGTTTTCACTGGTACTAAAACCAGAGAATGAGTCTGTGTGTGTTTTGATGGAAGTGCCTTGTGATTGAGTGTATACACTGGCATGTGAATGTGGTGTTTGTACTAGAGAAGTTAGTCAAGGTGGAAGCATGGGTCTGCTTTAGCTAGAACCTCCAGACATGTACTTCTAGTTTTCTATTGCTGTTTGTTCTAAACGCTAGCTCTTTATCAAAACAAAAATCAATATACCCAAAAGAACAAGGGGAAGAGAGCCAAGGCCTCTTAGAGACTCCTTGAGTCTTACTCTTTCTCCTTTTGAGACATGGTTGTCTCAATGTTTCTTAAAACAAACAAGCAAACAACAAGGCTCTACACACGCCATAAGACAAGTACTGCCTTCCCATGTCCTTTCAGCATGAGGTGGGAAAGGGGCAGTCTCACTGGAGTGCAGATGTCACAACAGGTCGCCCTCATAGCCAACAACTGAAGAAGATGTGCAAACCAGCAACTCCTTGCTTCTGCCAGGGACAAGCCTTACTCCCAAGGTCAAGGAAAGGATTTTAACTGTGTGTGGAATCCAGGTTAAGGTAGGAGCTGGCATCCATAGATGTCATTCCTTATCAAGTATTTATTCAGCAGGTACAGAAATGTTATGCAGAATTTGGCATGCATGCTTATATATTTTATTCTGAGGAGTGGATTTATGGTTGCCTTCATATTCCCAAATTAGTTTGAAACTCAGAATAAGAAATTAAGCAACAGTTGGCATAAAGCTATCCCTTATTTTTTTAAAACAGTTTTTCTGAGGTATAATTTACATACCATCAAGGTCATCCATTTTGAGTGTAGAGTTCAACAATTTTGAGTAAATTTATAGAATTATGCAACTGTCACCACAAACCAGTTTTAGACTATTTCTATCATCCCCCAAAGGTCCTGTGATTGTTTACAGTACACTTCCCTTAATTTTTGCAGCTAAAGTTGTAAAGTTGAAAGAAGGCTCTTTCTACATCTTCAAGGCTGACCCATTTTTCCCCTTTTCAAGAACTATACTAAAAAATAATTTGTTGTTTATCTGAAACTCAAATATGACCATATCCTGTATTTATTAAATCTGGCAACCCTAATCCGGGACCAAACCAGAATTAAGCAAATAAATGAATGCTCATGTCTAGGAATAAATGTATTTTTCAGGAGCACTGTAAATAAACATGCATTATTTTATCAATTTGGAACATCTAGGTTTGAAGACAGTTAGAACTTAATTCCACTTAGAATTCTGGCTGAGGACTGAAGCTGCAAAGACAGCCTGAAGAATTCACAACCCAATAGCTGTTTTACAAGCAAACCCGGGACCTCAGGCACTCAGGATTATATGCTACATTTCCCTTGAAAGGTTAAAGTGGGTATAATTGTTAACCTTGCAACTCACAATAGAACTGGAAATGTGACTTTTAGGGGCACAGATTATAGGGAAATCATTCTTATCCCTTTTGGGGATCCCAAATTCCTTTACGAGAATCTGATAAAAGCTATTGACCTCCATAGGAAAATGCACGTATACACATTCACAACATTTTGCAGAGAATTTTTTTTTTCTTTTAGAGAGGAGAGGTTTCATAGACTCCATAGCAGTGTTCATGGACTATTTGAGGGTGCAAGAGCCTGATTGAGTTGACTAAAACCATGCTGAAATCTTATGCCTTGCTTTTCTCTTACTCTTATTTGTGTGGGAAGGGGAAAGATCAGGGTAATGGCAAAGAAACTGGGTATGGCAAGAAGACATGGCCAGGCCACTCTAGGCCATCAGTGGTGAGACCTGCTCGAACTCCATGTACTCAAGTTTCATTGTCGATAAAATGAACAGAGCAGACTGTCTCTGTTTTCATGTGCAGTGTCCTACAGATCTGGTAGAAAGGTATCGGGGAAGGGCCCTTTCAGGTCCTGAAGCACTGCACAAGATTTTATACAAAAAAAGTTTTAAAACACCACTAGACAACATGGTTGCTGAAGTCACCAAAATATTCTAAGTTCTAAGCCATCTGATAATCTGGTTCTAGTTTCTACATAACAGAGGTCAAGAGATAGTTGGGGAGGATCTGGGCATTCCTTTTCTTTGAGTCCAAGGAAAAAAGGGCATTTGTCAGGGATCAGAGAGAAAGATATCTCAGCACTCACCATTCCAGCTCTGTAACACTTCTTTCTTCCTTGAAGCTGCTTTCCTGGTTTGGAAAACTGTCTACCAATATGCCAATGCTTTGCCAAAAGCTGCCCACTTTTCCTCTGATAAAGTAGGAAATTATCTGTCCTTTGGGTAATAAAGACACCCAGTTCTCTATTTTGTTAGTATATACTGTTATGTCAATGACACTAGTAGCCCCCATGAATAAAGGACAGCAGTGCCCAGCTCTGAGTTTTATGGATAGTATCTCATTACCACCTACAAAGTAGGTTCCAGTATTTTTTTTTTTTTTTTTTTTTTTGAGTTGGAGTCTCACTCTGTCGCCCAGACTGGAGTGCAGTGGCCACTCCCGGCCACCGCAGCCTCGACCTGCTAGGCTCCGGCGATCCTTCCACCTCAGCCTTCCAAGTAGCCGGAATTACAGGCAGGCGCTACCATAGCCCAGCTGATTTTTTGATTTATTGTAGAGATGAGGTCTCGCTGCCCAGGCGGGTCTCGAACCCGCGGGCTCAGGCAATCCACTCACCTCAGCCTCCCAAAGGCGCGGGATTACAGGGTTCCAGTATTTTTATTCCCATTTTGCAGAGGGGAAAAAAGTTAATACTCATACCATGCTGAAGAGTTGAATTACACAACCGACAGTTAAAAAGCATACTGATTTTATTCATTCATTTTTCTCTTAAAAACTAATACCACTTTAGGAAAGTTTATTATAATGCCCAGTGATATGAACCAGAAAACTATTCTGAATGTTTACTTGATGCTTATTGACATTTAAGCAAATCTACTATGTTCATAGTTATCACCTCTAAGGAAAATATATTATTTAGTTTGCAGGTTTTATCTTATCTATCCATGGTCCTTGAAACAGCATGAAAAATACGTATACACTGTTCTTCCTTGTTGTCACAGGATACTAGTGGCCTGCTGGGAAAAGCATGCTGGGAAGTACTGTTCTGCACTTTGTGTTAAGACTTTAAAAAAAAAAAAAACAGAGCTTGTGTAAATCACAGACAAAGTTGACAAATTTCACGGCTTAGTCATGGTTAACATATCAGATTTCATGGTTTGACAGAGATTAACAACAAAATCATATTAGAGTTACAACTGTCAGGAGATTCTGAGATAGTTGGTAAAGAAACTCAAAGCTTTCCAAACTCCATTGCCCACTGCACACCACTCTTGTCTTCCCTCCCATGGACGCATGAGAGTCTCCATGAGTCCAGGGAGAACAAATGGGACTTCCTCAGCGTCACCACCTGACTATCGCAGGAGTGAGCCAGTGTCTTGTGGGCCCCAGGGAAGGGTCTTAGTACCCGCGGAATAAAGCAAGATTTAGCATTTACAGTCCAATTCATAAAACTGTAGGGAGAAAAAAACCATACTCTGTAGGTAACACAGGTATTTCTCCCAACAGCGCATGCACTAAAGAGAGGAATGAATGATCATTGATGGAACTGTGATGTTTTAGGTAAAAATTAAGTTTCCATGCCTTTATGAGGAGGCAATTCAGCAGACGCCTTGTTGTTAAAAGAAGTGGCATGCAGCAGGGACTTCAAAAAGCCTGCTGACTGCCTGCCGAGCCATTTGGCCTGAGGGCTCAGCATATCCTCTTTCAGGTAAGAGGCGGCTGGCTTGTCAGCTTTGCATAAAAGGCAGCCAATTTGTCAACCATTTGCTTTCATTCTTTTTCTGAGTCTTCCCTAACGATAAACTCCATTTACCTTCTGGTCTTCAATATCATATATCTGACTGAAGGATGGAAATTTACTCTCG
This sequence comes from Cephalopachus bancanus, assembly GCA_027257055.1. Classification (NCBI taxonomy): domain Eukaryota; kingdom Metazoa; phylum Chordata; class Mammalia; order Primates; family Tarsiidae; genus Cephalopachus; species Cephalopachus bancanus. Next base: position 4,408,613 of record JAPVLO010000087.1, read on the forward strand.
GGCTGGTTTCCTTCCCAGGCCATACTCCTGGGTCTTATAGGATGTCCTTAATCAGAACCACATTCCTTGGCTAGAGGAAGTCCTTGTGCAGACGCTGGCGACACACTAAGGCAAAACTATTTCAGAACATGGAAGGTCAGGTTGAGGATAAAAGCGGCAGTTATCTCTTGCGCTTTCTGTAGTTGAGGAAATTAAGGCAGGGTGCCTAACTCATAAGAAACTAAGATGTGGGTAAGAAGCAGCCACTTAGGAAAAGAGTTGCCTTGACTACTGAGCACAATAGTCAGTTGTGGAAATGCAAGTCCTTACATTCCAGGTATTCTGGACATGAGCAAGGATTTTCTCATTTTACACAGATAGGTTTTTGTGTGTCAGTAGCACACTAGATTGGTAAAACACAAATAGCTAAGTTTTGTCAAAAAATCTGTCACTCAACTCTGTGTATATTTATACACATATTTAGACAGATAAAGCACATTTTAATAATAATGATGATAGCTACCACTTACTGTGTTTTTAAAAATGTCCTAGGCATGATGCTAAGCACTTCTCATGCATTATTTCATTTAGTCTCTCAACAAACTTCCATGGCAGGGACTAACTTTGTTCCCATTTTACAAATGGAAAAATCCTGAGATTAGAGAGGGAATCTGAACCCAAAAGTTAGACATATAATCAGAAGTCAAACCCACAAGTGCCTGAGCCCTGAGCCTGGCAAATTGAGCCCTGGAAATTCTCATCAGTTCCACTGAGATGAGTACCTAGGCTGACTCTAAAAAACTCACAAATTGTAGGAGGGTGGTGGAGTGATGAGCATGTATCACTTCACTAACACGAGTGTGAAGGAGCCAGGACCCTAGGCCTTCATCCCAGGAGGCAGCCTGTGAGACTTTGGGCAGGTGGAGGGAAAGGTATGAGAAAAGGGAGAAGCTGCTGAGGAAACCCAAGACCTACTTCCTTTGCAAATTTTGCCCAGGACCAGCCTGACTGGGGAGACTCTGAGTAGTCAGAGAGACCAGTGGACTTAGTGAAAATATGTCCCCCAAGCACTTTCAGACTGATAGCTGTTCTTTCTCAAGAGTGGGCTTGCCCTAGAGATTTGGGGCAAGAAACATTTCCAGTGCGCCTCTTCCTTAACTCACACCATGGGGGCAGCTAACAATTACAGAAGGAATGAACTTTTTCATCAAATGCCCTTCCATAAAACCATTTCCCAGGAAATGGAACACAGCATGGAGCTAGCCGACTGCAATTTTCCACCAACAATGAGCATCGTGGGGCACAGGTACTATATTTAAACTACTTTCCTCCAGTTTTTTGGCAAGGCTGTCTCTCAAGGAGACTTACCCAGTTGGGCTGAGGTCTCTGGCCAGCAGGATCGGAATGTTTAATACGGTCCTGTCTCTTCAACACCCATGTGTAAACCACCAATAAACAAGCCAGCAAAGACCTGCAGACCTAATTGCCTTTTAACTCCGCCAAGAAGATAAACTCCCAGAGCAAGGAAGGAAAGACTCCCAGGGATTTAACAAGTTTATCTGCCTGCCACTTGAACATTTTTTGTCTGCTTACACTTCAGTGAATTCACCAATAAAAGGATAAAAGGGCCCGGAACTTTGGATCCCTCAAATGGCCGAGAAGTTTCAGATTCAAAACGTATGACCAGTAAAATGAACCTGTTAACTGAAATTTGTTTTAGGTGTTTGTAAGCTCTGGCGCAAGGGAAGCAGGGCCACTTGCCCATTTCTAGCACCAGCCATTTCCCTTTTATTGGCCAAGACCTACAAATCTTCACCTACAATAGATAAAATTGTTCTCATAGGGAAACTGGAAAAGGAAAGTTGTCCTGAAACCTCTATGATTTAAGTCAGAGGAATGCACTGACAGGAGAAAAACTCTACGTATCCTGGTGACAGGGATAAAGGAGTGTGGTCAATAGTCACGTGAACTGGGCCTACTTCTGTAAGAATGTTTTTTACCTCTCCCTGAACTGATGTTCCAATCAAGCGTGTTGGTTGTTTTTGTCGGTTTGCACCCTGTCACCCAGAAGAAAAATTCAGAGAGCTCTGTATCTATTGGAGCTAAATTAGAAAAAGCCAAGCAAAACAAAACAAAGAGACTTGGGTGTAGGTACAGAGAGGTGGGACCACTCAAGACATGAAAGCCGGGTGAATGGGCACCACCCTTCTGGGAGGCCATTTCACAATCTTTATCAACATCAATGCGCAACTTCCCTTTTAGGAATGTATTCTAAAGAAATTTTTGCTTAAGTGAAGAAAGGTTAAGCATAAGGAATTTTAGCATTCTGATAGGAAACATTAAAAACACTAAATGGTCATCATTAAAAACTGGTTAAGTAATGCAAAATTCTCTACTTTGCAACTGTAAGAATGATGCTGAAGGTATACATTTATTAATGTGGAAAAGGGTCCAACATACAATGTTAATTTCAAAAAGCAAGTTATGCCGGGCTCGGTGGCTCAGCTTGTAATCCCGCACCTTTGGGAGGCTGAGGGGAGTGGACTGCCTGAGCCCGCGGGTTCGAGACCCGCCTGGGCAGCGAGACCTCATATCTACAATAAATCAAAAAATCAGCCAGGAGTGGTAGTGTATGCCTGTAGTTCTGGCTACTTGGAAGGCTGAGGTGGAAGGATCACCGGAGCCCAGCAGGTCGAGGCTGCAGTGGCCGGGAGCGGCCACTGCACTCCAGTCTGGGCGACAGAGTGAGACTCCAACTCAAAAAAAAAAAAAGCAAGTCATAAAAACATTTATAATATAATCTCTTTTTTTCTGTTTTGTTTTTTGACTTGGAGTCTCACTCTGTCGCCCAAACTGGAGTGCCGTGGCATGCTCATGGCCACCACAGTCTCCGCCTGCTAGGCTCCAGCGATTCTTCTGCCTCAGCCTTCCAAGCAGCCGAACTACAGGCACACACTACCACACCTGGCTAATTTTTTATTTATTGTAGAAGTCTTGCCAAGTTGCCCAGGTGGGTCTGAACCCATGGGCTCAGGCAGTCCATTCGCCTCAGCCTCCCAAAGTGCTGGGATTAAGGCTGAGCCACCAAGCCCAGCCAATCTCATTTTTTAAAAAAGAGGATAGAGAAAAACCTAGGAAGAGAGACAGACTCAAATGTCAATATTTCTGGATGGTGGATTGGAGGGAATTATTTTCTTTTGCAAAGATTTTAGAATTATTTGAAATTTTTAATTATAAAAATGCATGTTTCAGTTAAAACACTAAAGTGAAAAAATAAAATATCCCACTACCACCATCACCCTCCTGACCCATAGGAGAGGAGTCACATCTGAAATAACACTATAGAAGGATCCAGCTTTGCTTTCTTGAGGTGGCATGAGTAAAGAACGCTACAGGATCTGGTCTTGTCCTATCAGCATGTATAACTGTTGTTCGAGTGTATGAGGAGTGTCCCAAAAAATCCCAGAATTATCTTTTGGAGGGTGGGCTCCTTGTAGTACAGGCTTCCCCTACTAGATGAGTGTTCTAGGAATCCATTGGCATCAGAGTACAGCAGCAAGCATTGTTGTGAAAGACTGTGTCTGGCTTCAGTGAAACTTTTTTTGGAGATTCTTTCAATGTGTTCACACATATCATGATGGGTGATTTACGAGTGCATCTGCCCATACCGTGCCAAGTGTTCAGCAGGTTTTGACTAAAAACAGCATGAGCGTTGTGCCCCACTCTCCCTATTTACCTGATCTCACCCTGAGTGACTTGTTTTTGTTTCCCCAGAAGAAAAAGTCCTGAAAGAGAAATGTTTTGCCGATGTGGAAGAGGTGAAACAAAAAATGGCAGAAGCACTAAAAGGCATCAAAATTGATGAGTTAAAAAATTGTTTTGAGCAGTGGAAAAAGTGTCTCGATAGGTGTATTGCATCAAATGGAGAGGACTTTGAAGGTGACTGAAGTTTAAGCATGTAAGAATACATAATTTTTTTATAAATAAATTCCAGATTTCTTTGGTCCCCCCTCGTATTCTCCGATGAGATGAACAAGGAAAAAACCACAAACGGGCTCAAAATCCCTGCAGGTGTCTTTCCCAAGGAGGCCCAAGCTTCTTCCCTCCCTTAAATCAGGGTACAAGTGTAGAGAGCTCCTCTATTAAGCTAACCTGTACCACTTAATAAAACAAGAACAGCTCTAGAGTAGGGAGGTTGCCAACTGAAAAATCTGGAGCACGATTTTTCTATTAAAGTCTTGTCCATGTTTTTCTTATTGGAACCTGGAAACTGGACAAATTCTGAAGGAATCCAAAGGAATTTCTTTAGAAAAGATTTCTGCTAACACCAAAAGCTCCCCAAGCACTACACAAAGCAAATGCTAGGTTGCATTATGCTGAAATGAAAAAGCAGGGTTCAAACCCACAATGATGTATCCTTCACACCAGGCTTTGTGTGCATCAGGGCTTATGCATTTGTACACTGATCCCTGCACATTTCTGCATCTCTCTGCTTCGTAATTTAATAATCAGTTCCAGATTTCCTATTTCTTCCACATTGCAAGGCACACTGGATTTGGGAGATGCAAGATTTAAGGGTATGTATGGAAGCACAGCGAAAAGTATGATAAAAACAAAACCAAAATTGAAATTATTTTTTATACCCACTGAGAAGTAACAAAGGGAGGACACATCTTGGGACCCAACTGGCCCCCACAAACTGTTGGAACATGGACATGTGCAAAGATTTCATGTGTAAAATGAACCCTTTTGTGGACAGGTCTTCTTAGCAACAAATGGAGCCATGGGAAGCTAAAAGTGTGCCTACATGCTATAATAAATACATAACAGTTTTAGGTACGCCTGCCAAAGCACCATAATGCTTCTCTCAAAATTCAGAACTCTGTTCCTACATTATAAGACAGAGCAAACTGAAAGATCAGGTTAATCTGGGATAAACTTCATCTCTTCAGTTCAAAGGCAACTGGCCTCTCTATGGGCTTCAGTCGGAGGTCTCTTTGAAGGATTGCTCTCAAATTCATTAAAGAAATTTCACTGACTTCAGAGACTTTGGCATTAAATAGATAACCTGAGCTCTTCATTGCCCTGCAAAATGACTGTTCACCTTTGAAGCTCTGCAAATTGGGATTAAGTTGGCTGTTTGCCTTTTACCCTGAAGATGACTCCACTCCATTGACCAGTGAGTCCCCAGGCAACCAACTGGTTGATCAATGACATCAAATTTATGTCCATAATGTGTCTCTTTTAAGACACACATCCTTTCTTGGGTTGGCTCTGCTATGATTTTTGCTTCAAATAGTACTGCTGGATAATAACATCACCCCCCCATAAGAGAAATTCAGGAAATGAATCACGCTTTAAACATTCAAGTTTAATTTTCAACAAACTTGAAAGATACATGAAGATTTTGGGTGCATAAACTCTGCTTTGAATTTTACCTGCTCATGCACAGTAGAGAGCAGGTAGTCTCATCAGCCCCTGGAGTGCTCTGGGCAGCGGTTTCTATGTGCTTTTCACAATGACTCTGCACATTCCAAAGAAGGCTTGGCATAAACACACATGCTTTCACCCTCTAACCCCACCGTCTGCTTCCTTTGTACCCCATAATCCAAAACATCTCTTCTTCGCAGGTATATGGTCTTGGATTTGTCACAGTGTATGCGAGACTTTACAAGGCCAATAAAATGACAGCTGCACAGAGAGGACTGGGTGGCTTTTACCGACTCTGAAACACCACCGCTCACTGCCTTTAACTCCCAGGGATCAGGAACATGAAAGCACTCTGATTCACTTAGCTCTGGGTTTGTCATAAAGTTAAGGCTAATCAGATTTTCCCCAACTTGCCGCCCTGTCTTAAATCCTCGGGCTTCTCCTATGCAAACTTAACTGATGGAAGATGTGATTATGCCTTCTCAGGTCATAAATTCTAGATATTTATAACATAACTGTTGTCATTTAGGTCAATTAAGATGCTTTTACTGGCTCAGAACAACTACCTATGGGGCTTGTCAAATATGCTGACAGTGGTTTATGACCCTCGGCGGTGATTTTATCTTATAGGGATATGAAAGATGGCTGCACGCAAGAACAGCCAGGAGCCCTTGAAGCACTTCCCTCACACTATGATCATCCCTACCCCATCTCCATTCTGTCCCTTTCTTATCCATAAAAGCCACAATTTGACTTTCAAACCTCCCCTAGAGTTGGTTTCTTTGATCACCTTTTCTCCTCCTAAGAGGGGGAGATAACACCTCTGGAGACACTACCATAAAACACCCAAGTGGTGGGCTGCCAAACACCCAGCTGGGAATGCCAGACTTCCAGATGCGGTAATGTGTCCCTAAAGACAAGTGGGCTTGACTTTTCACATGGGGCAAATGCTCCCTCATGAAGCAGAATAGGGTGACAACAAAGAAACAATGGAACACATCTGGAGATTTCACACAGATGGTTATAGCTTCTGCTTTCCCCTCGTGGAATATCACTTATCTACTACCGTTCCCCTCCTGCTGTTTCTTCCTTCAACAAGGCCCCTGGGAACCCATATATTTCAGGCACTGAGCTAGGCCAGGAATACAGAGATCAAGAAAACCCAGGCTGGCTGGAGACACAGACACATTGATAATTATGATGCAGAATGTTAACAGGCCACAAGAGAGTTATGCACAGCAAATTCTAGAAGCACTAAAAAGTGGCATTTCACATCAGGAGAGGAGAGGAGGTGGTCACGGACGATTCCTCGGGAAAAAGAATTCCTAGTCGGAGCCTTAGAAAATGCTAGGAAGCAGCAAGGCCAATTGAGGGAGAGGAGCATTTCCAGAAGGGGGAGCAAGAGCGGAGGCATGAAACTGAGGAGGGCATAGGATGTGTTGGGAATGCCAAGCAGGGTGGTATTCCAGAGCATCACATCCCTATGGGTAGTGGTGAGAGTTGAGGGTGGAAAGGAAAGCCAGGACGAGATCCCCCCGGGTCCTGTATTCATGCGACATGAACTATTAACTTTCTTGTCAAAGGAGACCTGATATAATGGTACCCTTTTCACAAAACCAGCTGAACATAGTTGGGTAAGAACTAGTTTTTTTTTCAGCCAAATCTGTTTGTTCCACACCTCCATCTGCAGCTGGCATTGCCAAATTCACCAATCTATTTTGACAAACATAACTGTTAGAAAATCGAGTCACACATTCCCTTGGTAGAGAACACTATTATGCTTTTGATGACCAAAACAGTGTATTTATAGGCACCAGGTAAAGCATCCACAATTCCACCTGGTAAATGTATATTAACTGCTGAGTCCAGACAAAGCACTGTCCTGGGGATGAGGTGGAAATGTGGTAAAGGCAGTATGATTTTGAAGTACACGGTAACACACCTGGATCAGATTGATCTTTGATCAATTTGATTTTTTTTTCTTGCATTTCTGATGATGACAGTTTGGTTGAATTTGACCAAAGGAAAAAACAAAAAGTGCAACATCTACTAGGCAAAAGGAGGATGCTGTTTGTAAATATACCACAGCATTTGCAATTCTGTTGTATGAGAAAATGCAAGCTACCAGCAATTCCTCCAGAGTAGCTGCTTGAATGTGCCACAGAGACACCCAGGGTCAGAGAGTGACTGCGCTGACCCAGGCAGTCATAAGTTCCTCAAGATGATCACACTAGAGTTCATTTTCAAGAGACTTATAGAAGTTTCTGCTGGTATTAAAAATTTTAAATATTTTAAATATTTAACTTTGTTTGTTTATGCTGTACCTTGTTCCAGAAAGGATTAAAGCATCTAATACCAAATAGAAGAGGTTCACATTACTGGAGAGGGGAAGAGTGAGCACTTGAGTTACATCTGCCATACAAATGTCAAGCTGGTTCGGAATGGGACTTGGACCCTGTTGATTCAAACTCGGAAAGCTTTTCTAAAACAGAATATTCGATTCAACACACAATTCTCCAGCTGCTGAGCAACAAGAAAGGAGCTGAGAACTCATTTCTAGAAGAAGTATGGGATGAGATTTATTGACTGAACACAGTTTCAGATAAAGCATTCACATGTTCTCCTTTGTCCTCCCAGCCCAGGTGCATACTTACCTGCACCTGACCTGGGGCAGCTGTAAAGCAGCACAGTATAGTGGGAAGCATTGCCTGGCTTGCATTTCTGTCTCACCACTTGGCACATCAGCTAAGCTTCCAGTTCCTCAGTTTCCTCATCTGAAAATGTAGCTAATAGCAATCTTCTCCTCAGAGGATTATTGGAAAGATTACAGAATTAATACATGTAAACAGTGCTAGGCACATACAAAATGCTCAATAAATGTTAGCTGTAATTATTATTTTAAGCACAGTGAGAACAACAGAAGTAAAGACCATGGCTTTGTCATTAGGAACTTCCAATCTAGCTGGAGATAAGATTGCCAAGGGAGAAATCATGGTGATGGAGAGATGGGTTTTCTGAAAAAAAGTGGGTTAGGACTCTGCTTCAGGAGGTCAAGTGAGAGGGAGATGATGCCATTTTCAAAATCTTAGAGGAGGCTTCCTACAGGAGCATAACTAGGTGGAATTCAATAGGTAGGATTCAGGCAGAGAACAGGTCATTTCAGATAACGGCAAGCAATGATCACAAAAACATGAACAAAGGAATGAATACTGTATTTGTAGAAGAGGAAAAAAAAAACTCCATTATCTTGGAGTGGTGGAAAAGTCATAAAAACTGCTCAGGAGGACCCATTTGGGAGGAATTTCAGGACCTGGCAAAAGTGGTTGAACCTGATGTGGTTAGAAATAGGAAGGAACTGGCAATCTGTCATCAGGGGAGAGACACAGAGAAAGTGGTGTTTCAGGAAGGTGAACCTGGTGGGGCATGCAGGTTGGATGGACTGGGATAGTTCTGAGTCAGGGAAGCCACAACAGGGCCACTCCAGGGGTGAGGTGATGTGGCTCACGGCACACCAGTGCTGGGAGATAGGAAATGATGAATGGAAGAGGCACTCTGTGGAAAGAATGGCGGGCCTTGGCCAATGACTAGACATAAGGTCTAAATACACGGGGTTTAGAGTCTGACGGAATGGGTTTCAGGCCCAACTCTGTCACACAGTAGCTTTGACTCGGGGCACTGTCACAGGATGAACGCAACATCTTCCTTTGCAAAATGGATATGAGTGTCCATATCACCTGAATGAAAAGCACTTAGCACAAGGTTTGGCTTCTCCCAAAGTGATCAAAACATGGCAACCATGTCTTTATCATGCGTTGGCATGATAAAGACGTAGGAAAGAGAGGCTAAAAAAACTGGTGTTCTATACTTGGTCCTGAAGCCACTGACTGAGACATACTCCTGGCCAGTCCCTGATTCCCTCTTCCAGAGACCTCATTAACATTTAATATCAGCCATTTAATGCCTTGTAGACAAATTGCGGTGTCAGTATAAATGGAGACTTGTTTATTATATCCTTTTTATTGCATACCTAATCCATTTCCATCTCTCCGGGGAAATCAAGTCTTTCCAAAAATATCAAACGAAAGGAAAATAGTGATAACCTTGTTTCATTTAAAAGGCACAGCTTAGCCGGGCTCGGTGGCTCAGCCTGTAATCCCGCGCCTTTGGGAGGCTGAGGTGAGTGGATTGCCTGAGCCTGCGGGTTCGAGACCCACCTGGGCAGTGAGACCTCATCTCTACAATAAATCAAAAAATCAGCCGGGCGTGGTAGTGCATGCCTGTAATTCTGGCTACTCCGAAGGCTGAGGCTGAAGGATCGCCAGAGCCCAGCAGGTAGAGGCTGCGGTGACCAGGAGCGGCCACTGCACTCCAGTCTGGGCGACAGAGTGAGACTCCACCCCAAAAAAAAAATAAAAATAAAAAATAAAAAATAAATAAAAGACACAGCTTAATTTTTTTTTAAGTAAGTACTTTGCACTTTATTTCATAAGAAGAGGGAGGAAAATGATGACACATTGTGCCAGGGATTACCTGCCCATTTTAAGCCCTGTCAGCAACACAAAGACTTAAGCCAAAGTGAAATCCAGGGCGTGTTACCCCTTTAAACCTTTGTGTTAACTCAAGAGGACTGAAGGCATGTCTGCAGGTTATGGCAGGAGGTTTGTGATGGGTTCAGAAAACCTTTAAAGAAGTACACTATTATCTCAGGTAGGTGTGTTTCAGAGAATCTAAACGGAATTTACTCTTCTCTTTTAGTTCCTGAAAAATGTTTCTCAGCTACCTATGTTTCCCAAGTTCGTCTTGCACAACACAGACCATGGAGGTGAGCTGCGTTTGATCTAGTAAGTCTGGAACGAACAGCTAAGAGAGTTGGTGACACAGGGAAATAACTCCTCAGCATGCCTTTTTGACCTTTGCGAACTATCCTTGATGGCCCTGCGCATGCCAGTATTTATCTCCCTGTCAAGCTTGTGGTATTTGGAAACAAAGTTTTGAGAAAAGTCACAAAAATCAAAGGAGATTGGGCAAAATGAGCTACTGCTGATCAGCACAAATTATCAGCCCTGGAAGTCACTGATATAAGGACTTCAGACTCTTCCAGAAACCAGAAGGCGAGAAATGATGGAGTAACTTCCCTAAAGTCTGCTAAAACATATTCACTGAGTACTTTCCAGTCAACCTAGACTCTGGAATGCCTGTGCAATTATCATGTTCTTTCCATCCTTTACACATGCAACTTATTACTATTACAACATCAATGAGTTTTTACTAGGCAGCCCTGCTTCCTTACTGAATAAAGCCCAGGCCAGTGATTGCTTTTATTACAGAAGGAAATACATGGCTTCTCACCAATCCTTTGGAGACAGTGGCATTGGAAAAAGAACCTCCAACAGACGTGGTACAGAAGAATTGCTGCTACTCACTAGTGACATAAGACCCCAAAAGACATACCTTTTAGGCTGGGCACAGTGGCTCGCCTATAATTCTAGCACTATGGGAGGCCAAGACGAGAGGAATGCCTGAGCCCACGGGTTCAAGACAAGCCTGGGCAACTTGGTGAGAGCTCATCTCTACAATAAATCAAAAAATTAGCCAGGCATGGTGGTGCACGCCTCTAGTCCCAGCAACTTGGAAGGCTAGGGCGGAAGGATCACCTGAGCCCAGCAGTTCATGGCTACGGTGGCTGTGAGTGTGCTACTGCATTTCAGCCTGGGTGACAGAGTGAGATTCCAACTCAAAAAAATAAAAATAAAAATAAATGCCTTTTGTCACTACAGAAGCTCCAGAGCACCCATAACCCATTACCTATATGTGCTCTTGTAGGTCCTCTTGGACCTGGAGATCTGCTCAACACATTAAAAGTCACATGACCTCGGGCAAGTAACAACATCTCTGAAGTTCAGTCTCTAGTCTTTAAAATGGAGCCAGTATCTACCCACCTCACAGGGCATTGTACAGGTAAAATGGATCAGTGCACATGAAATCTTTAGGATGATGACTGGCACGTGGGAATCATTCTATAAATATAATAGTTATTGCTATTCATGTAAAATTTTAAAACTATAACCTCTACCTACTGGACTGTGTTGGTATTCAGGGCTATGAGTAAATCATTTTCAATAGAGAAATCTTCCTTGAATGAAAGAGGAACAAATTGAAACTTGGCTTCAGCTCCACAATACTGTTGGATCAACTGTTTCTTTAGAAATTTCTATTTTCTCTGGGTCTCTTTAACAATCATCTTTAGCAAAGCAGATCAGATTGCCCATATGGATGACCCAATGCTATCATTTTAATACTGTAAGCTGCAAATTGTGTAGACAAGATTAATGAGAAGACAAATGTCTTAAAGTCATGGAACCACTGGACTATGGAGCTGCCCAGACCCTTGAAAATCTCATTTAACTTCTTCATGGTACAGACGGGAAGAGGGAAAATGTCTTGCCATGGGCACAAGTCATGAAAGGAACAGAGGCAAAACTAAAATCCTTAATCCAGGGACTTCCTGGCCAGTTCCACTGTTAATTAAAAATATTAGCTGTTCTTTGGAGTTTTAGTTGAACTTGACTATAGAATCATCTGTATTTGGTGCCATTTTTTGGTGGGAGAAGGGGGTGGAGGGTCTTTTTTTAGTTACTGATTCAGTTCTTTCAATGGTTATTATATATTCAGGTTTGCTTTCTATTTTATTTTGGATTTTTTAAGGAAATTGTCCACTGTATCTAATTTTTAAAACACATTGGTTCAAAATTATTTATAATACTTTTTATCATAAAAAGTTCTTATTGTATCTGTAATTATGACCCTATTTTTCTTTCCAATGAAGTATTTTGTATCTTCCCAGCTTCTTTTCTTTTGTTTAACCTGAACAAAGATTAGACTATAGAAGAGATGCCAACAGAACTTTCTGTGACAATGGAAATCTATTACCCGCATTGTACAAGATGAGTAGACCTACCTTGTCCAATACCATAGCACTAGTCACTAGCTCAATGTGGCTACTAAGAACTTTGAAATGTAACTAGTGTTACAGAGGAACTTGAATTTGAAGTTCTGTTGAATTTCAATAAATTTAAATAGTCGCATGTGATTACTATATTGGACAGTGCAGGTATACATGGCCTTTTCAAGGATTCCACTCTTATTTTTGTGGGTCATTTCTGTTATTACTGTTGTTGATGTGTTTCATTTCATTTACTTATGCCTTTAAAAACTCCCTTCTGTTTACTACTTTATCTTTACTCTGACTCTTGTTATAATAAAGACCAATCATTAGCTAAGAAACAGGCCAGGGCAGGGTTCTATTGAGGCCTGAGTCCCTTTCCTTGGATCCAAGTCCCAAAGTCTCAGTAAGAAAGACCAATGAAAAAGTGACTGAAAAGAGAAGATGAAAAGCTAAAACCCTCCAGAGGGAAACCAAGCCAGAATATTTTTTCTGGCCGGGCACGGTGGCTCAAGCCTGTAATCCCAGCACTTTGGGAGGCAGGGTCAAGAGGATTGCCTGAGTCCAGGGATTTGAGACCAGCCTTGGCAACTTGGTGAGATCTCGTCTCTATGACAAATCAAAAAATTAGCCAGGCAGGTTGGTACACGTCTGTAGTTCCAGTTACTTGGAAGACAGGCGGAAGGATCGCCTGAGCCCAGCAAGACGAGACTGCAGTGGCCATGAGTGTGTCACTGCACTCTATCCTGGGCAACAGTAAGACTCTGACTCAAAAAAGAGAGAGAATATTTTCTCTCCTCCCCAAAATGAATAAGTTGAATCCAGTATGATACTGAAAGGAAAATCAAAATGCTTGAAGAACAGGTTGTGGACTGGGAACTCCCACGTAATTGGATTCCTCCTTGGGACTTCAGGCTCGGACACCAGATACTTTGTAGAGAGTGTCCTGCTAGCTCTGCTGAAATCTGGACACCATGGGCCATTTTTATATGGGGAATTTTTTTTATACAAATGGAGTTGAGAACCGGGAGCTTAGTTATCTAGGGATTTCATCATTTGAGACTAAGAAGTAGAGATGAAAGCAACAGGAAAAAGAAGTAGATGAACTACTGTAAAGGAACAAGAAGTAATCTCCCTCTGCCTGAACGGAGTCTGGCTTCAGGCTAGAAGAGAGAACCGCCTTTGTAAAACAAAGAGAATCTATTATACTTCCAGACCCCCAGGCCTCGCTACTCACTGGGAGCCACTGAGCAACATATACTGTGAAGCTCACTACTTCACAGGGCAGAGGGGTGACCAGGAGGCCATGGCTCCCAGAGACACTTAGAAGCCACTGTGTGCTAAACTCTAGAAGGCTGACTGCTTCTGTGTTGAGCCTGGGGTTGGAAGGAAAGCAACAGGCTTATCTCAAAAGGACTCTTAAACACCAAAAATAAAAGGAATGAATCTAAAGCATATTGAAACTTATGGTGATTTGAACAGCACGTTAGTTAAAGTTAGCTTATGATTTCCAGTTTTCCTAGTTATTTTACTAAAGTAATCCAAGTTTTCGTATAATATATCCCTTACTTCTTTCTACTTTTGAATAGTACTCTAAATGACCAAAGAATCCTAAACACCTACGTTATGTAATTACCTGTATGCCCAGAATGCCACTAGCTGTTCCCTGATAATGTATTTCACTAAACAACCAATTGCAGAACCAGGCACTCTGCCAGGGGCTGGGCTTGCAGTAGCAAGTCATACAAGTAAGGTACTTCTCATGGATGGATAGTCTACTGAAGACAGGCAGATATGTTAACAAACAACATAATTCATATGGTGACAAGTGCTATCAAGAGTACAAAATGGGAACGTGATAGAGAGGATGGGGAGGGCAGGAGAAGGCCTTGAGATGGTGATGTCCAGGAGAATCTCTTCATGAGGTAACAGTTAAGCTGAGCCATATGATGAGAAGGAGCCAGTCTTCTAAAATTGGAGGGGGGTGGGCTGCAGGCACAGGAAACTTCAGGCTCAGAGGTACTGTGGTGGCAATGAGCTAGTCATGTTGGTGGGGCAGTGCAGAAAGAAAGTCAGGGTTCCAGGAATTTGATGAACCAGCACAAAGTGGCATGTTAGGAGCAGGGAGAGTGAGTGATACAGAAACCAGGCCCGAGGTGCCCTTGTGAGCCAGAGTAAGGACTTTGGATTAATCAAAGATTCACTAAATATTTGAGGCCTTTCTCCTAAAGTATATTGTCAATAAGACAGTTTTTATACTTTCTTACTTACTCTCAAAGTATAGAAGATCTTGATCAGGGTGAGCTGTCCTTAAAGAAAGGGCAGATTACATCGGTGTTTTTTGTTCAACGAGTTGGGCAAGAAACCAAGTTCTTCCAAGAACTCCCCCTGTGTCCCTAACCATCAAAAGCACTACAGTAGGAGCTTCACAGAGTTCAGAGGCCTCCCTGACGGGCACATAGTCAACTCAAGTAAGCTCAAACCCCTTGGCAATCATCCTGCTTCCGCCTCTGGGTTTTACACAGATATATATATTTTTTTCTCTGCCACTGGGAAAAGTACATAAAAATAGGTGTGCCACTTGAAAATTAAACAGAGAGTAAATACCCAGGGTAGCTGGGCTGTGATCTAGATAACACCAGAGAATCTAAGAGTGGGAAGTCACGTAACATAAAAATAAGAATGAAAGAAAGGATCATGGCAGTAATGATCCGTTTGGAAAAAAAAATAGATGGAAAGAATTTGGAAGGTAACAACTTCCAGATGGTCCTGGTGGTGAAGATAGCTATATATAGAGAAAGAGGGGCTAATTAGTTCCTGGGCCGAGGCCCCAGTTTCTGTTAAGTAAGTGATTGTCTCATGGTGGTTTAGTTCAATACCAGGGGACACACACCACATTGCGAGTAAATTAAGTATTTGGGTTTTTTTTTTCCCCAAGCAATGGGAATTGCCCAACTTTAATACAATTAATTAAGACTCAGTGAATGTTTAATTTGGTTCTGGTGCTTGTACTAGAGACACAATGGGTTCTTTGTTTTGGCCAACCTCCTAAATATTGGGAAAAGGGAGAAAGACTGAAAAAGAGCAAGGGTTAGTCAACAGCTTTACCCCAAATGCTCAGATGCACAAGTTGGTTTCCAAATATAACAGCCAATTCAGTGAAATCCAAGAGATTGCCCTTGAAGGAGGCTGTGAACCTTCCAGGAGGAGTGAAAAAATATTGCCTGACGCCTCTGGGTTGGCACCGAAAGTTACAAGCTAGTCTTTCAAAATCCCCCTCAAAAACTCTAGCTCTGCCAACTAAATGGACCATCTTTACAGTGCACGCTCAACTGAACTCCCACTTGGTTTCTTCCTATTGTTGAGTCAAGAGCCCTCAGCAGTGCAAGGAAGGCTGAGAAAATTGAGCAGGTATGAAGAGTATTTGAAATGCACTTTCCAGAATAACGTGACCAAATGGACAACTTTTGGTCAGCCACCAGCCATCACCTGACAGGCAGCTAGACAAAGATGTAGAGATTTTTATCATCAGAGAATCTACACTATTGGCTTCTGAGAGCATTCCACAAACAGAAACAATAACAACAAAATAAAGTGCTTCTGTTTACTGTGTATCTATTGTGTGTCAGCCCTGTGTGTGGTGTTCCACTTATATGATCTCATTCAACTTTCACAACAATGTTGAGTGGTCAATGCTCTTATCATCCCCTATTGAACATATGAGGAAGCTGAAGCTTTGAGATATTAAGTCTTTTGTCTAAGGTCTCATAGCTAGTAAATTGAGGAACTGGGATTGCCACCAAGGATGCTTGACCCTGGAGTCTGCACTAACTCTTGCTCACACCTGATACTGTGCTAAGGTACTCTCTAAATGAGCTCCCATAGGGTGGATGAGCTAGCAGACTGCCAAATAGCTGGGCTTCTCCATGCACCTCAGCAGAGGAAGGCTTGATCCTTTAGCCAAAGAGGAAATGTGTGCTGTATGCCCATGTGCATATCAATTTTCAGAGCTGGCAAGTGGCAAGAACCACCAGGGGATCCGTAGAACTTCAGTTTCCCGTCCCGGTCAAGTTGGACCTGAGAACTAACTGGCTGAAGAAGAGAGGCAAGAAGGCTCAGGGTATGGATGACCATGAGGTGCAAGCCACTTTTTTTTTCTGGAATCTGGTCTTAATCCACTGCTGGA
This sequence comes from Cephalopachus bancanus, assembly GCA_027257055.1. Classification (NCBI taxonomy): domain Eukaryota; kingdom Metazoa; phylum Chordata; class Mammalia; order Primates; family Tarsiidae; genus Cephalopachus; species Cephalopachus bancanus. The sequence continues at coordinate 4,425,151 of JAPVLO010000087.1, forward strand.
AGGCTGTCAGGCTCTGGAAGACCGGGTGAGATAGATAAGGAGGCAAGGACCATTGGCCCAAAGTCCCATCTCTCTATTCTCTTAAACTGACTTCAGAAGAAGACCAAGTGGCGACCCAAAGACATATGACTTTGCCATAGGTTAATTATCCCTCACTCCATCCTATAGGATCCTTAGCAGCCTGAGACGATTGCAGTCCTAACCTAGAACTTTAAGACTACTCAATAAAAGATGTAACTTATCTAAGTAATTGTTGAATCATAAAATTTAGAGCTGGTAAGACTCTTGGGAATAATTTAGACCAATGTCACCTACTTGTTAATTAATACCAACTCATATCCAAAATCCTCAATACAGTTCTGTGGAAGAAAGGAAGGAAGAAATAAAGGAAGTTGCTGCGTCAGTCAGCTAAGTTTCCAAGAGTCTAACATGTTCCAGATTAGTAGCAAAACCAGGACTAAAACACAAGTATCTCAGTTCTTAGAATGTGGTCTTCCCATTTTATTATCCTGTCACTGTTTTTTCCTGAGTACCCACTAGTTGTCCATCTGTCCATCTATCCATTTAATCGAGAGAACTCTTACTGCCTACTATCTGCTAGGCATTTGGGAGTGCAAAGGTAGATAACATCCCTCTTTTGTGGGTTCTGAGACAAGCACCAGAGCCTAGTACTGTGCCTGGCCTACAGAAGCACTGGATAAATATTTGCTAAAGAGATGCATGAAACACCTAGATAACATAATCTGGAGTAGATCGTAAGGAGCTAGGAACACCTTCAACAACTGGAAAAGTACCTGATGCAGAGAAGGCACTCCAAAATATTTGGTGAATGAATGGGTAGATGAACAAACAGAAGTGAGTCCAGCATCATCTGCACTGCTGGGCCTTAAGGACACTAGGCAGTAGGGTCTATGAAGGAATGACTTTCTCACATGACCATTTCAAGGGGTCTTCTCTTAGTTCAGGGGCTAAGAGCTCAGGTCACTGGAATCAGAAAGATCTGCATTAGACTCCTACTCTGCCACCTAGTCATCATATGTTCTTGGTCAAGTCAGCACTTTGTCCTCTCTGATTCTTGTTCTCTAAGAGGACAAAATAATAAAACCTTCCTTATTAAGTTGATGGGAATATTAAAACTTGAAAAAGTAAAATGCTCAAAAAATATGAGCAAATCCCACCAGGAACTCCTATCAGGCCTAACTAAAAACCTGTAAATTCCATCCATCCATCTACCCACCTACGTATCTGCCCATGTATGCATGTATCATTTGTGTATGTATGTATCTATCTGTACTTCCTGTTCACCAAAAATTATCTTAGCACTCTAGAAATATCAACATACTTAATCCTCATAACAACCCTATGAGTCAGGTTCTATGATCTTCCACTTTTTAGATAAGAGCAACAAGGAATAAAGAAGTTAAATGGCCTGCCAAAGTCACATAGCTAGAAAGTGGCTGACTGGGGTCTCACACAAGGAGCCTGGCCTTGTCTGTGCTCCTAACCACTATGCTGTGCTGCCTGCTGACATGGAAGGAAGCTCATTTTCTGACCCCTGGAAACATGAATGGTCTTTTCTCCACTGTTCCTGTAGGGTACAAAACTCCAAGACACTAACTAATAAGAGATAATACTTTATAATTTAAAAAAGGTGATTATCAAAATGGTCATGTCAAAATGGCCATGTCAGCCTGGCAAGGCATAACTCCAAACCGGCTTGGCAGAGGAGGAAACTGAGAGCCAGAGAAGGCACATGGTTCACCCAAGCAAATAGCACCGGGACACCATTGACAAAACATTTTTCATCCATATAGCTCTTGCAGCACCATCAGGCTGTGGGCAATGTGGCTTCTCTACCCATGACACAGGTGGGTGGTCCTGGAACCTCTCTTGATTTGATTCCAGAGAAAGTCTAAGATGTCCAGACATCTTTGGTGGCATTTATCACCTTAGAAGATTTGATTATGCACCATCTTCTGAGCCCTCTCCTGAACACCTGAATTCTTTCTGTTATAAGCATACTTGTAATAAAGATAGCAGTTTTTCCTTGTTAGTACTGTAAGCCAGGAACTTCTCGTGTCATCCCATTTAACCTTATAGTAGCCCCATGGGTTGAGTGCTGCTGTCTACATTTTTAAAATGAGTGTAGAACCACCTTACACTAGTCTGGATGGCTATTATTAAAAAAATTTTAAAAAAAAGTAGATGCTGGTGTGGATGCAGAGAAAAGGGAATGCTTATACACTGTCTATGGGAGTGTAATTAGTACAACCTCTGTAGAAAGTGGTGTGGAGATTACTCAAAGAACTAAAAGTAAATCTACCATTTGATCCAGCAATCCCACTACAAGACATCTACCCAAAGGAACAGAGGTCGTTATATAAAAAAGACATCTACATCCACATGTTCATCACAGCACAATTCACAATTGCCAAGATGTGGAATCAACCTAAATGCCCATCAACCGATGAGTGGACAATGAAAATGTGGTGTGTATACACATGGAATACTATGTAACCATAAAAAGAATGAAATTGTGTCCTCTGCATCAACATGGATGAAGTTGGAGATCATCATCCTGAATGAACTGACTCAAACACGAAAATAAAACACCTCATGTGGTTCTCACTCATATGTGGAAGCTAAATGGTGACAAAGAGGGAAATCATTGGCTAGGCAGAGTGGCTCAAGCCTGTAATCCCAGCACTGTGAGAGGCCCAGATGAGAGGATTGCCTGAACTCAGGGGTTCAAGACCAGTCTGAGCAACTTGGTGAGACCTCGTCTCTACAATAAATAACGTGTGGTAGCACGTGCCTATAGTTTCAGCTACTTGTAAGGCTGAGGTGGAAGGATCACCTGAGCCCAGCAGGTCGAGGCTGCAGTGACCCTGAGTGTGCCACTGCGCTCCAGCCTGGGAGACAGAGTGAGATTTTAACTAAAAAAAAAAAGGATGAAAATAATAGACACTAGGGACACCAAAAGGGGGTGGGGGGAGGGATTAAGGTTCAGAAACTATCTTTAGGGCACAATGTTTACAATCTGGGGAATGGGCCACCTGAGACCCAATCCCCACCACGACACAATACGTCCATGTAACAAACATGCATGTGTACTCCATGAATCTAAAAATTTTTTTTAAAAGACAGGTAAAAAATGGATACAGAGAGTTTCTTTTATTGCTCTATCTAGCCACCTGCCCAGCCCTATGGCATGCCAAGACTAGGCCAGGCATTGAGGTCTGAAGATGAACAAAACTAGCACTGTCTCTGCTCTCTTGGAGGCTGATCAACTAGACTCCACAAAGAGTGGTAATGTGGCATAGGACATCAGGAGTCGGAATGAGAGGCAGGTGCTACGTGATGAGCACATGGATGTAGGGAACCTGCCCAGCTTGAGTGAAGGGAGATTCTCCCTGATGAAGCAGAAGGTGGGCATGAATTGGAGTTAGCTGAGTCAAGGGGATGGGTGGGGGTAGGTGTGGAATGAGCAGGGCAACAGGAAGAGCATGCATAGGGCTTGGCAGTAAGAAGGATCAAGAGACCTCCATGGGCTGGGCCCTTCCCTGTCTCACCCATAGTTACCCAGCTGGTTCTAGAGGGATAGGGGCACACACCTAGGTGGTTCCTTCCACTGCACCATTCTGCCTGCCCTTTGTATAACATAAAGCTCCATGACCTCACGACGATGATTTCCTTACCTATGGGTGAGAAATTACATGATGACAAAAAATGTCAGGGACACATTACTAACCATTTAAAATTATTTTTATTTTATCAACTGTGCCAGATCTACATATACATTTGAAAAGTAGTCTGTTGTTCTATAGTATTGACTTATCAGTCCATTGAATAGACTGGCACATTGGGAATTTTAGAAAATAAGTCCATATCCCTTGCCCACAAGGGTTCAGAAAGGGTAGAACCACTGACCAACATATCTGTATCCCTCCACTAGTTTGTTGGCTCCTTTGGAGCTGCTGCTTACTTAGTGCCTGGCATATAACAAGTGTTGAACTTCACATGTGTTGACAGCACAGATGCATGCATGAATGGCCTTTCATTCATTCAACACATTTATTGAGTGCCTACTATGTGCCAGACTGTGGTTCCAGACCCTGGAGCTGCAGCAATAAGCCAAATGGGTGAAAAGTCTGCTCTCATGGAGCATATATTCTACAGAGTTCAGGCAGAATGAATACACTACTCCTCTCGTACGTTATTCCAAAGCAAAACTAAACCTTAAATGATTCTGTCCTTGATCCTTTTGATCTACAGAAAGACGACTCCCATGCACATCCCTCCAGTCTCTTCTCCTTTCTCATCACAAAGCACACCATGCCTGTGAGTCAAGAGTCCTGGGTGGGAGAGGCCACATGCTCCTCCTGCCTCGCACATGGCCTGCAAAAGGTTCCATTTGTGTTGCAAGATCAGGGGACTTGCCACTCCAAAGAAGCCCCTTCAGATGTGGGGAGTTTGTCAGCACTTATCAAACGCAGCCAAGACCTCTGCATTAGGGCCAGCTTAGCGCAGAAGGGTCTGGTTCCCCCCTTCCTAAGTATGTGGTTTTTACAGCAGGTCTGAAGGGGTGGTGAGGAATTCAGGTCATGGAATGCCCCAGACATGAAGACAGTTTATAAGAATCTGCTCACGCCGTAAGTAACAGACAAAAGTTGAAGTAATTTTATTTTCTTTGAATATTGCTTTTTATATATCCATGTATTCTCCCCGGATATCCAATGCAGAGTGCCTTGGAGCTACTTGGGATGTATGTACACCATACATCCATGCTCCTGCTATTTATTGGGACCAACTTGCTCCGTTTCTACAATCCTGCCTGAATTCTACCTATTAAATATTGTCAGTCCCAACTGTAACATAATCCTGGCTGAGATTCACATACAAGATGTAATCTTGACAAGCCATTTGGAATCTCTTCTTAAAAAATGTAAAAGCCAGCATTCTTCCAGAGGAATGAATCAGTCTGATAAAAATGTCTACAGGAAAAGCCTAATCAGTTCATTTGAGAACCTGTCAGTAGAACCTCTACTTAGACTGTAAGATTAAACCATCTTCATAAATTGTCATTAGAAGAAAGCGTGGTCCATTTGGCTAAGATGGTCTTCTCCTATTTCCAGTTAGAAACTCTGGTTTGCATTTATTGCATGGAGACGCTGGCAGAAGCTATGTCTAGAGTGAGCATTAAGAGGATAATGAAATCTCACTTTTGCTCACTAATAGTGGCTCATTTTTAACCTGCTAAAGCAGGTAAGCAACTTTTCTCTTTTCTACATCAGTTCAGAAAGTTCTGAAAGGGAAAACCTGCCTCATTTTATTTTTCTTTTAAATATCCTTTTTTTTGACTTCTTATCCAGATAATCACTTGCTGATTATTTTAAAGGTATGCTAATATTTACAAAAATCCTCCAAGATCTCTGTCAGGTTGGAACAGGAAATGTTTTATGTCATTTTAATGTTTATCAACATTAATGGTAAAATCATATCATTATGAGGAAAAACATTTTCAGACGATTTCTGATATGGTTTGAAGTCATTAGAGTGCAAGTTCAGGAACACACACAAGGGAAGCATCTCAACCAACAGAGGCCCCGCCAAGTAGGTAGCAACTTTACTCACCCATCACTTTAAACAGAAACGGTGTTTGCCAGACGTTTTTTTGAAAATTCATTTTCAACGTTTTTGTCATTCTTCCTTTCTCACAATAATCCATATGAATGGGGAAGAATAAGGACAGACATGGGAGATGCCATCAAAAAGCATGGCTGACGGTGCAGAATTTAGAGACTAATAGGACCGGTTCCAGTCCTGGTTCTGCGCCTTGCTGACTGATGACTTTGGGCAAATCACTCAGTCTCCCTCAGCCTCCATTTCCCCATCCGCAAAATGGGGTAAAGACATCAATCGCCTCACATGGCTGTTAACAAGGATTGAGCACAGCACTTGGGACGCTTTGTGGGCTTAGCACAGTGTATAGAGCATCTTAGATGATCAATAATTATTTCTTCAATCAATTAATAAATGATCAATGAATGATTCTATTCCTACCAATACTGTAATATGCGAAATCAGAGGTTGGCAATCTTTTTCTGTAAGGGACCAGCAAGTAAATATTTTAAGCTTTGTAGGCCATATGGTTTCTGTTACTATTCAACTCTGTGTTTTAGCATGAAACCAGCGACAGAAAATAAACGAATAAGAGTGGCTATGCTCCAATAAAACTTTATTTACAAAAACAGGCAGGGACCTGGATCTGGCCTGCAGGCCATAGTTAGCAGACCCCTGTTCTAAAGGGCTCACTTGCTAAGGAAAAACCAGATCGGACTCTCAAAATAAGTGTTAAGTCATGACTTATAAGCCCAGTGTTAGACCAAACATTCACAGGGAAGCTAGGAGGTGATGAGAACTCAGCTTCTCCCAGCTTCACTGAAATCATTTGCTGCACCCTGTCACACTCTCCCTCACTATTTCCAGGACCCATCCTGGTCTCACAGATATGCTGGGTTTCTCTTACCTCCCAGTGTCTCTCCTGGGGACTTGCTTATGCTGTGAACCAGCCTGTTTCGCCCCCTGGGACCAGGCCTGTGACCGAGGCCCTGGAAGGTCAAAGGTCCTCCTGGAATGCTCCCCTGCTTTTCCTACTCAAGTTGACGACAGCCCTCCTCTGTGCAAATCCTCAGATATAGGGAGAGGAACGTTCTCATTTATGTCTAGGCAGCGGAATGGAAATGCAATTCCTTCTCATACTCCTTTTCATCTCGGAATAGAGAATGACACTGCAGAATGAGGAAAGGTATGGACAAAAGCTGCTAAAAGGATGGGTGGGACTGTGTTGAGGTAATATTTCTACCTGCTGAGGGTTCATCGTGTTCCAAGCACTGCCAGGAGCCACGCATGTACAGAGGGAGAAGCAGAACTCAGAATGCATAGAGAACTTGTCCAAAGACAAACTGGAAACATGGACTGGTACCTGAACTCGTCTGACCCAGGTCTGACCAACTCTAAGTCAGTTCAAGTTACTAAAAAACAATCTCTGTCCCTGGGTACAAATGGTAACTCTAATCCATCAAGTACTCACTGGAGCCAGGTTTTCCAATTTAGTAAGATTTGCAAGCATTGTACTTATTCATGTATTTACTTGTTTTTTGCCAACTCCCCTACTAGACAATAAACTCAAAAGAAACTGCTCTCTATATCCAGCATAGGCCATGGCACATTGTAGGTGTGTATCATGTATTTTTAGAACTAGTGAATAAGGAAAAATAATACAGACATTAGATAGCAGTAGCTATCTACAGGTCAGACACTGGGCTAAAATTTGACATATATGCTCTCACTGACCCCTTCAACTCCACAAGTCAGTACTATTATTTTTCCCATTTTATTGATGATAAAACTAAGGTTTTGAAAAGTTAACACTTTTAGCCCAAGGTTAGAAAGCTAACAAATGGCAAAAGCAATAATTGAACCCAATTCTCTTAACCCAGATTCCTCTTACTCTATTCAGTTCCCCCCACACAATGATTTCCCTTGTCCCAACCCAGACAGTGAGCCCGCTGGCCCAGGGCCCATTCCTGCCACAACAAAAAGTCATCTTTTCTCTTTCTCCCTGACCATGTTTGTTCCTAGTGTCTGGAAACTGCCCTCACCTAGAAAATCAGGATAATTTTCCATTGTCAACATACATCCCAACCTCCTCCATGGGGTTTTTGTGAAAATTAACTCCATTCGCAGCCATTAATTAAGTTGTTAAAAGCACAAGTAGCTTTTTCTCCATTTTTACATGGCTTCCCAAATGGTTAATGCAGAGTTCTTTCTTGGTGCATGCACAAGGAGCTCATAACTTTTCAATGGATTATGAAAGTTATTCCCCCAGGGGCTCAGCAAAGCAGTCATCGCTGAGCATAGCTTTCGTATTACGTCAGTGAGTCCAGTCCTTCCTGAGCTAATGGCAGTTCTTAATAATATTATTGGAATTATTATTACCTTCAATTAAAAGGTTGGCCATGAACGACTTACTACTTTAGAGAGATTCCCCAAAGAGTCACGTTAGAGTTTGCAGTCTTTTCGCCAAAGGGCACCATAAGAACAGGAACCAGAGTCCTTGCCCATCCCCCAAGTAAGTACATTAATTAATACATACACAGCAGTCAAATACTTTTATGTTGCTGGCTGGCTACCAGGTTTTAAACTGACTTCCTTAAAGGTAGATAGGGCTGGCTAATCACTACCACTTTATTCTAAAAACTAAAAGGAAATCAGGAAAACTTTAAGCATTTTTCTTTATTTCTACTCATCAAAATACTAGAATAGTAATATTAGAATAGTACTTACAGTACAGTCACAACCTTTACAGAATAGCTCCTTCTTATCTTGTGGGAGCCAGTGGGCAACAGGATTTGGTTTCAAAGACAATATGATGAATGGTCCCTGGTAAAAACACTACCTACTACATCTCCCTAGATAATACCTGAGCGTTGAAAACATCCTGGAGAAATGCCCTCCAAACCAGGTGAATTGCTCACCGGATTCAGGGTCAGGGAGCTACATGGCTTGACTAGGCCCTTAGGGCTGGAGGTGGTTCTTGAGGAAAAAACCAGGAGTGTGTAGGTTGGGTCAAAGTGGACTTTGGCTGTACCCAGAATCTGATGCTCAGACACCATGGAAATATGTCAGCCACCTTTAGGGAGACTAGGTCCAGGGGAACAGCACTACCTTTATCCACAAGGAGGAGTCACGTTAGCCTGTCCTTAAACCAAATGAGCAGAAAAGAGAACCTATCTCAGTGGCGTGGAGGGTGAATCGTGGCAACCCAGGTGTAGAACTTCAGGGGAGGAATATCTGAGGCCAGGGAAGACAGTTTATTCATACCCAGAAGGCCAGGGACCAGTATACACACCACAGAAAAGCCCCAGGAGCCTGAAGAAGGCAGAAAAAGCATAGGCTGGGGCCAAAGAGGAGGAAGATGCTGTGACTCACTGTCTGGTACACAAGGGGCACCCAAATAGTTGCCGAACCAATGAACAAATGAATGAATAAATGGGAGAGACCTAATAACCTGCTTGACCTGAAAGCTCTGTCAGCTGAAATCTACATCAGCCAAGAAATACTGCCAGTGTGCAGCAGCCACACTAATTTCAACACTTATGTTTCAATAACCCTCCCTTGCTTTTAACTCTGCGAAACCAATTCAATCGACTTGCATGGTATTTAAGTTTTTGCGGTGTGTGTGTGTGTGTGTGTGTGTGTGTGTGTGTGTGTGTGTGTGTGAATGCATACATGTGTAACTTTTGTTTCTAATAAGATTACTTACTGGAACCCCTGGGTTGCTTGTGAGTCTATCAAGGGCAGGAAGCAGATGTTCTCACATTCAGCCCAAGACTGAGAGAGAAGTGGCGCATCACTCAGGTCGTCACTGCTGCCTCTGATAAGGAGGAGGCAGGCTCACAGAGGGCTTGAGCCCCAAGGAGAGTTGTATCAGACTCGGAGGAAGCAACTTTAGGAGGACTGCCTGGAAATCCTGCACTACCTGATACCAAAAGATGCCACAGTTCGCAGGCCCTATGGCTGCATTTCACCTCCCAGGGAGAAATTTGTGGCTGTGTTGGAGCACGCAAGCTTTCACCTTGAATCTTTGTCTGCCTCCCTCCTTGGTAACTAACTTGCACTTCCTACTTCCTTGACAGCCCATTCTTGGTCCACCTGTCTTTGTTAAGGAATGAGATTCCAGGTTTTTCTACAAGGCTCAAGTTCCAGGAATGGCCCTGCAACCTGACTCTGCCCAAGTTTCTGCTTGTTCTTGACACAGATTGCTGCTTTCTCTGCTGTACCTTTCTAAAGATCCTGCCTTATCCTCAGCCCTGAAAGGAGAAACCCTACACACAGTTTTATATGCCCTAACTTATAGAATTGACTGTACCAAGTGGGGACTGCTGCTTCAGACAAACATTATCTGTCAGGCCAGCCAGTGCCTTGTAGCTTGTGACCTGGTTCTGAGATGGACCAATGAGCCTTCTCCCATAGAGACTGAGAAAGAGGAATTCCAGGAGTCTGAGCTGGTCCATGATAAGGTTGTGAGGGCATGCAGGCAGTGGCAAGGGCTTGAGGAAGTAAAGGAAACTGAATGAGAGGGGACAGAAAAGCAGACGAGAAAGTGGGAGATAAATATCCTGATTTCCAACCCCAGATCCAGTCCTGTGCAGCTCAACTACCCATCCAGGCCTTCATCTCGCCAAAGTCCTTACAGGTTTTCAACAGTCCCTGGCAGCAGATGCTCTTTCTGCCTGTTTATCATTCATTACAGTTTATTTTTGTAGCAGTACGTTGATTTTTCTTTTGGGAAATCATGCGTACCCCATTCTCAGATCCTGGAGAGGGAATATGGCACAGCCCAGTCAATTAAAATATTCTATTTCTTGGCTACACAGTAATTGGTTCATGGATAGGAACATGACAAAAGTTGATGAAATGAGATTCCATCTGGGGGGCTTTTTCTAGAACTATTGGGAAAGAGGCTTCCCTATTTCTGGGGTAATACTGTTATATAAACATCTGAAGCTATCATCAGCTATTTGTCTATTTTATGGTGACTCTTATGATAAAAGCCTACCAGTGAGTGAAGTTACCCTGGTAGAAAGCAAAGCCCAAAGATGGTGAAAAACAAAGTTCTCCTGCCATTAATTTTAGCTTCTGGATCCAGCCATACCTGAAGCCATTACACCCTGACTTTTCAGATGTAAGAGCCATCATATTCCTCCTCCTCCTACCTTTAAAAAAATAGTTTGAATTGATGCAAGAGTCTCGACTACCACATATCCCTTTTGGATTCAGATAACCAGTATAGGTTCATGTTCCTTGTAGCACAGGAACCTTCCCTACCAATCTCTTCTCCCTTTTCCTTCTACAATTGTCTTGCCATGAACAAAGTGTTCAACAAAGAGCAGAAATTCTACCTTCAGGCATCTTGGTGCCTCTGTAAACTGCATACTTACTTTCCATCTAGCCATCTTTTCCAGCCATCTTGTTAGCCCATCACATTTCTCAGTTTGATTCAAGTAATCTTAAATATCTTTGGAGAGCACAAGGAAGATTATGAGGACTATTTTATGGTGAAAAATAACCCATCACTTCCACTCAAATTTCATTGGCCAGAACTTAGCTGCACAGTGTGGAAACATAATTTTCCCTTCTTTAGGAAGGAGAAGCAGCACTGGTGAGTAGATACTTTCTGCTGCACAAAGACACACAGTAATGGCCTATGTTCAGTATTTGTTGAATGAATAAACAATGAGAAGTACGTCGAGTTAGGGTTTGTGGGTAATTCAGAGATTCCTCCTTATGCAATCAGGTAAAGAGGAAAATATATGGAAGCTGAAAAGCCATAGCCCATTGTCACCCATGGGTGAGGCCTTTCTCTTTCCCAAGGGGAACAAGCTAAGATAGCCTCTTCACGTTCACCCAAAGTTTCTCTCTGGCTCTCATGGCTTCCTCAGATCACAGGTTTAATTGACTCATTTTGTTTTCCACACTGACTTTCTCTCTCCATATAATTATTGTGTGCCATTTCTATGCTATCCTAAAGTATGCCAAATATCCCATCAGGTGGGGTGGAGAAGAAAGGAGAGAGGACAGGAAGAGTTTGCTTATTGAACTCACACTGCATATGGATTTAGAGGTGTTTTACTCTCAAGACTAAGCAGTTCAGAAGTAGATGAGGGACAACGTTTTGCTTGACTGGAAAAATGGCATTTTTACACTGAAATTTACATACATACAGGCATATGTATGCATCTATCTGCTAAAAGAAAAACATAAATATCAAATCTTGTTACCACTTTATTTACCTAGGTTTATATTTTCACAAACAAATATGGCACAGAAATTAACTCTTGAATATTTTAAAGGGATTGGCTGCCCAGCATTGAAAAACTTTTCTGCAGTGCTGATCTACCTCTGGGTGAGGCTCTGTGAGTGGGTGTTCCTGTCACTACTACTGTAGGATCCAGGTGTTTTTTTAAAGGAGTATTTTCAGAGAATTAGAATGTAAATTAAAAAATAGAATTAGTAGGCTGGGAGCAGTGGCTCATGCCTATAATCTCAGCACTTTAGGAGGCTGAGGTGGGAGGATCGCTTGAGCCCAGGAGTTTGAGACCAGCCTGGGCAATATAGTGAGACTTTGTCTCTTTAAAAAAAAATAGCCGGGTGTAGTAGCATGCACCTGTAGTCACGGCTACCATGGAGGCTGAGGCAGAAGGATCACCTAAACCTAGGAGGTCAAGGCTGCAGTGAGCCGTGATCATGTCACTGTACGCCAGCCTGGAAACAGAGTGAGATCCCAACTCAAAACAAACAAACAAACAAACAAAAATAGGATTAGCAATCACCACAGACTTAGAATGCAACTTAAAAATAAAAAACAGCTTGTCCTTGAATATTTCTTTAATATTAATCTTTCCTTGATCTTTGAAACTTTTCAAAATCTTATTCTGCCTTGAGGTAATCACTAAAAGCATCAATTATTATCATGTGAATATAGAGTCCTGGCAAATACAATGCTAGATAAAAGAGTGTCTCTAATGTCTCCCCCAGGGTGTGGTTCTGTTTTCAGTGGACTTGCTATTATATCGCTGAGAATTTTACAGGACTTAAAATAATTTGCACGCAAATTCCTTATTAGTGCTACAATCTTGGGCAAGTGACTCAACTCTCTGTGCTTCAGTTTCCTCATCTGTAAAATGTGAATAATCATTCCTACCTCACAGAACTATCATGAAAACTAAATGATTTAACACACATAAAACACTTCATAGAGTATCTGGCAAAGAGTAAAATTTAGCTACAATTATTTTCTGATTACTTTTCGATATATGTATTAGTGGAGAAGTCTATCTTTGAAGAAATTTGTGGCTCCCATTTGTAGCAAAATTAAATACAAGATGGCATCTAATGTTCACGATAAAATATTTAGAGAAAAATAAGTATGAAAATTTAAATACTCTGAATTATTAATGCAAAGCAGCTTTTGCTATAAATAGTTGGCATCTGGGTTTCAAAAAATGTAACAAAAGTAATGAAAGCCAAACTCAGGAATGCCCTCCAGGTTTTGGGATGCTAAGGTGAGTGAGAACATGACTGTGGATGCATAATGATTAGGGGGCCTTGGTGGATGGGATGAAGTGGGTCAAGGAGATGCTGAGAGGAGAGCAGGTACAAGAGGACAGTCTGGCCCATGTGCAGGCCCCGTAGGCTGGCCAGCAACCTGACTTCCAGCATTAGTGATCTGCAACTGTTGGTTAATCGCAGCAAGTCCTTTAAGTCCCAGAACCTCCCTTTTACCATCTGAGAAATGAGAATAACAATAATAATATCTGCTCTTTCCTCCACTTAAAAAGGAAAAAAAAAAAATTAAGAAGAGAACATTGAGAACACTTCAAAAGTTAGAATGTGCAATTGTTCTACAACAGATAAGCATTTCTAGGGGAATTAGGAAGGGCTTTGTAAAAGTTACTCATAAGAAAAAAAGTTAGTGTGGCATGTAAACTTGATGCCATAGGAAAAATATAGGCATTGGCCTTAGAAAACCCAAGTGCTTGAAAAGTAGGACCAAGCACTTACTAACCTTGGGCAAGTTGCCTAACTTCCCCAAGGCTCAGTTTTTCCTATTTTTAAAATTGGGACATTACTACATATCCCATATTGTCACTGTCAGGAACAAAAAAACAATGAAATATATCAAGTGCTCTGGCAATTAACAGGTGCTTAAGTGTATTTACGTAAGAGTATATATAAATACATACATATACATATGCAAGTTGGCATCTAATGTAATATATAAGTGGATTATATATGATATAGATGATAAATAAATATGGCATGATTTGGAGTCGGGGTGTAGATCAGGGGTTATTTATATTTATGGTCTAGTATCTATGATTCATGGACAGACATCAACAGGGTATGTGAGTCCTTTGAAATTTACTTTGGCCGGGCTCGGTGGCTCAGCCTGCAATCCCGCGCCTTTGGGAGGCTGAGGTTAGTGGATTGCCTGAGCCTGTGGGTTTGAGACCCATCTGGGCAGCCGGGCATGGTAGTGCATGCCTGTAATTCCGGCTACTCGGAAGGCTGAGGCGGAAGGATCGCTGGAGCTCAGCTGGTTGAGGCTCCGGTGGCCAGGAGCGGCCACTGCACTCCAGTCTGGGCGACAGAGTGAGACTCCAACTCAACAACAACAACAAAAAAGAAATTTACTTTGTGTTTGTGTATTTTCTAGGGAGAGAGACCTCCGTTGTCATTGTTTTCCATCCAAGGAGTCCAGGACCTTGAAAAGATTAAGCATCACCTGTGCAGACAGGTTAGCCTGATAGATACCTTGCTCCCACATTGCCCACTACCCCTAATGTCAACACAGTGGTCATCTAGAGTGAGAACCTCTCCAATTCAAATACACAAAGTTCTCCTTACTGGAGAAAAACTGGAACCTGGAAGAGGGTACTTACTTCCCTTTGACAGGGACCGATATTTCATAGTAAGTAGTGGGGAAGAGATTTGGGACTTTATCTTTTAAAATGAGACTAAAAGTTTTGGAAATGAGTATAAATACACTATTTTTAATAAAATGGAGGATGTGATTTCCACAACTCATGAGTTCTATAAAGAACAAAACCAGTGTTGATTTATTTGACCCTATTTTTTCCTAATCAGCCTGTACGAGAGCATCACCACGTCCTTCACTTTCATCAGTGCAGTAGTTAAGAGGCTGACTTTTACAAAAATGTTTGAGACATACACCATTTTCCCAAGGACCTGTCATAAGCCTCTAACATACAATCACTCACTTTGAAGCTCCTGGGCTGTCATCATGCTTACTGACTTTTCTCTTTTTAACTGATAACAAGTTGTCTTCATTTGTTAATGAATTCGCATTTGACACAAACCTGGTTTCCAAAATCCCTTTCATCAGCTTGATAAAACCTTGCATCTTTTGAAAAAGCTGCTACTTCATTTTGCAAGTGTTGTGTGATCTGTTTTCACTGTTTCTTGATGTTGGAAACATCCAGATAATCCAGAAAAGACAGAAGCTCAAAGAGTTGACTCTCAACACAGTGGGAGGCCCAGCATTACATGGGGAAGGATGTCTGAGTGGGACTAATTTGATAAGTGGTCAATTAATTCATGAATGTTTTAATGTTATGACAACTTTGGCTTTCCTGCTACCTTTTAACCACCAGTCCCGGATAATTAATTTTTGGATAAGGGAAACCCAAGGGGAATCCCTGTATAGGTAGTACAAACTGGTACCGGGTTGGTGCAGGGAGAGGAGGACCCCATCAATGCATTCTCCTATAAAAGCTGTGTTGCACATAGTGGCTGGTGAGGGGGAAATAATACATTTCAGGCAAGTGTAGGTTAAATAAGCCCTTGAGAATCAGTCCATGAACTCAACTCTAGTGGAAAATGAGGCCCACATTCCAAACCAATTTCACAATGCCCCCATCCCCCTTTTTAATAACAACCCATTTTTACGTAGGGGGGTTGCCTATTCCGCAATTCTGTAATAGTGAATTTTGCTTATTGTGTTTCTGGATAACAAGGTGTGCCTGTGTTTCTTTCTTGCATATCACTTTGCAGAAACTAATTGCCCTGCAATTCTTAATACAACCCGTTCACACATTCCTTTCTGCATTGTTCCAGTTTGTCATGTCTGACCTGTCACCTGAGAGCTGATCTTCCTTTACTAAAATCCATTCAAGAAGCATCTTTACCCTTCAAGATGTCTGGTGCAAAGATACACTGTTTTGACTGAGCTAGCAAAACATTTACAGAGCATCTTTTTCCAAAATACTCTTGTGTTACTTCCCAAGGAAAAAATCTGTTTGTGAAATAAAACAGTGGAATTTAGACTTATGACTTTTCTAGAGGAAGGGTGGCAAGGGGCTTTCATTTAATAAATAAAACCTAAAGAATAATAATGTCAATATTTGTTCATTTTCACTAAAAATATCTTATTTTTTCAGGTACTGTGGTAGGCATTTTGTATGTACAATCTATTTTAACTTTTTTATTTTTTTATTTTTTATTTTTATTTTTTTTTTTTGAGTTGGAGTTTCACTCTCTCGCCCAAACTGGAGTGCAGTGGCTGCTCCTGGCCACTGCAGCCTCGACCTGCTGGGCTCTGGCGATCCTTCCGCCTCATCCTTCCAAGTAGCTGGAACTACAGGCGCGTGCTACCACGCCCAGCTAATTTTTGATTTATTGTAGAGATGAGGTCTTACCAAGTTACCCAGGCGGGTCTCAAACCAGCAGGCTCAGGCAATCCACTCACCTCAGCCTCCCAAAGGCATGGGATTACAGGCTGAGCCACTGAGCCCGGCTTATTTTAACTTTTATAATTATCTTCCCTATAAGGCTTTCTTCTCCCTATGGAATATAAGCCCCACGAGGTAAAGGATTTTTGTCTTTTTATGTATTGCTGTGTCCCTAGTATCTAGAACAGTGCCTGGAATAGAATAGATAGTCAATAAACATTTTTTGATTAACAAATGAATTCCAATTTTACAGATAGAGAAATTGAGGCACAGAGAGGATAGTTACATGCAATCTGCCTGAAGTCACAGAGGCAATAACCGAAAAATCAGATTTCAAGCAAAATTTAATACCAAAGTGTACAGTCTTAAAAGATATGCTCCCTCTTCAGACCAACACACACACACACACACACACACACACACACACACACACACACACACACACGGAAACATGCCCAGCTCATCAGCTTCCTCAGTTCACCACTGGCCAGCTGCTGTTGGACACGCTTTTGTTACCCACTCTCCTCCTTGACCTGTCCCCCTCAACAAAAATCCTCTGTAGGTTCTCCTGTTGGCAGTTTTCACTAGCATTTGATGACCTCCCCTGCCCAGTTCTTGTTCCCTGTGCTACAACGCCCGCCCCCCCGACGAACTGTTAATTATAACCACCACAAAGTCTACACTCGTCTGGGAGACAGGCTGTTTGGCAGCAGTTGTGAAAGCTGAACTCAGTTATTTGGAGATTAATCCGCTGCTGAATGTAGTCTTACAAGAACAGCTTTGGGAGGAAAAGAGATGAAAGGAGCTAATGCTGTGCGAATAAATGTGAACTTCTACATAACACACACACAGGCACACCCACAAATACGTGGACTAAGAGTTAAAATATGATTATCAAAGGATAAGAAGGACTTACGACTGTAATGTAAAACATTAAGAAATATGCCCTGGCTTTTTGGGCTCTGCAGGGATACAGTGTGCTCTGAGCCAAGAAGAGTCAGAAGCAAGAAAGAGATAGCAAATTGAAATATCTCTAGGTAGACTTAAATATAGCTTCAGAGATTATGGTTCAGATCAAGGCTAGAAGCTTCATTTCAACATTCCTTAACTGCTGGTAATATAACAAAGGTCTGCAAATTGGGAGGTGCGTCTGCTTGGGAAGGGATGCTTATCTGATCTCAGCCCATCTTTCTTCATGTTTCAATCCCAGAACAGCTGCCCGTCTCTTGGTGGCAAAAAACCAAGTGTATGCGGTGGCAGCTCAAAACCCAGCAAGCAAAACACGGCTGACTGAGGTCGGGCTCCAGCAACTGCATCCTGCGGTGTGTGTGCGTTGGGCGGTGGAGCAGAAGTGGGCTGCTGGGGGACACCACCCCGCCCGTGGCTCCACAATGGGGCAGTGCCCACTTGTGCCCTGGTGGGAGGGGTGGTGGAATGGAGAGACCATGAGGCCATAGGAAGGTGAAAGCTCAAAAGTAGCATGTCCTCTTCCCTCAAGGCCCAGGGAGCTTCAGGAAGCTAAGGATGGGAAGGGGGATTATTCTTCCCTCACACATTTATTCATTCACTCACCTCCCACCCATTCAACATTAATAGAGCAATGCAGTACAATAATAAAATGCACACACCTGGGGGACAGACTTGGGTGGGGTTTATGCACCCACCATGTGCCAGCTGTGAGACTTTTAGGGAGTTACTAGACCTAACCACGTTTTAGTGTCCTCATCTGCACAGTAGGAGTAATAACAGTGCCGCACCTCCTAGGGCTGCTGCTTGGACTATGAGTTAGTGCAGATAAAGGGCTGCATACGCTGTCTGGCGCATAGCAAGTGCTCAATCAACAGCAGACACTAGGATGGGGAGGACAGTTCCAAGAGCCACAGAGATACATCTAACAGGCAGCTGCCTCTGAGGGTCACTTGAGAGACCCCCAGTCTGCATGGTAGTCCTCCAGCAGAAGCTGCTTACATATGAGCAACAAGAGAAAAGAGGAAGATGTCCCTAGGGAAAGGTCCGAAGAAAGCCATGCAGAAAAAAAGACCATCAAACCCAGAGTTTACCAACTGAAAGAGTACCCCTTCACCCACGTGGCCGCTGTGGTCAGAGCACAGGCAGGAGGAGTAGTCTGATAAGGGTTGGGGTGCACATGGAGCTCTAAGTGGGACCTGGAGGGAGAGATGCTGTTTCTACTGGCGTGCTCCTTCAGAAGACGGCCTTTGTCACTGAAGGGCAGGCAGCAGAGAGTGGGAGCTGGGAGCTGGGAGGAGTGTGCCACCACGGAGACACTGCACAATCTTCCATTCTGTGCCAGTTGTGGAAGGCTGGGCAAGGACACACATGTAGCCTCCCTTTCATCCCTCATCTTAGAACTGTGAGCTGACCCCACAGGCTCCCTGAGGAGCACAACTTCTACAAGGTGTCCTCCCCTAAACTGTGCCAGGGCCATATACATAAATACATCTGAAACATGCACCAGACTGCATTTCCCTCTTGGTGTCTGTCAGTGCTCATTAGCATATTAAAGGCTCTGAGAAGTCCTGCAAAAGACAGACAATGTTTAACTTGTTGAGTTCAAAACTATCCAAACCTGCAATAAATTTTAAAAATGTCTCTGTCCCAACCTCTCATTTTGTACATTAAAAAGTATAGTCCCATAAAGAAGATAGAACTTTCTCAAGTCTACATGGTCAGTCGGTGCAACACTAAACCTGAATTCTAGCTCTCATGAACAGCTCTTTGTTTGCTGCCTCACTTTTCCAAAAAGCCAGGACACCCTTGTCATGTGCCATTGCTCCTTGGAATAGGTGGTAACAATGCTGACACTTCTGTCAAGCAAAAGTCATTCAAGGTGACTGCCTTTTAACATACTACTAAAAACAAACCATAAAAGCCCTCTCTGAAATGTCTGATGGGGAACAGATTTGAAATCCAAGTCGCTGGAAGCCATGCAGGTGGGCAGAGAGGCAGAGGGGCAGGGCAGGAACACGAGATGCAGCAGCCCAGGTCCTAATCTGGGCCCAGGCCTTCCACTGCCCCAAGTCACAAGCATCGACTCCCCAAGCCTCAGTTTCCTCACAGCAATACAAAAGGATTGTGTTGCCTTTTCATTCTGCCTGCTGATGATCCTGAGGAAGAAAGGCTTGGGATGAGGCAGGCTGACTCCCTGGCATCCCGGGGGGGCCCAAGTCTACTACTGAGACTCCCACCTGTGTGATTTTTGTGCTTCTCTGCCTCCTTACTCAGACAGCACAGGACTCCCTGCTCCGAGTCTGCCCAAGTTTCCCTAGTTCTCTTGGAAGAACATTCTATCTACTTACTCCAGCTTATAGGCCCTGTGCAAATTGGCTCCCACCCGCCTCTCCAGTTTCCTCTCCCCACCTTTCTCCCATCTCACTCGATGACCACCATCCTGGCCTTCCCTGTGCTCCTTCTCATCCCAGAGGTCTCCTTCTCACATCAGCCTTTCAAACCACTTTCAACTGAGGCAGCATCCTCACTCCTGGTCTCTTCCTTCTTTGAACTTACCCGTGTATACAGTCTTATTGATTTGTTCATCTGCTTAATCTCCGACTTTTCTCCAAGAGAAGGTAATTCAAGAGGGTATCTCTTACGGCTACATATTTACCGCTTGTTTACCTTGCACAAAGACTGGCAAGAAGAAGGTGATCAGTAAACTTCAATGAAATGAATTAAAGAACGAATGCTCTGCCAGGAAGAAACCTACTTACCCTCTTCAAGGTCCAGGTCACATGCAGCCTTCCTGAATCATTTAGGCAAGACTGAAAACTGTATTCCTACAGCTCTGTGCCTGCCTCTCAGAGGATGTTGCAGGCAATCCTGTCCTCACTGTTCTGGGGGCAGGATCCTGTGTGTGCCATTCTGTACGTCCTAGGCCTTCACTGGAGGCAGGCCCTCTTCAGGTCTTCCACGGTGCTTACAGAATTAATGAATTACTCCTTTAGAACCAAACATCTCTGCTCTTTCACAATCAGGGATTTGCTTCCTCTCCAGGAAAGACCAGCCATAAGAGTTTTAAAGTTTGCGTTTACATTGTTTACATCTTCTGCCTAGAGAAAGATCATCTGGAAGCCATGTGATCTGGTGGAACTCACTTTTAGTGGCAGCCTTGCATCCTGGGTTCTAGTCTCAGGCCTTGCCTGGGGGACCTTGAGCTAGACCTCCCCCTCTCTGAACCTTTGCCTCTTTAGTTTATGGAATGGTTGAGAACCCTCAAGGACTGTAGCTCAGTTCTCCATATTCTCCCTCTAACGGCCCATACATGCAGTCTGATAAGGAGTAAGTCTGATAAGTACAGGCAAACAAGTCTTTTTGCCATGGAAACCTTGCCCTCAGAGAAACAGGAGATCATCCATTACTCTCTAATTGGTGTTTTAATTCAGACTCAATCTGCCATGCACAAGCTTGCACCAAATGAGAGGATTTTCATATCTGTTAGAGATTCAGGACTTCCCACAAGTTGCAAAAAAGCCAAAGTCACAGCAGCTCCAAACACTATTGCATTTCACTTTACCCAGCCTTGCAGATTAGTTTTAAAGCCTGCGTGGTCAGCAAACATTTCTGCTGGCCTGGAAAAGCTCTTCAGTTCTTCCCAATCCCTACCAGGACTGCGCCACCGCAGCTATAGGGGTGGGGGTGGGGGGGTAAGCTGTTTCCATTCCTGTGAATATTTCAGGGCCTGAAGCCTGCCTTCTTTCAGATTCTGTGGGCCTTTGCTAATTTGTATGACAGCTTCAATGTAAATAGGACACATCTGCATGGGTTAAAAAAATAGTCACTCGTTGTAAAGGGCAGTACACTGTGTTTATTTATCATCTACAACTGAAAATCAGGTTCTGTTTCTGGTCTAGAATGCTGATGGTTTGCGACAATCTGTGAGGCATTTTGGAATAGTTTTAGATAATTGACTTTTTAAACTATTCAACAGTCATTTTTTTTTCCATTATTTCTTTTCAACTACCTATCTGGGAGAAGGTAATGAGTATCTATAAAAATGGATATTTAAAGACCAGGTCCCTGAGGCATACACACCTGACTGGAAGTCTGCTGTCTGCCGGTGATCATACTCCTCTTCCCACTTCCTAACCTCTATATGATGGGCAGATACGTCACGCCAGGTAAGGGCTTCCCAGATGTTCCCTCTTTTGGTCCTGTCAACCACCCTATAAAGTGAATGTTATTGCTCTCTTTGAGAAATCAGAAACTGAGGCACAGAGAGAGTTAAGCACACTAGGACCAGGTACTGGAAAGTATCTCGAGCCCTGGGCCTCTATTTATTCCCAACCAACTATAGTATCTTGCCTCACACTCAGCTACCAAGCTGGGCTGCCGGTTGAGAGATACACATAAGCCTAAAATTAAATCTTGACAGTGGGTGAAGGAATTTATTCAACTCAGGTATAGAGGAGACATTTTTAATGTTATTCACACAGCCCAATATCTGTCTTGAATTTCGTGGCACCACACATATATATTTCAAATGTATATGTAATATACAAAGTCACCATTTGTGTAAGCCTGGAAGACTCTCTGGAAGGACACAGAGAGGGTGGATTTGAGGATGCTGCAAGAACTTTCACTTTTCACTTCATGCCTCTTTAGTCTAACATTTTGTCTGTATGTATTTTTAACTTAAGAAGAGGTAAAGATGACATTTAAAAGTGTCTCCAACCAACTGGCACAGGCAGCCCAAGTCACCATTGGTGAGCTCTATCTGGCGATTCCTGCCATGAAGGCATGTGTTTCCTTAGATCATCTACCTGCTGGCCCCAGCCATGAAGGCATGTGTTTCCTTAGATCATCTACCTACCGGCCCCAGCACTGTCTTGGAATGCCCACTCCATCTCAGGGCTGGCTGAACCAGCTAAACCATGTCCAGCTGGTTTTGAGCCATCTAGATCTCCCTCCTCCTCCTCATTCCTGGTAATATATCCCCATGGCCTTGCCCTTGGCATTCAGCAAGGCCAAGATAGCTGGGAACAGTCTGTAACCCAGAAAAGGGTGCTGAACTGAGTTGCTTGATAAGGAAGGCTTGCTCCAACCCAGTTGGTCAGGAGGAGGTCAAAAGCAACACACAGGTCCCAGCTGCTCGGCTAAGCAACCCTCCAAGTCTGCTTCGCCCTTCACCTCAGGCTGTTCAGCTGGGACACCTACGCTAAGCACAAACACTGGCCAGTTACACCATCTCACATGCTCAGCATTGCAAAAGGCTCATTGCCTGGACTACCTCAGGAGGACACAGTTCGGGTGGTGGGTGGCAGCACCTGCCAATCAAACAGCTTTTCCGTATGAGCCTACTTCCCCCGAGCTTTGAGAATGTGGTTTCCAATCTGACTTTCATGTTGCAGAGCTGAAGTTTCAAGGACGCATCTGGACAAAATATGCTTTTCCATATAGGCCAACAATTTATTTATTTATTGCTTATGACATTGTACTTGGCAGCTAAGGAGATATAAAACAATTTGAAGCACTCTGCAGAAAACGGTTGCAGAGTTGCCACTGGAGATCCCAGTAGAAGATAATGGAGGAGAAGGGAATCTCGCAGATCTTTCTGTAACTGACAGGCAGAGCCTCTAGAGGCAAGCGCGGCGAGCAGGCAGTCCTGCTAGGAGCTCACATCTCTTTCCAGCCTCGACTTCTGCTTTGGCACAAGACAGAGACCAAAGACACTTGTGGAATCCTCCCCTGACTGGACAGATGAAGCTAGTGCAAGGACCTTTGCCATCCACCACTAATCGCCAGGGAGCATGGATGTTTTGACACTTGTTAATGCTGTGGCCAGGACTGGCTCTGCTTCCCTCTGTCCCTAGCCCATTGACACTGTGGGTGCTCCACCCGCAGCCTGTCAGGCCCAAGATCATTGCAATGTGCACAGCTCAACCTCCAACTGCTGATCCTTACACGCCTTTGCCTGAGGGCTTCTCTGACCTCTAAAGTGCATCCAACCCAGGCTTGTGGCAGGTGAGGAATGGAAGGGTACTGATGCCCCCTGGGAGCAGCCTTCAGCCGATGATTGACAGGGATGAGAACATGTATGTACCACATCCCTCAGTCCTAAGGCGGGATGAATCAGGTTCTACACTGGCCCTCAGATCTCCCAAGCAGGACTAAGCTCCAGTCACCACTCATCCACAGTTAATAACTCCCCTTTACTGCCTGTTCCACTCCCCCACTGCCCTGTCTATGTGTCCTGGGACCACGCCATCCCCAAACTGTTTGTACTGCATCCTTGTCACAGAATCTGCTTCTCTGCTTCTAGGGGAACCCAGGTCAGACAGCTCCTACCCCAGTCCCGCTCCACATTTAAGATAGAGATCATAAATTAAAGTCCCAAGATTGTTTCTGGCACGTAGGCTGGTTGTTGAGCCTGCAGAATATTTAGCTTCATGCAAAAGTAATTTTGGTTTATGCATTGTTGATATTTGCCCTTTGATATTGGAATACATTCCTAAATAAATGTGGTCATGTCATACATCATTTTAATGCACATCTCTCGCTTTATGTTTTTTTGCTAATGACTTATTACTTGCTGTTTATTTTATATTTACTTTAGACTATGGAAATGATGTTAGACAAAAAGCAAATACAAGTGATTTTCTTACTCGGGTTCAAAATGGGTTGTAAAGCAGTGGAGACAACTTGCAACATCAACAATACATTTGGCCCAGGAACTGCTCACAAAGGTACAGTGGTGGTTCAAGAAGTTTTGCAAGGGAGATGAGAGCCTTGAGGATGAGGAGCATAGTGGTGGCCATTGGAAGTTGACAATGACCAATTGAGAGGAATCATTGAAGCTAATCCTCTTACAACTATGTGAGGAGTTGCCAAAGAACCATTCTACATCATTTGGCATTTGAAGCAAATTGGTAAGGTGAAAAAGTTCAATAAGTGGGTGCTTCATGAACACCCCTAAAATATCGTCATTTCCAAGCGTTGTCTTCTCTTCTCTACACAACAACAAACCATTTCTTGATTGGATTGTGACATGCAATGAAAAGTGAATTGTATATAACAATCAACAATGATCAACTCAGTGGTTGGACCTAGAAGAAGCTCCAAAGCACTTCCCAAAGCAAAACTTGCACCAAAAAAAAGGTCATGGTCTCTGTTTGGTGGTCTGCTGCTAGTCTGATCCACTACAGATTTCTGAATCCCAGCAAAGCCATTACATCTGAGAAGTATGCTCAGTAAACGGATGAGATGCACTGAAAACTGCAACGTCTGCAGCTGGCATTGGTCAACAGAAAGGGCCCAATTCTTCTCCATGACAACGCCTGACCACACGTTGCACAACAATGATTCAAATGTTGAACAAATTGGGATACAAAGTTTTGCCTCATCTGCCACATTCACCTGACCTGTTACCAATTGACTACCACTTCTTCAAGCATCATGACAACCTATTGTAGGGACAATGCTTTTATAACTAGTAAGATGCAGAAAATACTTTCCAAGAGTTCATCAAATTCTAAAGCATGGATTTTTACACTACAGGAATAAACAAACTTATTTCTCCTTGGCAGAAATGTGTTGATTGTAATGGTTCCTATTTTGATTAATAAAGATTAGTTTAAGCCTAGTTATAATAATTTAAAATTCATGGTCTGAAACCATGATTACTTTTGCACCAATCTAATAAAAGGATTCAAATTAGTTGCTATGATATAAAAAAAATGGGAGATTTCACAAAAAAACTTGATTCTTGTATTATATTGAAAAATTGCCTGGATATGGCTGTGCTGGACCTGCATTCCCTTCTGGCTTGTGCGGCTGGAGCTAACTTGTGTTGCACTTTAACCCAGCCTACCTGGCCCCTTTCCCTCACTAACATGAGGACAGCGGGATCAGTCAGCCTACCTGTAGCTAGGTGTGCTCTTTCTCCAAGACTCTCTGCCTTTCTGAAGGCCTGAGTCACCACATGGACTACTCAGGCCTGGACCATACATAGAAAGATATGTGGACAGAGGGATGTGTTCTGCAAGGTATGCAATTATATCAACAAGAAGACAGTCACTAATGGCTAACGAGTGCATCTTTTTTTCCCCATGTTAGTTTTTATAAGCCACTTTGTGAGGAAGATCCTGTTATTTTTACTTATTTATTTTTTTTGAGTCAGTTCTCATTCTGTCACCCAGGCTGGAGTACAATGCCACAATCACAGCTCATTGCAGTATTGACCACCTGGGCTCAGGTAATCCTTCTACCTCAGCCTCCCTTGTAGCTGGGGCTATAGTTGCATGCCACCATGCACAGCTAATTCCTAAAATTATTTTTTGTAGAGATGAGGTGTTGCTATGTTGCCTAGGCTGGTCTCAAACTCCTGTGCCCAAGCAATCATCCTGCCTTGCCCTCCCAAAGTGCTGGAATTATAGGCATGAGTCACCACATCTGGCCTAGATCTTGTTATTAACCTCAAATTTTTTTTTTTTTTTTGAGTTGGAGTCTCACTCTGTTGCCCAGGCTGGAGGGCAATGGCACGCTCCCGGCCACCACAGCCTCGACCTGCTGGACTCCGGCGATCCTTCCGCCTTAGCTTTCCAAGTAGCTGGAACTATAGGCGCATGCTACCATGCCCAGTTAATTTTTTGATTTATTGTAGAGATGAGGTCTTGCCAAGTTGTCCAGGTGGGTCTTGAACCCACGGGCTCAGGCAATCCACTCACCTTAGCCTCCCAAAGCGTGGGATTACAGGGTGAGCCCTGAGCCCGGCTTATCCTCACATTTTAGCTGAGGTAACTGAGTTTTAAAGAGTTAGAAAACTTATCCATTTTGTTAGTGATGGTGAAACTGGGACCCAAGTTTAAGTTCATTTAACTCCAAAGTTCATGCTATTCTTTTGGTCTACAAAGCTACTTGATCCCTGTCAACCAGAGCATGACTGTATCCATGGAAGAATTCGCTTTAGTTCTATGCTAACATCCAGACCTGGCCTTGAGTCTGGGAGCTTCCGAAACCTGCCTTGTCAGCGCACAGAGAAAGCAAATCTCCAAAAAAGGCAGTTTCCAAAGTAGCCAGCTCCATCTAGTTAGCATTGCTTGTTATTATTTTATACAGAAGACTCTGAAAATGTATGGATCCAAAGATTCACAAGCTTCTGACCAACACACTCAGGAAACCAAGTTGGACTTTGAGGGCCAGTTGAATTTACAAAGATATTACAACCATCACTGTAGAACCTAGAATGTTTATCTGTGGTGAGCACAGCCCTCTCCCTACAGACATACCATTTAAAGAAACAGAGGTTTAAAAATGATTTTAACAGACAGGGGAGGGTCATGATGGGCTGGAGAATGGCCTCCCCAAAAGTGGGAGTATTGACTGAAGGAGTCATTTCAGGGCATCAGGATAAGAGGCCCACTGTGCTAATCCACAACAGAGTGGTGGCTTTCATAGGAAGAGTAACCACTGTGTTCATCTCCCAGAATAGTCAGTCCCAGTAATGTCAGTTCCAGTAGAGATGGTCTGGCCATCAGGAAGCCCATGGCTATGGTGCCCATCTCCTGGAGAGTGCTAGAATGAACATCTGAAAAATTCTCCTCTTGACCCCTCATTCCTTGCTTCCATAGTTGACTGACAGCTCTTCTGACATTCATTTTTCTTGCTGTCAATACATTCAAGGCAGCTAGACTGAGCCTGGCTGACTATATAGGGCAACTTGGCAAATCTCTACTCTGACATATTCCACTTTGCTTTCATGGCCATACACTCATATTTCCAAGTCCATGGGGTGAAAGGGAGTAACTTCACCTGCCCTACTGTACCAGTATGTTTTTCTACATCTTCCTGATCAGACTGCGAGCAGTCCAAGGAAAGAGAGCAAGAAATCAGGGTGGTAAGAACACAGACTTGGAGCCACAGTAGACCATAGCTCATACTTACTTGTCACTGTTATTATTATTATTATCTTGGACATATTTCTTAATCTCTCTGGGTCTAGGTTTCCCTCTCTGTAAAATGCAGATAATTATTTCTAGTTAAAAGATTTACTCACTGGGCTCGGTGGCTCAGCCTGTAATCCCGCGCCTTTGGGAGGCTGAGGTGAGTGGATTGTCTGAGCCCGCGGGTTCTAGACCTGCCTGGGCAGCAAGACTTCATCTCTACAATAAATCAAAAAATCAGCCGGGTGTGGTAGCACATGCCTGTAATTCTGGCTACTTGGAAGGCTGAGGCGGAAGGCTCACTGGAGCCCAGCAGGTCGAGGCTGTGCTGGCCGGGAGCGGCCACTGCACTCCAGTCTGGGTGACAGAGTGAGACTCCAACTCAAAAAAAAAAAAAAAAAGATTTACTCAAAAGGACAAATAAAATAATATATGTTAAGTGCTGAAAAGTGTCCGAAAGCAGGGGAAGAGTCCAATAAATGGAGCAATAATAATACTAACAATAACAATGGTTGTGATTCTAGCCTGTCTCATGTGTTCCCTGTAGTTCTGAGGTAGAGTTCCCACCATAGATCTTTTTTGTTTGTTTGTTTGAGTTGGAGTCTCACTCTGTGGCCCAGACTGGAGTACAGTAGCCATTCCCGGCCACTGCAGCCTCAACCTGCTGGGCTCCGGCGATCCTTCCGCCTCAGCCTTCCAAGTAGCTGGAACTACAGGTGCGCGCTACCACGCCTGGCTAATTTTTGATTTATTGTAGAGATGAGGTCTCCCCAAGTTGCCCAGGTGGGTCTCGAACCCGCGGCCTCAGGCAATCCACTCACCTCAGCCTCCCAAAGGCGTGAGATTACAGGCTGAGCCACCGAGCCCAGCTCCACCATAGATCTTAACAAATGCTTGCTTAATTGACTTGAACCAAGACTCCATTAAGAATGCAATTTCTATTCATCTGGACTCAAACTGGCTGACAGAAAAAGGCACTTATTGGCCCTTGTAACTAAATCATTCAGGTCTAGGCTGGGTTTGGGCACAACTGAATTCAGGTTCTCAAAAAATGTCCCCAGGGATCTGTCTCTCCCTCTTTCCCTCCATCATTCAGGTCTACTTTATTTTTCATTCTGACTTCTCAGGCAGGTCTCTCTTTATGTTATTGCCCTGTGGTACCTGGCTCCCCAAACTTCATCATCTCAGTTTCCAGCTCTGTAGAATGAGCATTTCTTTTTCGAAGTCTCAGAACTGAGACTCCTGGGTCTAGCTCAGTCGTGTGTCCATCTCTGAACTAATCACTGTGGCCCAAGGCACAGCTCACTCTGAGTAAGCAAATCCAAGGAAAGTAGACTCTGATTGGCTGGTCCAAGTCATGTGCCCATACATAACATAGTGCTGGGCAAAGTGTACCTGCCCCAGAATTGCAGAAATGGAGAGAAATTCCCTGAAAAAAATCTGGTTGCTGGTATCAGAAGACAGAGAGACAGACAATGGGCAGACCAAAGCAGTAGATAGCTGTATACCACTACTAGGCATTGAATGCATTTCACACACTGGCTCCTGAAAATCTCCCTTCTCCTGCTGCAGAGTTACAGTAATAAGAAGACCAAAGGGCCATCGCTGTGTAAGCAGATCTGAGCAGTGCTGACCTGTCAGCCTGCGACAGGGCCATAGCAGCCGTAGGTGTTTAAGCAAGCAAGTGCGGCCAAGCCCCCAGCCTGCAGACTCTTTCCTGAGCCCAGTATGGTAGCTCTGATAGGATATGTCCAAAGGCCAAAAGTCAGGACACCTGTCAAGATGTCACAGCACCTCAGGGCACATGGGGTGAACAAGTTACAGCTGCACTGACCCTACCCCAGGCCCACAGAGCAACCAGCACCTGCCACCTTCAACAGACAAGGCATCCTTCTCCATAGAGAACAAGGGCACAGGAAAGCAAGCAATCATTTGAAACTGTATATCATTTCCTGTTTCGTTAAGGGATTGGGCTTTGCATTCTTGAAAGCCTTTGTTCTTCTGTCAGCATTTTCAAAACAACCAAAAGGAGTAACCTGCTCTGAAAGGCCCATCCACAGAGGTGCTTTAGGCTGCCTCATGCAGCAGAAGGAAGATTTGCTTCCTGGCCAATTCCCTACTCCTCTGGACATTCACAAATTGCAGATTACAAATCCATGTTGCCTCTGCTGATTGAAACTTGGGCCTGTCAGTCCAGAATAATATTTGGATGATGATTTGACCAAGTCAGACCTGGCTGTCATCCTGGGTCCCCTCTTCTCCCTCCACCCCATGACCAGATTCCATGGACCCTCTTTCCCAGATAGCTCTGGATCCAGCTGCCTTTCTCTATCCCTGATCCCACCCTTCCTGCATACATACCACTACCTCTCTTACCTCCCAATAGTCTCCCTGCTCCAGTTTCTCCCCCCCATCAATTCTTGACTCTTCCACCAGAGGGATCCTTCTGAAGTACCCACATCTACTCAAATCACTGCTCAGCTTTTTCTTTCAGTGGTTTCCAAGTTCCCTTATAATAAAGTTCCATCTTTTCGAAATACGAGTAGAAAGCCTTTCTGGCCCTGGTCTCCACCAATAGCCTTGGCCTTTGCCATTCTGCCTTTTTGACTTCTATACTCCAGAGGTGTTTATAGACAGATCATATGTACACCATGACCTCCCATCCGTCTGGGATATTCTCTCCTGACTCCTCTATGTCTGGCCAACTCCTACTTTTTCTTTAGGCCCAGCTTAGGGGCCACTATGTCTGGCTTCCAAATCTGGGTGTTGTGCCACCTCCACAAGTTCTCCAGGCATCCAGCACCTCATCCATCACAGCAATCATTGGATTATCTCACAACTGCTTGCCTATCCGTGCTTCCTCCACTGTTCTGGAAGACCCATGAATAAGGAACTCATCTCAGTCATCACTGTATCCTTGGCTTCCGATGCAAACCCCAGTATGTTAATAGAAGCTCGCTTCATATTTGTTAAATGCTTGAACATGTGAATGAATAGACACAAGAAGAAGCTTGTGTATGTACAGACTTTCCATTGGCTGAATCTGAGGTCACACTCTCTGTGAAGATAACTGAGAGCAAATCACCACGTCTGCCTCATCTCACCCCCAGATGAAACGTCAGCTCTGCACTGCATTGTTCCACTTGATATTCCTTTTGGTTCCTGAGGTTTATGTTCAACGTATAAAAATGTCTCCATCACAACTTTTACCTCTAGAATTGAGTGCCTGGTGCAGGGAAGAGGGCACAATCTTTGACACAATCTAGAGCAAGTGGGATTTGAAGTGAAACATAAGAGTGCACACTGAGCATGGCTTGGAAAACCCAGTGGGAGTGGGGTGAGTCTCCTATTTCCTGGACCAACTAACTTTGATTTTTTTTTTCTCCTTGCTCAGCATCTAGTGGTATAGTATTCCAAGGGCATTCAAACACGGTCAAGGGGTTTTTTGTGATGAAAGCCATTCTTAGTTGTAAGTGCTTAGCAAGAGTTTAAGCATCAGCAATTTTGTATATGGAAATATATTCACTTCATATTTAATGGGGGGGTGGTACACGGTGAAGTATAGTGCTCATTTACACAGACTTGGGTGTGATGTCCCATTGATGCAGATTTGAGTCTCAGCCCTGCCATTAATAAGCCATGTGACATCTAACCTCTCAAGCCTTAGGTCTCTCATCTGTAAAATAGGGAAAATAATGAAAACACCAGTCCTTGTAGGGTTGTTGTGAAGAATAAGGTAGGGAGTGCACCTAGGGCAGTGCCTAACACACAGAAAGCAGCACTTCGAAAATGCAAGATGCTCTTCTTCAGGTTGGAACATGCGCTTGATCGAGCATGATGACTCACACCTACAATCCCAGCATTTTGGGAGGTTGAGGTGGGAGGATTGCTTGAGCCCAGGAGTTTGAGACCAGCCTGGAAAATATAGTGAGACCTTGTCTCTACAAAAAAAAAAAAATTATTAATAGCTGGGCATAGTGGTGTGCACCTGTAGTCCCAGCTATTATACTAGGGAGGCTGAGATGAAAGGATTGCCTGAGCCCAGGAGGTTGAGGCTGCAGTTTGCTGTGATTGTGCCACTGCACTTCTACCTGGGTGACAGAGTGAGATTCCAACTCAAAAAAAACAAAACAAAACAAAACACACACACACACACACACACACACACACACACACACACACACACAAAGAAACCATGGGCTCTACCCTGCTTCAGATGCTACAAAGTGAGAAATGTACCAGCCTGCCCTATAGTTCATTTCTGTTGTGTCCTACACACTGATATTGATTCAACCCCTGCACGTTCATTTTCCATTGCTTTTGAACAAATGACACATATAGTGACTTTAAAAAAATATCCATCTATTATCTCACAGTTCTGCAGGCCAGAAATCTGGTTCTGTTGGTTCTCTGCTCTGGACTTCATGAAGCCAAAATCACCAGGTGTAACAGGGCTGCAATTGTTTTTGGAGCTTTGGGGATGAGTCTACTTCCCCACTCCTTCGGGTCATTGGCGGAATTCAGTTCCATGTGATTGTAAGACTTTCCATGCTGGCAGTTGACTGGGAGTCATTCTCAGCTTCTGGAGGCCACTTGCATCCCCTGGTTTGCGACCCTTCCCCTGTCAACGCTGCCCTCTGCATCTCTCCAGCTCCCCCTCCACCTCATCTCTCCTCTTCTCTGATCCACTGCACCTCTCTGACTCTTCTGCCTTCCTTCTCCACTTTTAAGAGCCAATGTCATGATGTTGGGTCCATCTACGTAATCCAGGACATTTTCCCTATTTTAAGATCAACTGATTAGTAGCCTTAATTCCATCTGCAATGTCCCTTCATCCAGTGCCTGGATCAACATTTGCTCGAATAACCAGAGAATGGGAGTCTTGGGACTACAACCTAAGCATTCTGCCTACCTCATCCATTCATTACATTTTAAAAACTGAAACAAAACCCATCTTAACACAGTAAGCTCATTTAGTGTTTAGTTTTGGCTATTTGTGGAGTTGGCTTAGCTGGAAAGAAAAACATGAAAAGGTTCTTTTCAAAAAGAATGAGTCCACCGCCTTTCCTGTTCAATATCAAGTTTTTAATCCATTTACCAGGGAAATTCCCTTTATTCCTCCTTCTTTCACTTTCTGCTCAGTGAAGTCCATACCATTTTATGGTATTCAACCATTGTAAATCTAAGGTTTATATCTGTGAGCTCGACTCCAGATTTCAAAATGTCAGCCAGCAGGGAAGACTTCTGGGGCAATCCCAAATCAATTCAAACAGGACAGCATGGGCTGAGACACTCGAGACTTAGGTCAGAATATACTTGCCAATTGACAACCAATCCTGTACCCATCAGTTTATTAGATTTACTTCACGTAGAAAATTAATATTCTGAGTTTCTATTCTGTAGAAATTCTTGCACATACACCCAAAGACAGACACAAAACTGCTTACTGCAGTCTCGCTTGTCCCAGCAAAAAATAGCAATCTAACTATCTGGTAACTCTGAGTAGCTACATAAACCTTGGCTGGGGAATTCCATGTGTAGGACTTCCACTAATCGACTCGAAAAACGATGTTATTTGAAAGTGTTTCAGAAATTCAAGCCTGCCAAACAGCAAAATGGCTAACCTCTGAGTTTAATCATTTCTGCTGTAGGAGCCAAATGCTGATGAGATACACTGGGTGAGAGGGCTATTTATCTTCTGGTTTGTGGATGACTGTGGCCTTCCACAGACCCAGCACATAGTAGGTGCTCAATTAACATTTGAAGACTAAAACAAATGGCCTATCTAATTTGGGAGAAGTATGATGTCTGTCTTTGAGTAATTAAATCAAGCCTACTGAATCATGGTAGACAGATATACAGGATTCAACCCACTCTCAAGAATGGATAGACAGAAGGAAGATGGTTTCTATTACAGAATCCATGCAAGGAAGATTTGGAATGCAGACAATCTTGCTGTACTTTACAACAGAACAAAACAAACTCTCGAAAAACCAGATCTTAAAAACCAGATCCTAACCCTACTCAGCCCCCTGGGATAAAGCTCTTATAGAATATACATGAGGAGAACCAGTAAAGGAGAAAGAGGCTCAGAGGAGGAAGCTCTCTTCATCAGTGAAATTTGGGGGCTGGAATAAGTGATGGCTAACCTCCCTTCCAGCACTAACCTTCTGGCAAACTGTAAGTGGCTGCTCCGGTGGCCCAGTATCTTCAAAGGAGCTGGAATCAGTTCTTCTAACTTCAAAGGAAAAGAGCCTTGGGTCTGCATGTCAAATGTCAGTGTAAACCTATGCCCCAGCCCCACCTCCTCTGCAGATCACCTGTCAATGGGCTGAGCTGTGGGAGGAGTCACAGCGGCCCTTTCATTTTGGAGGGCAGATTGGAAAGGGGGGCAGAATGTGGCAAAATGCCACTCCCAAAACCCTCAGCGTAAAACTTTGCATTGCTTTAGCTCTTTTAAAACCTTTTTTAACTGGTATAGTCATAACTTTACTTTGGATTTACCAATATTAAATAAGTGGCTAAGTAAATAAATATGAAAAACAAACATGAGTATCACACTGGCCCCAGGACTCTACGCCTAGGAATGCAAGGAACCCAGTTTCTAAAGATGTGTGCACACTCTTGGCTGCTGTTGGTTTGTTTCTGCCTATAGCCGAGCTGCATTCTGCAGTGTGACTATCCTGTAAACCATGAGCTTGTTGCTAAATTGTACCAGATGCTCCTCCACTAACTTGGCCTGTGTTTTCACCAGATTTTATGTTTATATGAGGTACACTCTTGCCATTCAAAGTGTGGTCCACGCACCAGCAGCATTAACATTGCCTGGGAGGAGGGCTGCCAGATAAAATGTAGGAAATTCTCATTTAACTGGGCATCCAGCTTTTCTCCCCACCTCCCTCCCCCACTCTCCATCTAAATTTTGTAACCTTACCTGGGAGCCTGTTAGAAATGCCGAATCTCAGGCTCCACTCGGACCTGTGGAATCAGAATCTGCATTTAACACAACTATGGGTAGTTGTAAAACCTACTTGAGTTTACTTAACTCCTGCAGATGTTAACCTTTTAGGCTCTGCTGGCAAATTCTGATCTCATTCTGCACTAAGCACAGATAAAAAGAGTAATCTGTCGATAAGGTTAGCCACTGGGTTTCCCCCATCTTGTCATGTATTCTGTTTGCAGATGTACACATTCTTCCACCTGGGCACACACGGCACCCCCACTTTCAACCACTGATGAGCCAGAGCGAATCCCATCACTACAGAGATGCCAGGCTGTGTTAATTGCTTGCTGGGTGGTGGGGAGGAGGGGCGGGGTTACCATATTGCCTTTGATCATGAGGGAGAAGTAATGGTTTTACTTACATCCTGCTTTGTCTCTGCACAGGCCCAGAGCCAAGGATCCATTTCAGGCTCTCTTTCTTCCTAGTATTCTGTTACTGCCTACATACCGTGGCCCAGAACTCCAGGAGGGGTGGGGGGAAAACCAAACGCTCTTTGTGGTACACCCACATGACAGGCTTCAAAATGGAAACAATATTTAAGTTAAACCTGAAAGATCAAGTTTGTGCAAATCTCACAACACAGGGAGCTTTTGAAAACTTTAGCAGCAGGTCACGTTGGTGGGGAGAGGCAAGGAGTGATGGGCAAATGAGGCTCTGTTAATAGTCTCTTTAGTCCTTATAAATAATGGGGATGATAATATTGCACCTAGACAGAGCCTTGAGGGTTTCAAGGTATCTTTACAGCTATGCTCTTCTTCAATCTTCATTCATTTTGGGAAAGGTGAGGGTGGTGGATATGTAGAAGGGGGTGGTCATCCTCAGCCCCATAAGAGAGAGAAGGCAAACAACCACGTAGACAAATTCTACACGCTGGAAAAGCAACACACCTTCCTCAAGCAGTGCATTTCCTGACTCTTCAAAACAGTGTTATTTCTACTGTTCACATGGAATCATTTATTGGGTAGCCACAAGCTACTCACACCTCAGTCATCCCTCATGGAACTTCAGAGCTGGAAACAACTTTAAAAGGTTCATAGAATCCTGTTATGGTTTGAATTGTGTCCCCTCAAAATCCAAATGTTGAAATCCAAATCCCTAGTATCTGATAATGTGACCTTATTTGTAAATAGGGTTGTTGCAGATGTAGTTAGTTAAGATGAGAACATCCTGTACCCTAACTCAATATGATTGGTGTTCTCATAAGAAGGGGGAATCTGGACACAGACATATGCACACAAGGAGAACGTGGGTGAAGATAAAGACAGGGATCAGGGCGATGCATCTATAAGCCAAGGAGTACCAGCAGCTGCCAACCAACCTCCAAGAGCTAGGGGAGAGGCAAGGAACAGATTCTCCCTCACAGCCTTGGAGAGACCCTTGGCTACACCTAGATCAAAATTTGTAGTACTTTGTTATGGCAGCCCTTGGAAAGAAATACAAATCCTAAAGTGGAAAGTATCACCTTGGTGCTGATGCTGATGAGGGCTCGCTGGGCACCAGCACTGGGCAAAAGACTCATTGCATCACCTCATAGCTTCCACATAAGAACTCTGGGAGGGAGGTGATAGAAGTGAGGACACTGAGGTTCCCAGAGGCTGAGCTGCTAAATCAAGATCACACAGCCAGTGTGGGGCCAAGATGGATTTACATTGGGCAGTGTGAGTCCAGATCCTGTTCTCTCAGCCCCTAAACATCACAGCCTCAGGTGGGGTGGCCAGGACAACTGACCCACATCTAGTGAGCCCTTTCTCTTAGTGTGCCAAGTGCTATGAGGAACTCACACCACCATCATGAGTTGGAAACTAACATTGCCTACATTTTGGAGATGAGGAAACAGAAGCACTCAGATTAAGTAACTGGTGTGAAGGTAGTGGAGCTGGGATTTGAACCAGGTCTGTGAACTCTAGCAGCAGATTTCATTCACTATGCAGGAGCCCAGTGAGCTCAGATTTGCTGGCTTCTCCGTGGCAGGTGTGTGTCCCTTTCAAGATCAGCATCTGTACCTTCACCTGCCATGCACACCCTGACTGCTAGTACCCTCTTCTGTGTCCTAATGTGCACAAGGACATTTTCAAAGTTCATTTCTATTTCCTGTCTCCACAAGAAGCTCTGCTTCCTCTGAGTAGTGTGGATGATGGCTTCACAGCTATCAAATCTGTGAAGGTGCTTCAGTTTGTGGTCAAACTTTGAAAACATTCTAAGTTGATTTCAGGAATGACACCTAGGGGTAAAGCAGTGGTTTTCAGTCAGGAGCCATTTTGTCCCTCAGTGGACTTACAGCAATCTCTAGAGTCATTTTTCATTGTCACAGCTGGGGAGGGATAGGGATGCTACTGACAACCAGTAGGAGAGACCAGGGGTGCTGTTAAATATTCTACGATAGACAGGATGCAAGACAAGAAAGAATTTGACTCTAGATGTCAATAGTGCTGAGGCTGAAAAATCCTGGCACAGGAAGTGCCCTCTAGGGGCAAAGCACCCACTTACAAATTCCAACTCCATCACTCACTAGTTCTGTGATTTGGGGTGACTTTCATAAGGTTCAGTTTTCTTATCTTCAAAATGGGACTAATAATGGCACCCACCTTGGGGGCTGGTTTGTGGGAGGGGGTGAAATGAGTTAGTATATGGCAAGGCACAAAATAAAGTGCTTGGCATGGTGTGATTTCTCAGGACAGCCACCCTTATTATTTCCCACGCTGGGAGTTAAGTATTCAACCATGGGGCTTTGATGGCCGCTGCTCCTTTGTACTGTCTGGCAATTTCAGCTATGGCAGGCAGTCTCCAAATCAGGAATGACTGACTCAGGCACTTCCCATATGCGCAAGCGGCAAGGTATAATGTAAAGGGAGACTTGTTTTAAAGGGATATTAAGCAGAATAAATAATTTCGGTGATCCTTCTCTGAAACCCTGAAAAGTGTTCAGAAATTCCCTTTGGAATCTTTTTGAAGGTCTCCATTTATCTATGCAACTGACATTTACATCGCTATTACAACATGCCGACACTTTACATGGTTTAATGGATTTAATTCTCAAAGCAACATCAAAAGATGGGCACTACCTTCTCTTGTTCTTTTTACACAAGACGACTTCTCTGAAGTATTTGGACCCAAGATCAATCAATGTCTTATTAAGTTTTCATTCAATATTATTGTTTTTCTTATGTTATAGTTATTATCTTCCATTATCCTCTCCAACCCAACAAGCACAGGAATTTTAGCAATGTGACAGAGGCTTTTGTGGGTTAGCCTGAGCATCTAATACAATGTTTAACACATAATATACAATATGTATTATATAATGAGATACAAAATATATATCATTATTTGATTTCCTAACCATGAGCCAGCTGACTCACAAACTCTGGGAACTTAATCCACTTGGGGAAGACTTTGGCATGTGGTTTAAGAAGCTGGGTCTGAAGAACCCCTTGCTATGTGATGGCTGGTGGCAGTTACACACGACTGAAGAAAGAACATGGAATGCGGTGGTGAGTGACAATGTGGGATCCAGCCTGGGCTCTCCCAACTCCAAGCTGTGTGACCTCAGAGGCATGACTTAACCTCTCCTATGTAAAATGGGACAGCCTAAGACCTACATGTTGGGGCAGAGGAAGACTAAGTAGAGTCACATGCAGACAAAGGAGGCCTTCGTGAGTGGTTGTTTTCCATCCCAGGACAAGTTATGCTCATCGTCATGACTTGGATTCCATGGCTATGAGGTTCACAAAACTCTACTGGGGTCTTCTGGCTGATGACAACCCCTCATTCCAATGTGATTGTGTCACTTTCCTATCTTTCTTTTAGTGCCTTTGTGTGTTACCCCTCTTGACCTCTGGCCCTGATGTTCAGGCCACACCACACAGCTCTCTCTGTCAGCCTTCAAATTGCCCATGCTAGTCTGTATCTATAGCAAATCGATAGCAATATAGATTATGCAAAGCAAAGCCGCCCTGTGCTAACCTCCAGAGTTCTGAATTCTTCTTGTGACCAACACCTTACATTGATCGATGAGACCTTATTTGGGTGAAATCGCTCATGGAGAACAGAAACTCATCTGTCTAGTTTTTGTTGAATTACACATAGTAGGCACTCAATAAATATTAATTGCACTAATTGCTAAACAGGTGAGCGTTAGTTAAGTGCTACATAGTGTGGCATGTGACATTTTTCCTTCCAGTGTCTTCTTTCATTTCTTTTTAAATAATCCGAATAATTTGTAGGCAGGAGCACAAGAGCTTAGTTTTTAATCTCATCACCAAAGAACCCTCCAAAGAGGAGACATTCCTTTGGCCTTGGTTGTTAGCATTTCAGATACAATTACATTTTTCACCCTAAAATTTCCCGATAAGATTAAGAGTTACACACAAAGTCTCCTTAGCCCTCTGCTCAGAAGTTAGTACAACTAACTTTCATGTTAGTTAGTCCACCTTTCATGTGATTTCTGAAAGATGCCAGTTGCTGGCAGCCATGAACATGACACACAAGGGCCTTAGCATCTCTGGGAACACACTCTGCTCATACAATTCCTTAAAGCCTCTGTATGAACACACCAGAGCCTGCAAATGTGTACCTGCTTTTCTGCAGGCAAAGAAGATGCGACACTGCCTTCTTCAACTGGCTGATTCCAATGTTTCCTTTTATCATTCTGGCTTAACCAAGATAAGAGAGTGAAAATGTCTAGGGAAAAGGCAGCCTACACACTTTCTTTGTGATTTCACTTGCTTTATTGCCTCTGCTGAAGTGTCTCTTGACTTCAAAGCATGAGGTTGTTTCTTGTAATGACGGAAAAGTTTTAAGCTTCTTCATACACCTCATTCCAACTGCCTATTAACTGTGCTAGTTATTGGGACTATGTATTGAGGGCTTTTGAACTTGTAGGCACATATCTTTTATTCCCTAGTATGTGTGCTTGACCCTAGGAGAGTTTTATGCAACCCATTTCAGGCAGGGGGTTTTGGTGCACAGCATGCAGATTCCCAGGGAGAAGGGCTCCACATGTTCCTCTGCAGTCTGTGCCCATGCAAAGTAGTTACAGCGGACAGCCTAGTGCTCAGTGCTCAACCTGACTTGGAAGACATGGAGCTAGGTAAACACTGAGATCTTTATAACACACAGTAGACCTGATCGATAATTACAGAGATCCTGACACTGCAAGTCTATGAGAAGTGATCAGTATAGTATCAGAGGCAGCAGAAGTGAGGGAGAAAACAAAAACAAGATAGGCTAGTCTTGATTGAATGTTTATTGTGTCCTAGCCCTGGGCTAACATCTCACATCATTATTTCATTTGATCTCCATAAGAACTCCACAAGGAAAGAAAACAAAAAAATCACATTTCCCATTTTCCACACGAGGAAACTGAGGTTCAGAGAGATTAAATAACGTGTCCAAGGTCACACAGTTATTAAAGGGCACATCTGGCATGTAGAGCTCACATCCCTACTCCAAGAGATCCTACATGCAGGATGGACATCACACTCATGCAAAAGGAAAAAGAAGAGGAAGAAGTGGTGAAATAAGATGTGTGAAGGAGACAGAGAGGTGGTCAATGGAAAAAATTCTTAGGTGAAAAGAGGAAAATGGACAGAGTTCTTGTTGACTGTCTTTGTGAGTCTCAGAAAAATGGGCCCATCTTCCTTTCCCCACGAAAGGGGGTTGGGTCGAGATCTTGAAGACTGAGGAAGAGATCTGAAAGGTTCTCCATGAGGAATGCAACGTGAATCAATATAGACAAGCAACAGTACTAATGAGTGGCTTTAGAATCAGATACACCTGGGCTCTGAGATTCCAAAGCTATGTGACTTTGAACAAGGAACTATCCCTCTCTGTACCTAAGTTTCCTCACCTGGAAAACAGGATCATAGTAGGACCTATCACATAGGGAGGTGTGAGGATTGAACACTTTGACCAGTATGGAAGCACTTCCTTAGGATGGGGTGGCAAATGATAGCCTACTGAGTCAAATCCAGTCCACAACTGGCATTTGTAGGGTCTGGGTGCTAACAATGTGTTTTATCTTTTTAAACAGTTGGGGAAAAAATTTTTAGAAGAATATTGTATGGCACATGGAAATCATATGAAATGCAAATTTCATTGTCCATAAATGCAGTTTATATTGGAACACAGCCATGCCCATGCGTGCGGTCTCTGGCTGCCTTTGCATGGCACTGGCAGCGGTGAGGAGTTGCAGCCAAGACCATGCATGCACACTCACAACTTGGCCCTGTGGTTCATGCACCACAAATGTCAGTGAGGCTGCTATAATGTGACAGCATTCTGCATGCCAAGCATATCAACTATCTGTGCGGACCAACATTTTTAAAGGCCAGATACACAAAGTCTCAGTACAGGTCAGAATTAGCAGCTACAGCTTTGCAACAGATTTAGAGCACAGAGAACACTAATTTTGAACCCCAATTAAGTGAAATGTTCTTCCCCCCAAAGAATCCTATTCTTTTTACTAGTAGACATGCATTACAAACAATTACTCCTTCAATTAAAAAATCTGTGATAATTTGTTTTTCTTTCTTGTTATATAAATACCTACATCTTGGATTTTGCCTTTTGGACCACAAAACCTCAGATATTAACTACCTGGACATCAC
The DNA here is from genome assembly GCA_027257055.1 of Cephalopachus bancanus. Lineage (NCBI taxonomy): Eukaryota > Metazoa > Chordata > Mammalia > Primates > Tarsiidae > Cephalopachus > Cephalopachus bancanus. The sequence continues at coordinate 4,465,976 of JAPVLO010000087.1, forward strand.
AGAAAAAGTTTGCTGAGCCCTGACGTGGGACAGCAGCAGGCCTGTGGCAGTCAGCACAGGAGAGGAAACGCTGGCACTCACCTGTGCCAACTTCTGCAAAAGCGACTTTGCCAAAAGCATCAAACTCCTTTTTGGCATGTCTCAGTCTATTGAACACTGAATATATAAGCCTTCAGGTTCCAGGTAAGTAAGAACTGGGCAAAACATAGTTCCTCAATATAGTCAGGATAAGAAAAGCCCGATGGTGGTGCTGGGCTCCCTGCCTTCTCCCTTTCAGGCCCATTCATCTCTTTTAGCAAAGAGTTCTGCAGGTTCTGGTAACTACCTCAATCATTGGTGGTTGCCCAGCTCAGGCAAATGGCCCATCCTGAAGACAAAAGAGAAGGCAGGCTGCAGCAAAACTATATCCAAACATATTCTGTGCTTTCTAATTCCACATGAGGGTCTGGGTAGAAAGGGGCCCATGAGTAATAAGCACAGCAAACCCTCTCTTTCTTTCAGAGCATGAACAACCGACTTAAGAACACTAGCCTATCAAAGGCTCTGAGAATGCCTGTAAGAAAGAAACCAATTTAATTCTTTTCAATCCAGTTTTGCTCAAACTATTTGAATATAGAATGCCTTTATTACCATTTAAAAAAAATAGTGTCTCTTTTTTTTGAGTCAGAGTCTTACTCTGCTGCACTGACTGGAGTGCCCTGGCACAATCACGACAATCATGGCTTACAGCAGCCTCGATCTCCTGGGCTCAGACAATTGTTCCACTTCAGATCTCGAGTAGCTGGGACAACAGGCATGCACCACCATGATCAGATAAATTTTTGATTGTTTTTACAGAGATGAGGTCTTGCTATATTGCCCTATATTGCCCTGGCTGTTCTTGAACTCCTGAGCTCAGCAATCCAACTGCCTCAGTCTCCCAAAGTTCTGGGATTACAGGCATGAGCCACCATGCTCAGCTAAAAATAGTGTCTCTTAATATCCAACACCCTTAGGGAATTACCACTACAGTGGAAGGAGCAATGGACCATGGGTCACATGTTTGAAGTTCATGTTCCGGTTCTCTTTTGTTCAATCTCTCCAGCCCTGGATAAATCGCAACTGTTCAAACCTTGCTTTCCCACTCTATAAAATAGGCATGATGTCACCTCCCTGCTTCCCTCAAAGAGCTGATGGGTGATCAGATAAAAATGGGAGACGTGGGGCATCTTCTCTAAACTGACAGGGGCACTACGTGACTGAGAAAGAAGTAGGAAAAGTGGCATGGCAGCTCTCGGGACTTTAAGGCATTTTCCCCAAGATGAGCGAACTATGCAGAGAGCCACTGGGTTGAAGGCCTTTCCCTCAGTGTCTGTGGGGGCAGCAATGACCTGGGGAAATAAGAGCCCATCCTTTCCTGTCCCTGGCCCTGCCAGTTTCATAAAACTCCTGCAGGCTTCCAAGGGTGGGAGTCCTGAGTCTCAAACCAGGTACCCATGCTCACTCAGGAAGTGTGGAAACAGGTTAATAGTCTGGCCTCCGTCTGTTGGTGCAGTCATAATTTTTAAAAATAATAACATAGAGGGAATTCATCTGGCACGTTTCAGCTTGTACCCTTACACACTGCCACCTCCTCATCTGAGAGGCCAGATTTCATAAGCTCCAATAAAGATGGCTCTTTGGTTCCGGGCACTTCCTCATTGTCCCTTTTTCCTTCCTTATTCTCCCAGTCTTCTTCCACATTCCAGGAGAGGGAAGAACAATTCCTTCCTGTGGCCAGTTATACTGAGTGGCCTGGGAGCCTGAACCGTGTTTGGGATCTGGTGGAAACACTGGCAGCCCTGCAAGCCATGCCTACCTCAGAATAAAATGGGTAGGTCACTACTTTCCCAATGTGTCACCTGCCTTAGATAAAGAAGAATGAGCAGGATTTTCCTATGACACAATTTTCATCATGCTTCCATGCTAGTATCCCAGCACTAGGGGATACAAGTTAAAAAAAAAAAGACTATGAAACCAACGAAAAATAATAGCAGCCAAAGCCCTACATGCACAATCTATTCACAGCCCAATGACATGGGGCAATGGAGAGACTCCCTTTTTAATCACAGAGGGCGTGCGTGCGCACATGTGTGCATGCATGTGTGTGTTATAGAGAGATATGTACAGAGACTCTTTTCCAATAATGCAGTTGCATCAGAGATCAAGGTTCGAGGAAAAACAGAGGCTGGGGGATCAGTAGCGGTGCTAATTCCAGCACACGCTGACTCAGGGCAGCCACAGGCATTCCTAGGCTGCCACCTGAGTGGGGAACAATGAAGTCTCATGCCACTGCCAAGGACAAATCCACTGGGCAGCAGCTCTCCCCCTCCCAACCCTCCCGCACTCCCAGGGACTTTGCTGTGCCCACCCTAGCCTATCTGATTGTCCAGTGGAAAGCAGATCTCAAAATTATGAACAGATGCAAAAGACAGTCATGAGACGCTGAGCAAATGACAATAACCTAAGCTACCTTTTAAGATTTAAGCCAGCAGGTCAGACTGGTGGAACCAATATTTGAACTTGATGTGTCAGGCTCTAGAGCCTGGGTGCTTCCCAGCCAGTCTGCAGCAAAGATCACAACAAGTTGAACTCTCGTACCCATCAAGTAGATACTTCCAAGATCATCTAGGGAAATACATGCTATTTATGAGACCATGTAGGACAAGCACGGCAGGATATATACTGAAAGGTTTTTAAAACAACACTTTCTCTCAATGAGGATTTTAAGAAAATTTTTTCCTTGATATCCTCATTGAACTTTCTAAGTTTTCTACAATAAACATAAAAGTAATGCACGGGGCAAATACATTGGTGGCTTCCCAGTGAAAGCAATCTGCAATTTTTTATTTCAGAGCTTCGTCCTACATTTTCCTCTGATGGAAAATGGTACAATGTACAGGGAGGGGTCTTTAGCCACCTACGGGAATTTGCCTTTTTATTCTGGGCCCAATGGATTTATCTTCTATCAAAGAATTAACAACTTTCTCCTACAGCCTTCTGGGGGCTCTGTCTATACCACTCAGCATATACACTGTAACTGAAGCACTAGGGAAATGTTTGGGGACTGGCAGAATCTGAAGCTGCCCTTGCCCTGCAACCAACACAGGCATAACAGGAGGAGCCCAAGGTGGCAGATGCAAACAAGCCAAGCTGACCCTCAGGAAAATGACAAGGCGCCTCCTTATACAGACTCAGCATCTCAGTGATTTTGTTGCCATGGGAACAGCCTTGTTTCGTGAGGCCATTGTGGCCCCACATTTACAAGTGTAGGATCAGCTTTAGGGAAATGGAGGCTAGACATCCTCATCTTATTCTACTCATGATTGAACACATGAGCAGCTGAGATCCAAACCCAGCATGGTGGAAGTTCTCAGTTACTGTATGCTGCTGTTCTTAGTATTTCCATTATATTTCTTGGAAAACAAAGCTGGAGGGAAGGTACGTTTCTGTCCAAAGTTTCTGACAAAGTTCTGTGGGGAAGGCAACATGAGGACTGCAGTACCTATTTCGTGAGAACATTTGGTAGCCACTGGGTAGGTCAGCAATTTTCCTGCAAGGATCATGTTACTCTGGGAAGGCATATATGAGGGAGGCCTGGGGATGTAGTAAAGGGGCATCTTGGCATGGCTAATAACCTCCAGCCAACTGATGCCTGAATGACATAAAGGAACATAGCCAGGACTGATAATTATGGCCAGTGGTAGCCATAAATATGTGCTCTTATTTTAGCAGTGTCTTATTTTCCCTGTTGTTGGGGCAGTGGAGATGGCTAGAAATAGATGAAGTTGGGGGTTTCCCTCCCTGAACCAACAAGAAAATTCTGGCCTGGAGTGTTAAATTGCCCATCAATCAGATGGCTCACCAAAGCAGGCCTCTGAGAAGTATCTACTCTCAGTCTATAAGTCCGGATTGAAACCTCTGAGCCTTCTCAAACTCACATTTACATATCTTAGAAGAATCCCTTAAGGTCCCCCAGACAATGCCACTCAGGTCATACATTCAGATGTTAATTTGGGGGAACTTAGGATGTATCTCCAACATTAAATGGTGCCCTGCCCTCATTTACTGGTTGCATTGTTTAAAAACCCTTTCCATCTTTCTAATAACTTGGGTAACCCTCAGAGAAAGAGCCTGCATAACATTGTGATGTTCCAGGTGTGAGACACAATTGATGGGAAAGACTGTCACACATGGTCACCCATGTCTCTCTCTCTGGCACCTGTTAACACTGACAGTGCCAACTGCCATGGGCGTCTCTCTCCCTACTCTCACCCATGGCAGACTTTTGGCTAGATCTGCCAATGTCCACTAAGTTTTGTTTTTTTTCTTTTAACATTCAGCTTTTCATACCCCTCCCACCCACTGATATCTGTGTCTCAGATTAATTTTCACCAGATGTGAGTGTCTGGACGTCTCCAAGATTTGTTATTTTCCCTCTATGTTCCTAACCTTCTTCAGGCCATTTGTGGGATTTCTCTGACCTCGCTAGTGTTTCCAACACCTCCCAAATTAGTGTCTTCTGTGACTTTCCTTCACATGCTCTTTTCTCCCCTTTACAGATCATTAATAAAGAGGTTAAACAAGACCAGATCAGCACTGTACTCTACAGCAAATGACAGAGGGGTGGGAGAGCCGGCGTGCTCCCTGTGCGCGGCCCTGGCACAGGAAGGATGTAATGTAATGCAACAACACTCTGCGAGACGCCTCCTGCCTCTGGCCCATGGTCATTTATCACCCCTGTTTGTTTATGATTTCTCAGCCAGATTTCAAGTCCTGAGAGTGTGGTCGTATCCACGCCAACAGGCGTTACTTTGCCAGGTAACACTAACGAGCTCCAGAAAAACCCACAAGAACTTATTGATTGCACTCCAGTCTGCTTAAAAGCTCCTACCTTGGCCCCCGAGTCCATCACACTTGAGAGCAGAAAGAGATGGACTGAGATGTTATTACCCTTTTCTCCCTTGCAATTCATCAGCCCATGATCAATTGTTAGTTAAATAATCATTGGCTTTCCACATTACTCATCAGCCTTTTTTTTTTTTTTTTTAGCTGAAAGAAACCCTCGGCTACAAACATAGCTAGTCCATATTCATATTCTCCAGCGATCAAACTTTTCTTTGCTATACCAGTCATAAAAATCAGAAGTAACTAGGAGAGGGTGTGGTTTTAGGGTAAACATCCTGTATGGCCTTCTAGAAAATGTGTAACTGGCTTGGATATAGGCGTGACCATAGGAATAGATTTCCCTCTTTGATATTCCTTTCTTCTGGCTTTTCTCTTACCTCTCAAATTTACCAACCCTACAGTAGCAACCACTTTCCTCAGTTGGCAGGAAGAGCACTCTCTCCCAGATAACAGTAATAGTGATATTCTACCTAGCATTGGCCAGGCATGACTTGGACATGACTCAGTTCATCCCATCTGATCCCCACCACAACCCTGGGGTTGTGCACACCCTTCTCAATAGAGCCAGTGGAGGGGGAGAGATGGAAGGGAATTTACCCAAGAACATCCAGCTAAGCAGTGCTAGAGCTAAGATCCAAACCCAGGCCCATATGAATCCAGAGACCACACTATCAGTCACCCCACCACACTGTCACCCAGTCACCCTTAGATGAGTGGTTCTTCACCTTTTTCTGAGTCACTGGCCCCTCTGAGTGTCTGTTGTGGAACCACAGGCGCAGTCCTTGGGGTATGTGCACATATCCACACTGAAGTCTAGAAACCATGTCAAGGGATTTACAGAGCTTCCAGGGTTCATGGACACCACTTAAGAATTTTTGTCCTACTCTAAATTCCTCCAGGGTAGAAATTAACTTTGTTTACTCCCTTGACTCTAGTACTGAGGTGATGAAATATGTTTTGAATGAATTACTGATCACAAGGACTAAGGATAGGACATTCAAGTTGTAGCTCTAAACAGAAGCTTTATAAGCCTGAATAGAAAATGTAAATATACAGATATCCTCTGGGGGAGCAGAGGGACACAATAAAAGAAGGAAGTGGGGACAGAGACAAAGCAAAACCATCTCACGTTTCCCAGGAATCGATTCTGCAATTGGAAGTAGGCAGGGTCATTGTCATGACAGTTCTGAAACATCTCGTAGCTACTTCTGGTTGTGTCTCATCTCAACTCCTGAAAAGAGATTATTGAAAGCTTCTTCTGCAGAAAACAATATACTCAGAATTTCAGGATGGGAAGTCAGTGATCAAGAGCAATAAAAAAAATCTCATGAGATACCCTTAAATGACAGAATTCTTGATGTTTGGAGATTACAGGGGGGTACTTCAAGAGCCAGCTGCATCTTCCTCCTCTCCTAGGTCATCTTTCCCCTTTCTCTAGGTCCCTTTCAGCCTCTTACAACTCTGAGGGCTTTGATTTTCTGCAGATCTTCACCCTCCTTAACATCTCCCTATCCTACAACTACTGATTTCTCTTTGCAATCTTTCATGTTCATGTTTCTGCCTTTTCTTCGAGAGTCTGAAAAGCCACACACACTTGAAGTTAGATTTCAGCCATGCTTTAAACACATCAGCCTGCACATCACTGCAATAAGAAGCCAGAGATTCCCCTGCTGATATACAGACAAATGAAAAAGAGAATAGGCCAAAAGACTGCCTTTCCCTTGGCCAGCCCAACTGGACAGCTGGGGAAAACAGAACTCCGGAGTCCTACTCAGACCCCACCGTCCAGCAATGGCCTGCCCCAGCTTTGATACTCAAGGTAGAAATCTGGAGGTATGCTCAATTTTGTCCTTTATCTTACCTCCCTATTCAAGTACTCCTGGCTTCACTTCCTAGTCTTATCTCCAATTTGTCCATTTGTCTGCATCTCCACTACTGTTGCCCTGGGTCAGCACCATCAATTCTCTCACAAATGATGGAAAAGCCTCTATTTCTGCTCTTCCTGTCATGACAATTCATCCTTTACACAGCAGCTAGGATTGTTCTACAACATAAATCAAATCATGTCATGTCCTTACTTAAGATCGTCCAATGTCTGCTCATTTTTCTTAGGCTAAATCCAAACTTTCTACTTTGCCCTAAAAGGTCCTATGATTTCTGGCCCCTTCCCACTACTCCATCCTCATCTCACTGTTTTGTGCTCTACCCAGGGTTTTGGTCTTCAAGTTCCTTCAACCCAAGTTCCTCCTCCCACCTCCAACCCTTTGTACACCTGCCCAGGACCACCTTTCAGGCACACACCTTGGTGTGGATACATCCTGACTCTCCTCCTATAAGACTTAGTTTAAAACTCACTTCCTTAGAGAGATGCTCACTGAATATCCTTTCACAAGTAGGTTTCTGGGTGGGTGTGGTGGCTCAAACCTGTAATCCCAGCACTTTGGGAGGTCAAGGCAAGAGGATTACCTGAGCCTAGGAGTTTGAGACCAGTCTGAGCAACATAGTGACACCTCATCTCTGCAAAAACTTATAAAATTAGCTGGGCATGGTGGCACATGCCTGTAGTCCCAGCTACTCAGAAGGCTGAGGTGAAAGAATCGCCTAAGCCCAGAGATTGCAGTAAGCCATGATCATACCATTACACTCATGCTTGGGTGATAAAGTAAGACAAAAAACAAAACAAACAACAACAAAAAAGGAATCCTCATGTTAATCGCAGTATCTTCCTGGTTTCCATCAAAACAATGATGAAAATGTATAAGGTTTCTAGTCATACCTTATTTATGCTGTTTCCCTCAACTAGATGGCCAGATCCACAGGGTAGCAACCATGGCTGTCTTACTCATTACTGTTTTTCCAGCATCTCAACAAGAACTTAACCATTTGATGAAAGAATGGACAAATAAGTAAAGAATGACTGAATGGACAAATGAATGAATGAAAGTCCTAGTAGCACAAGAAAGAGATATATCAGATCCTCACTCATAGGAGCTCTAAATGGAATTAAAAGCACTAGTAGGTATCCCTGGATAGGGAATATAAAAGAAAATCTCCACTGTGCATAGAAACCTCCACTTTGTACATAGCCCAGAGTTCCTTCCTTTTCTTCTTTCATGGTCACTGGGTTTCTCTTGCCCCAGGACAAGCATAGGTCTAGCATCCAGACCCTGTCTGCTAACAGAAGGCAAGAAAGGCATGAGCTCCCCTATCAATATAAAACATCTACTTCCTCATTCTTCCAGAGGGGAGACATGACAGGGAGTTCTACTGACTTGTCTAGCCCTGCTTCTATTCGTAAGAAACCCTTTCCTCATGTCTGCATGCTCTGGGATTCATGTCTGTACTCACCCTAACATCATCCATGTGCTGGTGGCATACAGCTACAATTCTTCATTTTGAACAGGATGTATCTACTAGCATCACAGCCTCATGCCAAAACTTCTTAATGCCACATCTGTATGTTTATAGGTCCTAAAAATTTGCATATGTTTTCAATCAAAAAAGACTTATTCTTTTCTAGTGGTTTAAGAAATAAAAACTTGTGTTCTATGACTGCTCAATTACAAGAGTTCACAGTAAGAGCTCGAACATTCAAATGTCAAGGCAGATGTGGTACTGAATCTCACAAGGAGCCGCCATGTGCTTTCCCACTCCCCACTTCCTACTTTCACAAGCCAAAGTGCCTCCTGGGGAGCCAAGGAAAGCACCATCATACCATACAAACGAAGAGTTATTTGCTGACACAAATGACTTCCACATCAAGTGGACTTTCTCTAAGGAAAGTTATAGGGAATTGAGAAGCTGCTTTCCTGCATTTTGCAAAGCAAGGTAGAAAATATAGTTAGGGGCCAGGCACTGTGGCCCATGCCTATAATTCCAGCAATTTGGGATTGCTCAGTAGGAGGACTGCTTGAGCTCAGGAGTTTGTGACCAGTCTGGGGACCCTGTCTCAAAAAAAAAAGGAAAGAAAAGAAAAGAAAATATAGGTGGGACTCCAGGAGTACTTTTTCACAATCAAAAGTGTGTATGTGTGGTGGGGGGGCTGGTAAGAGGTAAGTGGTTGAATATGCATAGCAGGGATGCCCATGAGGGCAATAACTTTCTGGAAATGTCATCCCATGGAGTCTCTAGAAGAAAACCAGAACAATAAGGCAGGTCACAGGTAAATCCTAGGCACAGGAAAACAGGGATGTGAATGAGCCAACAGGAAGGGGCATATAGAGAGAAGTCAGAGGCAGAATATAGGACCATATGGTGGATCTAAGCAGCACAGACTACATAATCTGTGGGACTCTGGGCAAATGAAAAGATGGAGCTCCTTGTTTGAAAAACATTATGAATTTCGAGATAGCAACAACAGAGCTTTCACCTGAGAGTGGAGCCCTTCTAAGTGCAGGGCCCTGTCAATGGCATAGGTCACATGCTGATAAAGCTGGGCCTGGGTGTGAGGTTTAAGAGGGGAAAGGCTAGCTCTAGGGGTTGTCAAATGCTTTAGAAAAGCAAACTTTCCCCAGTCCGCTGTGTGCTTGGAAAACAGCACCCTTAAATGATCATAGTGAGACAAATAAATCATGCCTGGGCTAGTATCTAGAAGTGGCAAAAATGGGAGGAACTGTGGGGTTGTTATACTCATTCCAATTTGTAGTAATTTTTAGAGCGAATTTTCCTAACTTACAATTCATTTCAGCACCAAAACTCCAGATTCAACTCATTGTCTTCTGATGCTATTATGAGCATATTACTGATGTCTAGTAAAATCACATCTTGTAATGTTTCTTTTATAGAGGTCATAAATCAAAACATTCAAAACAGTTAATTTTTAATGCACTGCTATTATCCTTCTTTAGTTATAAATTTAATGTCTCCTCAGGACTCACAGATTGTAATGCAAATCAAAACATGCAATGGCTGTTCAGAAATAGAAGGTTCCCCCAGTATCTTATTATTTAAATCCTTAAAGATATAGTTTTAAAGGCCTGAGGATATCTAAGCAAACTTGTTTAAAGGAGTCATAAAGAAAGATAAGCAGTTTTCCTCTGAAGCCTGTAAAATTTATTACAGCATATTAAAGTAGGATTCTATATTGACCAATTTTCTAAAAAAAATTTGTTTTCTGGGGTGATGGTGTTTGAGGAAATTCACAAAGACATAAAGGGGATAAGGGCTTAAGAGAATTGTCTATATTTTCTTAAGCAAGGCAAGATTGGGTCATGGAGCCAATTCCATCCTGAAGCTAACAACTCTGTTCATATCTCATGAAACAGCATAACAGGTGTCATGAATTTTGTGAAAGAGCAATAAAAATCTTCATTATTCAGGAGGAGACACAAGTGTAGCCCAGTACCCTGACACCTGTTATGGCAGAAGTGACTTCAGAGAAGAGCCCCAAGTAGGTGTGATACTTCTTAAGACAACTCCCAAACTCTTAGAACTTTCCTCTGCCTACCTGTTCCACGCATGTTTTGGGCAGGTTTCCCATGTTTGTTTCTTAATAGTATAAAGCCCTTTCTTCACTTCATATTGCTTTATGTCATTTGCCCTTTTATTAGCTTTTTTGCGTGAGTAAATGCAATGTTTCTCTCAAAGTTTTCTCTAGATAGGGCAAGAGTCTCTCAGATAGAACATCCAGAATAACTCTGGTTTCCCATCTCCTTCTTTTTTGATGGACTTTGTATCTAGAAGTGTTCATTCCAGTTCTTTTTTCTCTTTTACCCAGAAAGAGGAGAAGAGACGAGATGGTCCCATGTCAACATGAAGCAGTTTTTACTGCAGCAAATGGATGACAGGAGGCATTACATCTTTATGATGCGGAAAGATGTTATATCTGAAAACCAACCCCGTGTATTCCTCCTGCAGTACCGAAGAAGGGAATCTGACCCATTAGTAGTACCTACAGCAGGTTCAACTGAGAAGTGAAACACAACAATGAGAATGTCACCCACGGGCAAAACATACTAGTCCTTGGTTCAACTTCACCTGAAGCCCCACTGCTGTATCATATGAAGGCAAGACTTGGGGAAGGGCACACATGCTAAGTTAGCCCAGAAAATTGTCCCAGACCTGCTGATTCTCCAGCACTGTGACATTTCAGGCTTGTTCCAGAAAAAAAAAGAACGACACATTGAGTACTTTCTGAACAAAAAAAAATCACCACGGCACATAACCTACCACATTTCTTGTTCTGAATAAACTGTCATATGCAATGTCATCAAGTTCAATATCATATTCCATGTAACAACTCCAGGGAGTTTGTGACTTGATGTTAAACAACCTGCAGTATACATGAGAGCTGCAATTCCCAGCTGCAAAATTGCTAGAGTTCAATGTTCCAGTTATAACTGTGTGGTAATTACATGTACAATTATTATGCAGATAGGATAGAAATAAAAGGTAGGTTCTTAGTAGCTAAAAATCAGCTTTTAAAAGAGCAAAATGCCTGGAAAAATTCAATGCATGTAATTTATAAGGCAAAGCTTTGTAGAAGTGTAATTTTTAAAAAGCAACAGATAAAATGCCACTAACAAGACCTGCTAAAGTTAATATTTCTATTCTAAGTTGTTTAAAGAGTTACAGTTACCCATTCACCATTACTATGCCTTGATCCTTGTGTTTTCTTCAGAACTGCCATAGAAGAGATAGCACAATCCATTACACGGGCTTCTTAGAGATGACAGTTTCAGTTCCATGAAGATACACAGTTTTATTTTCCTTATTCCTTGCCAAACATTTGACACAACCAGAAGGACGTGAGAGTCACACCACACTGGTATATCTGGTAAAAGCAAGCAGTTGGCTGAAAACCACGACTGGAGAATTGTGACAATTTCTGAGTCCACAATCATGCCTTAAAAAGTAGGTATCAAGCCTAGTAAGAGCATAGTTTACATCTTAAATAACATAGAAACATTTGAATCGTGCTAAACCCAGCCCCAATAAGACACAGCAATAATGTGGTTCGGGGGGTGGGAAGGTAAGGTAGGATGAAGGGGACTCTTGGGAATGGTCAGGACACGCGGATATTCTGCGATCACAGAACACAGTAGCAAACACAGGGCACAATCACAGACATCAGCGAGCACAATTGAGCACGCACACAATACAACACTAGAATGCAATTTTTTAAGAAAAATGATATAAAAGATGGTTTCTCACCCCTCAAAACAAAACTGGAACTTTGGTTTACAGGCCCGGCTATGCCCATATGCCCTCCTCGTCATCCTGCGGCCGGCCCGAGGTGGGGAGGTGGTGCACAGAGAGGAGGGAGCACCAGAATGAAAGAAGAGAAGGTTAGTTACACCAAGATGCACTGGAAAGGCACACTCATCTTCACTTTGTTTTTTAATCTTAAAGATCGAGGAAAAAAATCCATAGTAACTTCAGTTCCACATCACCAACTTGTCAAACACATAACCAAGTTTTGTATCTATGGCAACCCCCACACAAAAACATTCCACCCACCCAGTTCTGACTCTGTGTCAAGATTGGATTAGAAGATTAAAATTAGTCTACATTAGCAGATGATTATTTTTTTGGAAAGCAGGCAATCTGAATTGCATATGCCTAAGGAGTATATTAAACCTTTTAAGTAAGCAGAGAAGTAATTATAGTAATTAAATACCCTTAATTTCTCTTAAGCTTTAAGTATCAATAAAGGCTGAAGAAGAATTACCAAAAAAAAAAAAAAAAAAAAAGAAAGAATCCCTAAATCCAACTGCATCCCTTTGCGTGGAACAAACTTTTTAAGCATGTGATAATTCAAGTTGGTTATTCTACAAAGGCTCAAACATGCTGCAATCTTCTTATTTGTCAGGTTCTATTTTGCTTTCGGCATGAAAGAGGCTGTTTGCCATGGAATGATTACACATTTGCATGGAATAACAGTACATTTGCAATTAAATAAGTTTCAAAGAAAAGAGTAAACTTTCAATTATGTAGAATTATTGTAGAACGTTTTAACTTAAAATTGTGCTCAACTGTAGATAAACTAAAATTTATTTGGTCTGAATTCTTGTTAAAAATGTTTCCAAAATGGCTCTGGTCAATTTCCTCACTTAGCGAAATGGCCAATATCCAGGGAAATGGACTCTTTAAAGATAGAAGTATATTCACGCTGCAAAGTCTTCATTTTGAACAAGTCTTACTGTTTATCATAAAGACTGAAACAATACCTATAAGCATGAGTGGTTCATATCCTGGTCTCACACATGATTTGGGAGCTGTGTCTTTTTTTCCTGAGACAGGGTCTCACTAAGTTGCCCAGGCTGGTCTTCAACTCCTGACCTCAAGTGATCCTCCCACCTCAGCCTCCCAAAGTGCTGGGATTATAGGCATGAGCCACTGCACACAGCCAGGAGCTGTGTCTTTTAATAAGTCCCCAGTGAAACCAGATTTTGCCATTATTTGCTTCTTTTTTTTGAAAATAAGAAACAGAAAAAAAAATAATAACTTGGAACATTTTCTCAAAATTTAGGTCCTTATTTGTTAAGTTGCTATGATACCAGGTTGAATCATATGAAAATGCCAATACTTGACCAGTTTTGACTTAGAAAAATCGAAATTTCAAGCAGTTCAACCTAAACTTGTTAGGAGGTCAAGGTAATTTTTAACAACTCAGAGATTTAGTTGTGTGGTCTTTGAACTGACTTTCAATACAATTTGTTTCCTTTGTATTTCTATGTATTTTATTTTATGCATTTAAAACATTATTCTGAGAAGAGATTCAGAGAGTTCATCAGACTGCCAAAGGGATCTACCACCCACAAAGGTTAAGAATCCCCAACTGACTTGAATCAATCAAGGATTTGCACAGAGTCTGAATAGGATTTCTCAGTATGAATTTTTACTTGATAGTTTAGGTAAAAAATATTCTGACAAAAAATAAGGTACATTGATCATTTTAGCTAGGTTTTCTTATGTAAAAATTACCTGTGTTCATTTATTACCAAACAATCTAATAATTGTTCCTGGCAATAAACTTCTCTCTTCCCTACATGGCTTAGAGAAAAATGTATTTTTACATTCATTGAACTTCCTCTGGCCCTAGGAGAAAAGCAAAGCTGATGATCCTTTTCATGTTAATAAAGAAGGAAAGTTTACAGCATGAGACACTAGGGCATCCACAAATGGGTTTCAAGGGGTCTAGCAACCCTTTGAAATCCAGTGTGGAATGTTGTCGAGAACATGCGTAAATATATTTCTCTGGATAGAGGCCTTGGCTTTCATTGTAAGACTCTTCAACCCCCAAATCACTGTTATAGGAAAACTCCAAGCACAGAAAGGCATCATCATTTGCCAAAATCACAAAGCTAAATAAGAGGTTTTCTCTAAAATGCAGGCACAGCCCCTGCTGACCGCTTCCTAAATAGCTGTAAAATAATCTTCCTTGCAGAGCAGTTTATTTCATTTTGTATTTAAAACTAAACAGCATATATACATTTAGTTTGTTCTAAACCCATTCATATAGGGATTTAATTCTTAAAGGAGAAGAAAGTAAGGAAAAAGAAAAGCCACTGCCACCAAAATGTACCACTATTTTCTTAGCAGTGAAATGTGGTCTAATGTAAATCACTTTTAGCAAATTAAATATATTAAAAAGTGGTAATTAATTATGATTGAAACAGACAGGAGTTGTAGCTTGAAAATACACACTGCCAATATCACTACTACTGTTCCTTATCCACCATAGGAATAAAAAGGAGCTCCCAGATGTCGAGGGTTATTAAAAACCAGATGTTCAGATCGACATCTTATAGGCTGGTGAATAAAGTAAAGAAATATGACAGTCCAATATAAACTTTGTTAACATTTAATATGGCAGAAATGTGAATAAATTCCTTTCATGAACTTAGAATATTATGCATTTTTAAAAGTTTTTAGTTTTTTAAAGTTTTTCAAAGAAAATAGAAAGAGAAGTGGTGGCCATTTCTGGTCTCTCTAATCTTCAAAGCTTAAACATGAATTGACCCTCATCGCCAAGTGGTCTGGGTCAGAATGAGTGAATTTTTAAAAAAAATGCAGGCATTAATCAGAGAGGGAACTCCAAGTCTTCCCAAACATTTGTAGCTGTTTGCTGTGCTGCCTGTATCTCTGTATGAAAATATTAATTTGCGCAGCAATCTTACCAATGTAAATTTGGGGACCAAAAAACAAGAAACACATAAGTACTACTTGATCCCTAACTTCATGCCAAGTTATTTAGAAATACTTGGAGTTTTAAAATGCATCTATCAGGTCTGGGAGAGTCTGTTTCCTTTCCTTGTTTTTCTCTTTCCAAATCTACTTTGCAGTGGCTTTCCTGAATGCTGTTTGTGTCTGATCCCTTGTGTATCCTTTGTGAGTGATTGCTCTGCCATGAGTTGCCAAAATATCTGGATGGGAAGAAAACCTCTAGTCCATCAGTCATCTGCATGCTTTTGTCCATCTGGGGATGGGAACATCCAAGGTGGACTGAAGCCCAGAGCACAGTGACCACAAAATACAGCAAATTCTGAAGGGGAGGAGGTGTAACTATCCAATAACCTCAGGACATATCTATAACTCCAGGATAATGTGCGGGACAAGAGGCCTTGAAGGAAATCCTGTAGTCCCAATGCTGGGCCCTAATGGGATTCTCTAAATACTGAGATAAAACAAAATTCCTTGTTGGATGAACTGCTCACAGCGGCTATGCTGATGACAAGATCTAAAGGCAAAGGGACTGAGTCATCATTGAAAAGCGACTTGCTGTGGTGGGGGCATTCATTAGCCCTAGCAAAGAAGCTCTGAGAAGAACATCTATAATCTAACACAACAAGTGGCCCAGCATAAACCTTGAATTGGTCTCTATTTTGAAGTATTATGTACAGCTGGCAAGCAAACTTGAGCCAATCACTGGACATATTATTAAAAGTACCTGCAATTCTCTTTGATTTGATAGCTGGCTTTTTCTTGAAATCAGAGAATTAAGTTCCTAATTGGGACCTTACTGTCACACCTGTCCTAGGAAGGAAAGAGAGTGGAACCATGGAAGCATCACTTTCTAAGAGCCTACTGCCTTTGTGGGAACTTGGCTGAGGTCTTTAACTGGAATTACCACCTGGCTTCCTGTCAGGAAGGGGCTCAAGGAGATTATCCTGGCTACAACCAGGCTTGGCTGGTGTGGCTAGTCTTCAGACCCACCTCCACCTCTACCTCATTCATGGTGTCTCTGAAACTTTCTGAAACTTCAAGCCCCAGGACTGCAGACTTGTGCTGTACAAGTCACGAAAGCAGGACCTCAATGTGGAATTTATGATTTGCCCTGAGCCTGGGTTCAACCAAAGCAGATCCTGTTTGCATTTCCAACAGCAGGCTTGGCCAGAGCCAGGAAGGACAGACATGTGTGTAAAGGAAAACAATAGGCTTAGGCATGAGCCTGGAAAAAAGGGGCACTGAGCCCAGTCAGGGCACTAATAAGTTTTCTCCTAGGGTCAAGTCCAAATCTTTCCTCTAAAGACCTTGCCTTCATGCCTTTCATCTCTCCTGCTTCCTGGAATGCTTAGCCCATGGATGAATGTCTCTGTTCAGGTGATAGGGTCAGGTATGGCTGCAAACTTTTAAATGATTTGTATTTTTTGTATTTGTTACAATCTGTGGAGTCCATTTGCAGACAAGTACACCCCCTCTCCCCCCCGCTCACTTCCTTCTCCCAAATAAAAAAGCCCTACCAAGGTTCAGAAACCTGCTTCCTGCTCTTTTAAAAGTAAATGTTAACTTATTTCTAAGCTGGGCTAGAAAAGAACCGGTGCATATTTGCATCTCCTTCAGGTTAGACAGAGTGCTGACAGCTTTCCGTGTTTCCTCACTGAATCTCACCAAGGTCCAACAACACAGGTGTCGGGAGACTCTTTGTGCAGATGTGGAAAGGAAGGCTCAAGAAGGGAGGTCAGGGAGCTTTCCAAAGGACACTTGACCAGGAACTGCAGAACCAGGGTCAAATTCTAGTCTGTCTAACCACAAAAGTACACCTTTCTGATGCCACCATATTAGCTGTGAAGCCACAGAAAGAAGAGCTCATTTTGACCCCAGGCATTTGTTGGTTCTGTTCAACTCAGCTCTGAAGTACTCTGAACTTTGCACTAGCCTTTTTCCAAGCTGTTGAAGACTCTGGCTGGAATTGGAAGCTATGTCTTAAGTTGGGTCCTTCTGGCTCTTAGAAGAAAAGGGTCCTCACACACAAGTGGCAGCTGTTTATATAGATATATCAGCAGCGCCCCCTACTTTTTAAGGTCCCTGAAAGAAAAGGCAGCACCTTCACTTCCTTTATACTGGCCCTCAATGTCTTAGATGTGGGAACTTAAATATTCCATTATGAGTAATTATGTAAAGTGTGATTCTTGCTTTTCTGAATGACTGGGCCCCTCTGAAAGAATACGCTGCTTTGATTTCAGGGTTCCTTGGGATTGCCAAGATCGCATTGACTTGTGTCTCCTCAGAATGGCTTCTCCCTCTCCTACTGCACCAGTCACATCCCTGGTTTATTCCTCTCAACCCAACTAGTGAACGTGAAACTTCACTGGCTGAGGGGGAACACAACAGGAGATGTCCATATTTTAAAAGACACAATGGGGTGTCTCTCAAGGGAGAGGCAGAGACTGGACAACCTGTACTGCCTGAGGTGTACAAGTTCACCTCACAAAGACACGCTAAGGCAGGGCGGCCATCTGATATCTCTTTGCCAAGCTGCCGAGGACATTATAAAAGCTTTGGCAGCCTTTCCCTTCACTTCTAATGCAGCATCGTTAGGTGCTTTCTCAATTTTTTGGCACCATCACTGTAGGGAAAACTGAAGAAACGAGTTTTCTATTTCCTTCAGGCAAAAGTAATTATGACAAACCAGTCTTTGGTGCACAGCGCCAGTTCACTCAGCTGAAGGATACAAGATACCCAGCTGAAGATGAAAATGCTGGAAGGCTCTATGTTGGCCAACAATACTGTTTGGAAGCTTAAAGTCAACATCTGCTAAAAGCTGAGCCACTGCCAGATAATCATAAAAAAGGGGTGGGAGTGAAGACAGACTTTATTTTTGCTCCTTCATTCATCAGTCATTAACACTTGGCTTTGTTAAACAGTAAAAATTGTGTTTTGAACATGACTCTGGTTCTACCATTTCCTGGCTAGTAGGCAACCAAATCGCTTACCATTTTGACTCGTTATTTCCTTAGTTGCTTGAAAAAGAAAATGGAACCATATCTTGGCCCCTGACATTTCCTAGGGTTGCTATGCAATTATTTGGAGAGCGCAAATTAAATCATTTTGTGGATGTTGCAGACTTATACCAATATAACTGGGCATATGACTCCTGTGGGTAGCATCCAATAGTTTATTGCTATTACAACGAATTATTTTATACTACATTAATGCCACAGGCAAAATGGTGTGCATACAAAGAATCTGATAGTGCATAAAACCACTCTTAAATGTTTTAGTATCTCTGGGCTGTCCAAGCTAGACCTTATCGCGATCACTAATACCTAGGTGCTCAAACCAGAATCTTAAAAAAGCAATTATCCCATAAGTAAGAGTAAAGTGGTTTTTTTAACTAACGAACACAATGTGTGAGTGTGCGCAGGTTATGTTTAGAGGATGTTTCCAACTGCCTTTCCTCCTCTGTTCCCTTATCTTTGGAGTGCTACAGGTCTGGAGTGTACAATCAAACATGATCCTTATTACGAGAGTTCAAGAAAAAAAGAGAGGCAATGGCGTTCAGCAGTATAAAATGAATTTCCCTGCTTCCCAACATTTCAAGGTTGGCCACCCCCTTTCAATGGGAGAGCTGAAGTGCTGCCTCTTAGACAAATGCAACTGGATTAAAGCAGCAAGTTGAAAAGGAATCAACCTCCCCAACCCAAGCTGCTGCCAGGCTGTGTTACATCTACAGGCTGGGGAGGGCAGGCTGCATCTGAAAACCCCTGTTGACTCAAGAGATACTGCAACAAATCTCTTAATGAAGCCCTAATACTGCAAACAAGCTGTAAAACTTAAAGGAATCAGTAAAAGAAAAAAAAAAAAGAAAGGAAACACTTTACCCCAAACAGAGTAAGACAATGAAATCTTCAACAGGCTCAAACATCCTTTAAGGAAAAATCCTTTTCTAACAGGAGGATCCTAATGTATTAAGCAGCTCTGCCTTTTTGCCCGTGCATGAAGACCCTACCCGGCAGGGCTTATCAAATCGTGCCCTCATGTGCTTACATGTAAGGAATTAACAGCACACCCAGATTAAAGGGCTTTGACAATAACCTGCTCATCTGCAAAGCCAGCTTCCCAACTGCTATGTAACCCGCCTTGGCTCGTAATGGTTGGGTGAGCATGTAACTGCTAGTAGAGGAAGGAGGCAGTTAAATACCTCCCACAACAACAGTTCAGACCTTGGTCCCCATTTCCTTCTGTACCTGAGGCCTCCCAGAGAGCCACTGCAGGGTCATTCTAGAGCTGCTGCTCTTAAAAACAAGCAAACAAATAAACTGCCACTTTTAGTTCCCAAGGGTGAGAAGTCACATATGCCATCTGGCTCACATTTTAGTAGCTTTGGGAATTTGGGGTAGTTTTGTGGGGATAAAGAAAAAAGTAACATCTGTGCTATCTTTCTACTTCTTAACCTGCCGAGTTTCAAACACAGTATCTTTCTATCTACTTGCGACAAAAGGAGAATTGAAAAAGAGGCAAGTGGCTCACAAGATTGATTTCAAGATACATGCCAGAATAGTTTTGACTCCAGTTCTAGGAGGACTGGCCCAGGAGTGGCAATGTTAGAAATCTCTGAACCCTTCTTCTAACCAACTCATGTCAGCACCAACAAGAGGTTTCTTCATGGGTTATTGAATTTGAAGGATTCATCCCTACGTGAAGCCAAAACTCGAGGCTTCTTCTAAGAAGTGAACCATAAAACTGGATTTGTAGTGCAAAAAAAAGTTTACTGTCTCTTATTCAGGCAAGCTTTAGAATTGTTAGCTTGGTTGGGAAACTGATATTAAAGACCTAAAACATGTAACTTTTCTCATCAGGTTACTGTCGGGGGAATTAAAAATTTCTTTCTTTTTTTTTTTTTTACTGTTCTGTAACTTTACTTTAGTAAGCTCTGATATATGACATTAATTTTTCTTCAATGTAGGAAACACGAAGGTATATTTACATGTACACACATACACACACACACATATATATATGTGTATATATAATGTATATTCAAACATGCACTCAGGGGAAGTTAGGGAGATAAATTTCTAGTTAAACATGATCTTGTGAAATTCTTCCATATGTGGAAAAGTCCTCAGTTCATCTGACATATAGCGATACATACATATATACACACAGGACGCTATGTATACATTTATCCCACATTCATTTAACCTCAAAACATAAAATAAATTCTTCTTTTTTCCCTTCCTAAGCAAAAGCTAGGAATAACAACTCTATATACAGAATCCATCTTCTGGGGGCAGTGAAGCAAGTTAAACCCCTCGTCTGTTTGTTACAATTCAAAGGGCTACACTTCGGCTAATCTGCTGGTGAAAGTGCAAGGAAAGCAGAGCATCAATCACAAAAGCTGGTCCTGCAAGTACAGAGAGGGGCTGAAGGTGAGCAGGGAACCCTAGGGCCTGGAGCTGGTTCTGAGAAGTCTCAGGGCCCCAGGCGGAGCGCTATCACTGCTGTGTTCTCCTGGTAGACCATGAGACTCCACAAACTTCTTGTGGACTAAACAAACAAACAAACAAACAAAAAACAGGTGTTGGGGGAGGTGGAGAAAAACAGGCAGGTTTTACAAAAACTGGGGCCAGGAAGCACATGGGGCCTAGAGAAATCACCTGCCTCCAGCCACAGCATCTGTCAGGGCCTAATTGTAGGGATGGTCAGGTACTTCCCTCCTGGCTCTACAGGACACTACCTAATTCTAAATGGAAGCAGGTATCCAAGGCTCAGGGAGCCTGATTTTATTTTCTGAGTGAACTCCATCTTATGGTTCTTTGGATTGTAGGAAGAGGAAAGAGGGGATATGCTCTGGGACCAGAAATCTTAAAACCAAGGCAGTGAGTGCTGCAGCTTCTTTGAAGCAGAGCATAGTTCTGTACTCTGGGCTTACACCTACACGTAAAAATCCAGTCTGTAAGAAGAAACACAAAATAAATTCCTACCATCTGTTGTGGGTTGGGCCACTAGGACCACTTTATTATATCTTAAAATATAATCTATATATTGGCCCCATGACTACCAGTTTGAAGATAAGGTCAAATCTAGGTTTAGGTTCTTTGGTGACCAAGTAATTTGAAGGCTTATGGCAAAATGACATGTGTCTCAAGCAGAATTCTCTGGGAATTCTCAATAGAGAATGGAAGTTGGATATTCAGTGCTCTGAAATGTGTCCAGTAGTACAAACTTATATCTTGGCTGAAAGCCAACACATGCTGGGACCACACAGTAACCAGGCTCAGCAGAGAAAGAACCAACGATTACTATTTATATCTCCAGACAGATCCTGGAAATTACTAAGTGGAGTGGGTAATATTTAGGATTAGGGCAATCGATTTTCTAGTACTAGGTTCACAGAGCAGATACCCTAAAGTGAAGAATGCAAAATAGAAAAACTAGCTTCTGCTGTGGGAAGGTCACTATCTGAGAGGACTCCCAGTGCCCTGGCAGAACAAAGCATCCTCTACTTTGCTCTGGGGGCCTGGCTTGCTCCAGGTCCTCATGAGTGAGTAAGCAAGGAAATGCAGGTCCTGGTAATCCACTGCCAAGAGCCCTCTGGGATCCAGCCAAGATATAAGTTTGTACTACTGGACACATTTCAGAGCACTGAATATCCAATTTCCATTCTCTACTGAGAATTCTCAGAGGATTCTGCTTGAGACACATGTCATTTTGCCATAACCTTCAAATTACTTGGTCACTAAAGAACCTAAACCTAGATTTGGCCTTATCTTCAAACTGGTAGTCATGGGACCAATATATAGAGTATATTTTAAGATGTAATAAAATGACCCTAGTGGCCCAACCCACAACAGATGGTAGGAATTCATTTTGTGTTTCTTTCTTTCTTTTTTTTTTTTTTTTTTGAGTTGGAGTCTCATTCTGTCACCCAAACTGGAGTGCCGTGGCCGCTCCTGGCCACTGCAGCCTCGACCTGCTGGGCTCCGGCGATCCTTCCGCCTCCCCCTTCCAAGTAGCTGGAGCTACAGGCGCGCGCTACCACGTGCTGATTTTTTGATTTATTGTAGAGATGAGGTCTCGCCAAGTTGCCCAGGAGGGTCTCGAACCTGTGGGCTCAGGCAATCCACTCATCTCAGCCTCCCAAAGGGCTGGGAATACAGGCTGAGCCACCGAGCCTGGCTTCATTTTGTGTTTCTTCTTACAGACTGGATTTTTACGTGTAGGTGGAAGCCCAGAGTACTGAACTATACTCTGTTTCAAAGAAGCTGCAGCACTCACTGCCTTGGTTTTAAGATTTCTGGTCCCAGAGCATATCCCCTCTTTCCTCTTCCTACAATCCCTCCCTCTCTGGGCCAGTCCCTCCATACTTGAGGATCAGTGGCAGTGGGAAAGTTTGCAGGAATCTTCATTTTTCTTGGCACAGCAGGATTAGAGAAGAGTAGAGGGGAACAGGTGAAATGGGGAGAAAGGGAAGGAATGAAGCCACAAAAATGAAGACTGAAAATAAAGACAATGAAAGGTGAGGCAAATGGAAATAACTGACGAGACAATATTTTAATTCAATTTTTGAAAATAAGCCAACGTAGAATAAAAGGCACTACAATGCAATGAGGAGAAAAAGGATATCTGTATTCTAGAATAAGTAAGTGGATACATTATAGTTGTGTGATGATAACTAGATGTGGTTGCATAGATAAATCATACCAACATCCAAAGTGTGTGCCATCAATGAATAGAATTCAAAGACTTGGGTCTTCATCTTGGGCCTGCTGATGTCCAGCTTTGTGACTCTGGATTTTTAACAACCTCACCGAGTTCCAGTGTCTTTATCTGTACAATGGGGATAGTTCCATCTGCTCTTCTTATTTCTCAAAGGTACCATGGGAACAGTTTATTCAAAGACATTTATTGAGTATCTACTAAGGGCCAGACAGGTGTGAATATGTAACAAAGAATATGAACATAAAATGCAAAATTCAACCATATTTTTCCATAATCAATATCATAAGTATTATGTCTCCATGCTCCTAAACTCTGTAGCCCTCCTTTAGAAGTAGGATTTCTATAAATAAAATGTGAAATGTAAACTTTAAATAGGATCAGAACATCTTAAAGGTGGCCAAAATTCCTTGAGCTTCCCAAGTCTTATGAGTAAGTATTTCTAGTCAATGAAGGAGGGAGAGAGAGGAGAGAAGAGTTTTCTTCTGGACTTTCAAAACTGGCCACTTACTCTGGGTTTTCCAGCCCCAAAATGGTTAGGCTCTTTGCCCACTTAGGCTCCTCCAAACTAGAATCAGAGTGGCAGGTGCTTTAACACAGAGAGTTACGTTTTACACAAAAAGTTGTGTGATCCAGGCCTTTAAAGACCTAACACCTAACCCAAGACCCAGGCACAGAAATGTGAGTCCTAGTTGCAAAAATGTCATCCTGCATGGTGCCTGGCATTTGAAGTTGGCTGGAGAGTGGAGTTCATGATGATGCTGTGCTTTTCTTATTGATGGAGTGAGTTCACACCTGGAACCCACAGGAAAGAGCTTAATAAAATATGACTTTTCCTGAGACAATAAAAATTGTATGATGCCTAGAAAAAGAAAAGTAGAAAGACTTGGTGTCCTTGACAGAGTTTAAGGCAGGGAAGGATGCTATTTAAAGAAAATGACAGTTGAGACAGTTGAGAGATGAAAACAGGTACAGAAGGCATTCGGGAGAGGCTGAATTTCTACTTGGCTTTGTAAAATCCATCATGGTAACCTCGATAACAGTAAAATCTCTAATGTTCCATTTACTCTTTGGCCTTTGTTGTTTCTCAAAACACACCAGCAACTGTGTCATGGGAAACATTTGCTGTCTGCCCTTGTGACTACTTTTTGGTTTGAAGGATTTCCTAGGCCACTACTGGGATTTATCTAGATACTCCACTTGGACATAGTCAATGGCCATGACCATCCTGGGAGTCACAGGCCACTAGCTACTAACTGCTCCTCTCTCAAGTAGGGGGCTAGATTTTTGGGCTGCCATACCACACTGACCTCTCATGTCTTCTCTAAATCCTCACACTCATTTGCAATCTCTGAAGTGCTGTGTATTAATGATTATCCTTGATATCCTGGATCCTCATCTCTAATGGCTCCCTTAGTTCAGATCTATTGGGTTCTTGGTAGAACAACTCATTCCTAAATGTTATGGGCTTTAAGAAGGTATCCCAGGAAATGAATGGAAGAGGCATTTTCATTTTATATTATGCAAAACATAAAACTGCCTTACAACTCAATTTTCTGATGAGACATACTGCTGGAAACTGGTTCAGTCCTGTTTTAAACCAGGTAGTCTCTTTTTTCACCTGATAATCTGAGAAGGCAAAAAAATTTCACAATCAAATAAGTCTGAGAAATGTTGGATTAAATAAAATTTGGAAAGCTTTCTTTCTGATATGACTTTTTAGATCCTTTGATCTGCTAATTGTACCAGGACACTCCAGGATAGAGTTATAATATGCTGCACTTTCCCAAAATTCTTTGTCCACAGAATCTTTGTTTCAAGACATTTCTCATGGGACTAATGTTCTAAAAGTTACTTTGGGAAATGCTAGTCTAGACTTATAATACTTGGATTCAGTTTCTCTTAAGGAGAAAGCAAAATCATAGTGAAGGAGGAAGGGACAGGGAAGAAATGGAAAAAGAATATAATTCTGAAGTACCTGGCAATACTTAAATTGAATTACCTAAGGAAAAATGAGTTTTTCTGGAAAAGTAGCAAAGTGACTGATTTTTATATTTCTTCATTTTTATGAATTCTAATCTCTTAATAAAGCTCGAAGCAATGCCAACATTTCATGGCCTCTCTTCCATAAGTCATTGTTGGTCATGTCTTAGGGCCACAAGAAAGCCAGAGCTAGAAGATTCATGGAAAGGGAAGCAGGAATTCCTGGAAGAGATCTCCTTTCTTTAAGTAAGGTCAGTTAACACGGATACATTACGGACATTTGGGTTAAATCTCAACCAAATCACTCCATTATTAAGACTCTTGTGTTGTCACATTCTGATATAAGGCTGCCATTTTCTCCTAAGAAGTAGCTCTACCCTGTACATATTAGTATATGTGACTTTCACAATCATGTGTAGGGTTTGTAATCAATTGGGCTACCCTCCCAGCTGTTGATAACTATTACATTCTGGGACCTAGATTTATAATAGCACATATATGTAAGTAGTTAATCACTAAATCTCAAATCTTTAGTACAGGGGAGAGCATCATTGCCATAGACCTGGGACCACCTAGTCAAAAAATACATCTAGCCCAGGAGTTATAGCCATCTCCATCACTGGAACCAAACTATCATATCAGGGTTCCTTGCTTAACTCTTCTTCTCTAATTGAAAAAGAGTACAGCAAGAGAGACTTACAATTGCTGACTCCAATTTAAAACCAAAAAACTGACCTTCTGGTCAAAAGCATTTCACTTTCACAGTGAACTCCACTGCAGGGTAAGTTCCTAAGTAATGGGTCCCTAGTTAGGTCATAACTACCTTTTATTTGTCTTTATCTGATTGACATCATCCAGAAAATAATTGAATAAGACATCAGATGATCTGGATTCTTGTCCTAGGGCTAGACAACAAACATCTTGAAAGCAGGGGTTCTGTCTGGTCCATTGTGCATTTCCTCAAGTTCCGCATAATGGCTGGCATGGAATATGTGCTCCAAGCACTGTTTGAATAAGCAAATAAATAGCAGCATGATTCCAAGAATGAGAGTGAAGAGATTTAGTGAGCAAGATGCCAGGTATATCAGGGAAAGCGACTGTGAGGAGGTGGTAGTGGTGGTGGTGGTGAGGGGTGACGATTAAATAAATAAAACCAAACCCAAACAAAAACACACACATATAAGATAATATAAGATACGATCCATGAAATTAATCTTTCTCCAAATCAAGAGCCATTTTTGAGAGCTAAAAACATGAAATGATGCTTCTCTGTACTGGGCTTCAGAAATCTAGATGTTCTGTGTGAATGCTTTCTGCAGTGGTGGGTCTCTGAGGGCAAATGCTTCCGAGTACAAAGCTCAGGGGCTGGGGAGCCTCTTGGTCCAGGCTGCCTCACTGCACAGCTCTGGGAGAAGTTATTTATTTATTTATTTATAGTTGTGTGTAATATGTGAGAATTTACTACATAAGTAAATTGCATGCAGGTGAGGTTTGAACTTCCAGCTGACCTTCTCTCCCCTGACAGTGGACCTGGTACCCGGTATGTTGCCTTGTGCCCCTCTGAAGAGAATTTCTAAGGTTGTGGTCAATATAAGTAGCCGTGTGCCCCTCTGAAGAGAATTTCTAAGGTTGTGGTCAATATAAGTAGCTCCCAGGCTGGGCTCGGTGGCTCAGCCTGTAATCCCACGCTTTGGGAGGCCAAGGTGAGTGAATTGCCTGAGCCCGCGGGTTCGAGGCCCACCTAGGCAACTTGGCAAGACCTCATCTCTACAATAAATCAAAAATTAGCTGGGTGTGGTAGCGCACGCCTGTAGTTCCAGCTACTCGGAAGACTGAGGCGGAAGGATCGCTGGAGTCCAGCAGGTCGAGGCTGCGGTGGGGGAGCGGCCACTTCACTCCAGTCTGGGAGACGGAGTGAGACTCCAACTCAAAAAAAAAAAGAAAGCACACACACAAAAATACATTCATGTAAAAAGCCGGGCTTGGTGGCTAAGCCTGTAATCCCGCACATTGGGAGGCTGAGGTGACTGGATTTCCTGAGCCCGCAGGTTCGAGACCCGCCTGGGCAACTTGGTGAGACCTCATCTCTACAATAAATCAAAAATTAGCCAGGCGTGGTAGCGCGTGACTGTAGTTCCAGCTACTTGGAAGGCTGAGGTGGAAGGATCTCCGGAACCCAGCAGGTCGAGGCTGCAGTGGCCAGGAGTGGCCACTGCACTCCAGTCTGGGTGACAGAGTGAGACTCCAACTCAAAAAAAAAAAAAAAAAAGTAGCTCCCCCTGGAATTGTACTCCTGGCAAAACATCTTGGTGGCTTTGAATCGCAACTTCTCCTTTGGGATGCTAGTGACAGGAGGTGAAATGAAAGAGTCACCTGAAAAGTTTTAGGAACTTAACAAGCACCTCCTTCTCCAGCAAACAAGTAAACCCCCTTTCCACACAGGTAATTCCAACAAGCCCTCAACCTCCCATATCCAAAGGAGTTCATAAGTATTCAGATGATTCTATTTCATTACCTACAGCCCACACCTAGGCAAATACGTTGTGTAAGTTACACTAGGATTACTACAAAAGGGGGAAGAAATGTCAGTGCAATAAAGAAATGTTTTTCATATTGACTATATTATCCTTCTAGTTTGCATTTAATTTCCTAATTTCCATAAAATTCAATTTCCAGAAGATTCAAGAATCTTAATGCTAAACACTATAAATAGTTTTTGCCTTTGGTGGGTAAATGTAAATATTGCTGAAAACCACAGGCAGTTTTGTTTCTGTCAATCCATCTTTTCACTTGCTTTACTTAGTCAAGGGAGGGAGATAGGGTCCAAATCAAATAAACTAGATTCCTTGACTTTACTGGCTAAGACACTAGCAAAACGGATTTCTCTCCTTGTTGTTTTACTCCACCATTAACTTGCATCACTAAGGAATTTTCTAGGAAAGTGCTCAGCAAACTCAAGGCTTCTTTCTGTGGTTGCCAAGCTCATGGAAACAAAGTGCTTTCTCTTAAAATCCTGAAAGAGACATTCCAAAGTAACCTGCCATTAGATATCAAGCCAGCAATAGACTACATATCTATGAAAGAAGAAAGGCGGGGAGGAAAGAAAATGCATAACATACACAAGAAAAGACAAAACCTTAAAGAGGAAGGAGAAAGGAAAACATTTAGATTCCTTGAGTGATGGAAATAAATACCAAAGCTATTAGTTTCAGTTCAAAGAACATATCACTTTATGCTGTTTATTATTTCTTGAGGATTATTTATTTTATCTTAAAATATCCAACGGGTAAAAGGGGTCCTGGAGGTAAGCGGTGAAGCAACTGACCTGGTCCGGAGAGGGCCTGTGATTGGAATGTTGCGACCTCCCAGGAGATCGGTGGTGGTGGTGGTGGTGGTGGTGGTGGTAATGGTGATGGTCCTCATCGTAGTTGTCTGCCATCAGCTTCATTCTATTCTGGGTCTGTGCAGAACAAAAATCAAAGAAGACTCTATCAGGAACTAGAAGACACAAGTCAAAGAGATTCGGGGCATAGTTATAGTCCCTCTAGGGCTCCCTCCATGCCTAATCCAGAAGTTTTCATTTTTAGTCAATTTGAAACATAAGGAAAGCCCCATGCCATCCATCAGCTTTGGTGAAAGAAGCTTTGTCACACCCTTGAAGCCACTGTGTTGCAACTGTAGATGTTTCATGTACTTCCCCCCTTGTGATTTAAAAGGGGGAAAATGGACGTACCCTAAGGTGCTTTGCTCTACATTTTCAAGCAATCACAGAGATTCAGAATGAGCTTGCAAACACAGAGTGCCAACAATCACATCCCACACTCTACAGTAAGTCAGAGAAGGAAGCCCTGGACAGACAGACGGGAAAGGACTTGGTGGAAACACAGAACTACAGTAAACAATGGTCTCACAAGACAAAGGCAGAAAAATCTACTCAAAAGCTGCCAAATGCAAAAAAACTGATGGAGGTGGTTTATTGCTAGGATGACTTCTTGGACACAGGCTCTCTTATGGACATTTTAATTGATTTTGTTCCTCGAGAAAAGTGAGCAAAAGGTGCAAAGTCATGGAAAAGGTGCTGACTCTAATTTACAACACATGATGCTTGTCACATGAAGCAACTTGGTGCCATAGTTAAACCCCCAGGGTCATGGAATTGTATTGTTTTATTATGCAGGGTAAGAAATGAACTAGTGATGGTTTAACATGACAGGCTCACAGAATCTAGAAAAATATCAAAAGACCATGGATAAAGCTGAAACAATTATCCAGTCCAGAAAGCCATAAAATACGGGTTTGGGGCTAGAACTGCCTGGATTCAAGCAAGACCTGCTCCACCTCTTTGCTGGTTATTTGGCCTTAAGTGAGTTAAATGTATATAAACCTTGATTTTCTTTCTCTAAAATAGGAGTAATAGTACCTCTTTCCCTGGGGTCGCTGTGAGGAGCAAATAATATGATGGACTTCAAGTGTCAGTCCAGTTCCTGGCAATGAAAGTCAAATACTATTATGACTACTGCCACTGCTGCTGTTGTTTGCTGTAAGACACTTCTCCACTTTTTTTTTTTTTTTTTTGGTATATGCTGCTTCCTTTGCCTGCAATGCCTCCCCTGACCCTCTTCCCTCACCTTTAACTTCTGTGTCTGGCTAACTCAAAATATTTTCTCTAGGAGCCTTTTCCTGACCCTACCCTTGAAGCTAGGTGACACGTGCCTCCTGCTTACCACGGCCCCAGATGTATCAGTCCATCTGACCATAGACCTTGAGGCTGTTTCTCTCATCTGCATCTCCCTGGAATTTAGCACAGGGCCTAGCAATTGCGGCTACACAATACATGCTGCTGCAGTGAATGACCGCAAGAATGAAGGGGGCAATGACTTTGAAGGATACTGTCATGCTACAGACAAGCTGCGTGTTTGTTTTCAGCAGGGAAGGTCACTGAGAGTTGAGGACATCTCTTGGGTTGCCATAATAATCCCACTGGTGGCTCCAGATGACAATGAACCATTAGTACTTTCAGAGAGCCAGAAGGCAGGGGCTGGCAGAGCCTCAGACCAGTTGGAGTTTTATTATGTAATATAAATAACACTCTGATGATAAAGAGAATTCTGGACCTAATATAGCGAATTCCTATAGTATTTTTTCATGTATAATCTAACTTATTCTCCAAACTTTCCCAGGAATAATTATTACTATCCTCACTTGGCAGTTAGAAGAGTAAGGCACAGATTTCCATCCCCAGAGTCTCTTTCTTGACATGGAACATGAAGGATTTTTTAGGTCATTCAGTTCTCAATCTCTAGGCTTCCCCCCTTCCCCATCTTGCTGCTAGCAGAAAAGGCAAATAGCTAAACAGGTAGAAATAACTTTCCCATGAAATGCTTTGGTTCTGTTAAGTTTTGGAAACACCTCACATCCCCATTCTATCTGCCAGAGGATGTCTCATGGTTTACTCACTCCATTTAAAAAAATGTGTACAATATTTGAAAGGCCCCAAAGTGAATGTAAAAAAAAATGAGTGTATATGAATAAAAACAATAAAAATAGAGGAAAAGAACCACTTAAAAATTAAATAAAAAATCCCAGGCAACCTTTGGCAGCTGATAGCATTTCCATCCTTCACTTGTCCACTTAAAGTGTCAGAAGACCCAATGGACAAGTTATGCCTTGTGAGAAAGAGCAGGTCAGTAGAGCTGTTGCAGACCAAGTACTGAGGTTCCCCTTAGTCCGCCTCTCATTGCACATGAGATTCTGAAAT
Source organism: Cephalopachus bancanus (assembly GCA_027257055.1). Taxonomy (NCBI): domain Eukaryota; kingdom Metazoa; phylum Chordata; class Mammalia; order Primates; family Tarsiidae; genus Cephalopachus; species Cephalopachus bancanus. The sequence continues at coordinate 4,496,529 of JAPVLO010000087.1, forward strand.
TCAGCGTTCACACCTAAAATTCCAGTATTGTCAGGAGCCTGTACTTTTGAACTCATGAACTAATAAATCTGGAATTGTTTCTTCTAACTAGAATACTGAGAGCTTGTAGGGAGCTGTGAGATCTGCCATGGGCAAGAAGGAATGGGCTTGCCCAAGAATGAACGATGGAGCCTAAATGAACAAATAATAACTCTGCTCTTGTAAACATCGTAATGTCCTTATCCTTTGGGGAAGCTCCTGTGATTTTATGAGATTATTTTCTTACCAGCGACAAGCCTGAAGTCCCCTGCCTTTGAACTGTATCCCATAAAAGAATGTACAAGCTAAACACGATGCTATATGCAGTCCTAAATGTGTCTGCTGAAATGAGGTGTTGGAGAGGAGGCATGTCATGGGATAAAGACTGTAAATGAATGATGTCATCTTTCCAATTTGGTGCTGAAATATAAATAAACCACGTTGTTCATGTGAATACCAGATCTGGGGAAATGTACACAGAACAATTGTGAGCGGAAGAGGCTTCTTTTGATTAGTCTGGGCTGGAAGAGGAGAGTGTGAAACAGAGATGAAAAATGAGAGTTTGGTCTGATACTCTAGACCGTTTGTATTTACCTTGCTTGTAACATATCCCCTAAACTGTGACCAACTTCTTACAGGCTGGGTGCTAGTGTTCTCTCCTATAAAAACAATTTGACCAATCTTGCTTCTTCAATTGTACAACTGAAAATTGATCTCTTTTTTAAATTTTTATTTTATTTTTAATCTGCACTACCTATCTTCATTCCCACCCAATTGTATTGGTTTCCTAACACACAAAAGATGGTCTGGAAAGATAGGAAGTCATGAATAACACTGCCTTACTGTCAAATGAATGAAAAACTGCAGAAAGTTCTAAGGATTGAAAACAGGATAGTATTTGTTCAAATAACTCCGGGTGCGTTTACGTGGTGCCATGTACAATGGTTTGTACCCCTGCAGCCATCAGATACTTGAGGTGCCCACCACAAAGCCTGAAACAGCAAATCTTTTCTGCAATCATAAATGAAAACCCAGGAAAACAAATCCAGAGTTGGAGAGGAATCGCTTTCCATTGCACACCACTTAGGAACTGATTTAGTGATTTACTGAGGCCCATTTTTATTTCCTTTGCAGGGTCTACCAAACTGCTGACCAGACACTTTTGCCCTTGGCTGTGCTATACTCTTTTCACTATATTATGTCATGACTGTGGAGACAAACCTAATCAAATTTCATTTTCTACTTCCTCTTTTTTCCAGGCGCCACCTTATTTCTCCAGGGCCACCACCTCCTAACAGTTCTCCTGCCATACTCTCGCCTCCCATCAAACTCATTCTGCAGCCAGAGTGACATCAGATTCCTGCTCCTCCTTGGGTTCGAGTTCTTTGAAAGCTCCCACTGCCTTCAGGAAAATGATTCAGCTCATCAAATGCTTGGGCGTCTCTTGCTAGGTGACTGCTGTATACCTCTGCAGCTGCACCTCCCGACCCACTCTCCCCAGCTGTGGGACATGATGCTCTCTATCCCTGTCCTGCTCTTCATCCTCGACCCCTGGAACCTGAGTTATATCCATTAGCTCCCTGGTCTTAGCTTAGACAACATCCCCTCTAGAAACACTTTCCCCAAGCCCAAGTGCTCTTCCACTGCTTTTCCAGGAATCCTGTACCAAACCTTACTCCCTGCCATCATAGCACTTACCTCAACACATGGTAAATAATTGCACGTTAGCTTGGCTTTCTTCACTGCTAGGTTGAAAATCTCTTGAGGGAAGCACTATGTCTGCATTATGCTTGTACTCCCCACCTAGTGCAGTCTGGTATAAGCAGTAAATAAATGTGCATCAAATAAGTGTGTGAATGTATGAATGAACGAATGGAGAGGGCACAGGCTTACTGTGGAACAGATAAGAGGGACAAATACACAATGAGGGGCTACAATGTGCCAGTTGAGCAGTTAACTCTCGATGTGATAGTTTAACTTTTCTAGTTTGTATTTGTTTGTTGTAATTCTTGGGAATGGGGAAAGCAAAATAAATGCATAGTTTTGGAACCATGGGGCAAGTCAAATCATTCTTCTTCAAGAAATATTCCATTCCTTAACAAACTGGATCCAATGACATATTCCACCACTTCCCCAGTTGCTGACCCTACTAAGAATAAAGGGTGTTAAGGTGCTACCAGGTGCATTTCCTTAGTATCTCCTAGCCTTTGGAAAAGCAGAGGCCCTTGGAAGACTTTTGTTAGTGCCAGAAGTCAATCGTGGAAAACTGAAACTTTATCCATTAACTAAAATTTCTGATAAACACCATCTGTGAAAAGGTGCCGGATATTCCATTTCTTTTGACAATTCTGAAGAGTTTATCCAAGGAGTTCTTGAGACAAAATGAAAATCCTTGATTGGCTAGTAATAGACTCAATAGCTTAATGGCAATATGTAGCTATAAAAGTGTAATATTAAAATTGCCGAGCCGGGCTTGGTGGCTCAGCCTGTAATCCTGCGCCTTTGGGAGGCTGAGGTGAGTGGATTGCCTGAGCCCATGGGCTCGAGACCCACCTGGGCAGCGAAACCTCATCTCTACAATAAATCAAAAAATCAGCCGGGCGTGGTAGCGCATGCCTGTCATTCCGGCTACTTGGAAGGCTGAGGCGGAAGGATCGCCGGAGCCCAGCAGATCGAGGCTGCGGTGGCCAGGAGCGGCCACTGCACTCCAGTCTTGGTGACACAGTGAGACTCCAACTCAAAAAAAAAAAAAAATTAAAATTGCCTTTAAAATATTTTAGCAGGGTAGCAGTCACAAACTATGCTTTGATCAGTCATCTGGATCAAGTTAACAATCAAACCTTCATGAATATGGTTTAAATAAGAAAAAATACATAATTAGATTCATTGCTATGGGATGTGGAGATAATATTATACAATAGCAATTACAGTTTTATTCTATCAGGTTTTCTTTTCTCCCTCTTTCCCACCAGGGAAATCCAAAACATTCAGGAACTCTTCTACTGGTCTTGTTTCCACCTAATCAGAGTGAGGTGAACAGCTCTTGTCTCCAAGTAAAAGATGAAGAAACCAGACCACAACTGGACAGCAAGGAGAGGAGGGATTTCCTGAATGTCCACTGGGCTCACACGGCAATGAATCGTAATTGAGTGGAATCTGAGGTCTAGGGTTGGGGGTCACAGTTGGAGGACAAAATGAAGCAGGAGGATGAAGAAGCTATTAGAGAAATGTGCTGCATTGGGAAACTTTCTGGGAGTATGTGAGAAATGGTGATGCAAAGGTATCTACTGTGGACACTGCACTGAAATTCATTCAACACCTACTGAGCATCTGCACCTACAACAGCAACAAGAATAATGATGTGCCAGGCTAAGCAATTGGCCAGCATGCTCTTGCTAAATCCTCACAGCTGAGAAAGCTATTCTTAGGAGCCCTTCTTTACAGATGAGGAAACTAAGTCCATGATTATTCAGTTAGTGAGTGGAAGAACAGAACTCAAACCCAGGTTTCTGCCTCCAAAGTCCTCTTGTTCCACTCTGGTGGTTACCTGCAGCTTGGATGGACAGTCCTGGAAGTGTTGCTGTCTTCCTACTTGAAGCCCACGTACCTCTCTCTGCCTGAGGTTTTGTTTTGCCACAGGTGCAGGTTTGGCCAGGGAACAGGGCAGACCGGAAGTTCTAGAGAGCTCACACCCATGCAACAATCCTCAGTCTAGAAGGGAGGGAGGTGGTAGATAAAGAGCCAGAACCCTGGCCCCTCCGTGGGACGATGCTAATGTGCTGCAGGATCTCTCAGTAAGTTGCTGGCAGAAGGAGGCCTGGCTGATCACAGCAAGAAACTGCCCATCAACGCATCCTGTACTGGCCTTTTTTCCTTCCCTGTGTCACATCCCTATTCGCTCACCACTTCTTGGGATTGCCTCCCAAATAAACCTTTTGCATCAGACCCTTATTTTGGGTCTGTATTTGCAGGAATCTCAGCTAAAACCCTTGTTGAATGATTAACAAGCCTACACCTAATTTTTGCATAGGACTAATATGGCCGCAACTACCCGTCTCCTTTCCATGGATGCTCTTCTTGAGATTTCTCATCACTGAGGATGATAGAATGCTCACCTTCCTTAGGAAGTAACAACTGCCTGGCACTAATTCTGCTTCTGCCAAATATTCATCCTGAGACTCAGAATGAATCATGTTTCCGTGAGCCTCATTTCCTGTATCTATAAAATGGGTGAGCAAGGGAAGAACGTTTTCAGTATGAACCATACACCATATGAATACATGTTGATCTACTGTTTTTATTCCTTACTGCACATTTTGTGCAGTTTTTTAAAAAGTGAAAATCAGAGAAGGGCAATTATTTTGTTAAAGCACTTTCTGCTGCCCCCTTAGGAACCTTAGGAATTCCCTGAAGGGTTAGGTAGGAACACTTTCTCCCTTGTTCTGCTACCAGCCAAAGAAGCCCATGGGGCAGGGGGGGAATTATTTTTAGAGAAAGAGTTTTATATACTTTGCTCAGAATATTAGGATCCTTACCAGTGGCAGAAAGAAGATGGATGCTGTAAGATGGTGCTGTTAACATCAACAATAATAATCAATGCTTACCTTGCTATGGGCCAAGAACAGTACTTTGTGGCACCATCTCATTTAGTCAGTCACATCAACCCAGTGATGTAGGCTCAGGTGGGGTTTGTGTTCAAAAGTCTTTAATAACTGCTATGACAAGGGCAGAAACCTTTGAGAATCAAGAGCAACGTAAGTGCATATGCCATGAATATTAGTTGGTAGAAGCTGTTATTTCCCTATTTTAGAGATGAAGAAACTGAGGCTTAGAAGGGCTAAGCACCTTATCCAAGCTCAAACAACTGGCAGATTCGAGACTTTGACACCCTACTGCTTAGAGACTAGCCTGTTCATTTAAAAAAAAAAAAAAAATCAAGGCCGATCTGGAAATGGACTCTCACTCTCTGAACACTGACTCCAATCAGACCTCAAAAAAGCAGCAGCTCACTTTTATTTTAAAGTTCTCTCTGAAAAGGGTGAAATTCAGACACATTATAAAATCTTAATGAAGTCCCAAAGAAGTCTATGCTGCTGACCATCCCTAATATAAATTCTAAAGTCATTATCCACAATCCACACTACCTTTTAATGCTTCAACCAATAAGACAACTTTGAATCTAGGCTAACACATTAGCAACTACAGACAACCAAGGAATCTCTAACATCTTGAACACCATTGCTGGTGATGGAGTTTGGGGGTGGGGAAAGGCCCTAGAAGTTTCCACCACAAAGTTACTTAGTTAAGCGCAGGTCTGTTTAATTAAGTAGTGGGCAGCACATGCTATACTTAGCTTTTAAACACTTGTAAAGTCCTCTTCATTCATTTATCTTACTTGTCACTGACAAGCTCTTCAAGGACTGTAACAGTATGCAGAGCATGAAGAGCCTGGGTAAACAATGCATATTTTATGTGGAGTCTAAACTGTTTCAACTTAGAGAGTCAAAGGAGGGTCTCAGAAAAAAGAAAAAAAAGAAAAAAACACACAAAAAACCCAGACTCTTCTATTAAACTATGGAAGCATTCTGTGCATGGTCTCTTACGAGCTTCTTTAGAAAATGAACTCTAAAATCAAATCCCTTTTTTTTTAACCCAAAGAATAAAAGAGAAGAAGGGAGGAAATTAAGGAAGGAGATAATTTGGAAGAATTAAAGGAAGAAAGAAAGTAAAGAAGGAGGGAAGAGAAGAGGAAGGAAGAAAGGGAAGAAAGAAGGGAAAAAGAAAAAGAAAGAGAAAGAGAAGAGAAGACAGAAAAGAAAAGGTATGAAGAGAAAGAGAAACAAAGAAAGAGACGTGAGGAAAAAAAGAGGACATTTGCAGGTGTTGGGATTCAGACTCTAAAATGGTGCCCAAAAGCAAATTCCTTATTCATGATTTAACAAATATTTATTATCACTGATTTAAGCAGAACCGGCATCATCAAATCATTTCCCTAACTAGTGAATGGAAAACAAAGCCTCAGGGTATTGCCTAACAGAATTGGTCGATAGATGGAAACTGAGAGTGCAAATTACTGTTCTAGGAGAACTTGAGGTTGTGTGACCCAGGAGCGCCCTCAGGATGGGTCCAAGAGAACCTTAAACCACAAGGGTAGAAAGACAAGTGTCCTCACACCTTTGCAGGCAAGATAATTACTGGAAGTAAATGGACTTTTCGGTAGTTATGTATTCACTTTAAAATAAATTTTAAGAAGCATATCAATGAGGAGATTCACAGGAATTATGTCTTAGGACATGGAAAACATTGTGAAGCTGATCCTCAAAAATGTCTGAAGCTTGAGACCCCATCATCAGAGGAAGAGCACAGCAACAGAGAAAGGACTGGATGGGAGACGGTGGAGACTAGAAATTCAGAACAGTCCAGACAGAATGAATCCTCCCGAGAATGGTGGGAGGATGGAGGGATGTTCCCTTACTGAGGCTTTGACCTCCATGCAGAAGTGGGTGTGAATGCATCGAGGCCTGCTTCTGGTTCCGAAACTGAGTGGGAGGGCAGAAACCTTAGTCCTTCCCTGTACCTCAGCCACTTCAAAACAAAACAAATGACCCCAACAAGGGGAGAGAAGGGACAGCGTGAGCCATGCAAAACATGTGGTGGGGCTGTGGGCCAGCACTGAGCACAGCTCCAACCAGACCCAGGAGAGGTGATGAGACAGCCAGGAGAGGCTTGGCAGCCAGAGGGAGAGGGAGCCAGGACCTCGGAGCGAGAACAAATCTCTTTCCCCAGCTGGCTTCACACTTGGGTGAGACAACTGGAGAAAATGTAAACATACACATTAGTAGTTTTCTAATCAGTTGTAAGACAAACGGGGAGAGAGAAATGACAGTGTGTATCCCAAATACCAAATCACTGAAGCATCCCTGCAGGCATTTATCTTCCTCAGGTTGCTTGCTGTGCTGTCCTCCCTTTCTGTTTAGCTTTCAATACGCTTACTAGCTTTATATGGTAAAATTTGAACTCACCCTACCTAGAACCGATGTAGTTCTTTGGGGAAGGAGAGTCTGAGTCTTATATTCCACTAGGATAGAAGGTCTCTAGGGAACTCCACCTGCCTCTCAGGCCCACAAACAAAACAGATACATCATTTACAGGTCTTCTCACAGCCTCCTCCAAGCTGCTATTCCCTTGGCACATAAAAATGAAAACTCATTTGTAACCACCACCTCTTCTCCAGTGATAACTTACCCCCAAAGAAGAGGCAAAGTGGAAATTCTGGGTTGAATCTGACAGAAATCCAATTTCCAGAAAGGATGAAGTTACGTTCGAAGTTCATCTGGAAATGTCTAGTGTGTTGGATCATGGTTTTTGTTTTGTTTTGTTTTTTTTAACACATCAAATTAAATTCATTGAATGGGTACATTTTGGAAAACAGTTTCTCTTAGTCACCTACTTAAGGTAAAATCCAAAAAAGTCTGGTTTTCTGTGACCCTGCAGTTTAAATAGCATAAGTACAAAATGTCCAAATGCATTTAAACTTGAATCTGAACAAAAATGGTTATTAAAATGCATAACTAATGTTTCTTCATTGCATTAGGAAAAGGTAGGCAACCGAAAAATTGGGGTGATCTTCTTGTAGACTCTAGAGATAATTTTAGGGGCCATCTCAAATCTCTTCCCTACAAGTGAGGACTTGCCAGAACAATTCAGAGTCATAAAATGTTTTTAACTGGTCCACACCACAGATTAGCGAATCCAAGCTCACTGTTTTACAGAGGGGAGACAGTGGCTCCAAGAGGAGGCAGGTTAGTCACTGACATAGCCAGGAGAAAGCCCCAGAATACTCAACCACTTGCCCCAGGCTTGGGTCCTGCACTTCCCCTGGCAGCCTTCCCATTTGATTTGCAAGGGTAGGCAAGTCCACCATGTCTATGACCTGTAACACCACAGGCTCGCCTCATGTCATTGGTTTTGTGTTCCGAAGTACTATGGTATTAATTTCCATTCTCACAGTCTGAACAGCATCAAACACCTAATCATTTTGGTCTTGATGGCTACAGATAGGTTAAGGAATTTTCCATTTTCTTTGAGATGTGAGCCTTAGTTCTCTAGCAGAACTACTGATTTAGCTTTATAATTTTCTTCTTTTTTATAACATCTATACATTTTTATAAATCATACGTGCTGGTTTTTAAAAATTAAACAGTATGAAAGAGATTACAAAAAGAAAAGTAATATTTGCACTGCCTCTACCCCAGTATCCAGTCCCACTGTTAAGGTTTTTCTGCCAATTTTTCAGAAGTTTCTTTTATGTTTAGTGCAAGCACAGACACACACGTACCCTTTAAAAATACAATATCCAATATGGCTTTGACACTCTTCTACATCAAGAACATGTGGAGCTACCTTGTTTTTAACAGTTACATTTTATTCCATTCTCTGGGTGGACTTTTACTTACCAGTCTTCTATTGACGTATTAAGAGTAATGACGTGTTAAGAGTAGAGGCTCCAGGAGAAAAGGGGTCTTTGCTTATTTTGTTCAGAGATATAGAACAAGCACCTAAAGCATTGCTTGGCATATAGTGAGCACACAATAAATGTTTGTTGAATGAGTGAATGATGGGCACTTGGGTCATTCCTAGATTTTCATTTTTCCAATAATGCTTCAAAGAATATTTTTGCAAAGGAATGGCTTTGCCTGTCCTCATGTATTTGTTCTCAACAAGGATAGATGCTTAAACCTATAACAGCTGTTTCTATAATGTGCTAGGAAAAGAGAGATTCAAGAAAGATCCTTAAAATAGAATATATACACTTTAGACTTTAAAATATATCACCAAAATCCCTTCCAAACTGTTGATCAACATATAGCGTGTGCCTCTTTCCCCATGCTGTGCTAACATGAAGTTTCTTCAAATCCTTTAATCTTCAAAAATCTTAGGTGAAAAATTGTATCCCATGCATATTTTGCTAACTATAATTTGGAGCTGAGCATCATTTCATTCATTTGTTGTCCATTTCTATTTCATTATCTGTGAGATTCCGTTTTATGTTCTTTTTCCCACTTTTCTTTGGGAACTTTCTCTTAAAGGTTGTGGGAATAATTGAATATATGAAGAAAATTAGTGGGGTTGATTTCAGGAAGAGAAGAGTATAAGTAAAGGTGGAAAGAAGGCATGTACGAGCAGGCTATGGGAGGGGAAGGAAAATGTGCTCAGACAGGCAAGACATGAGGGTGCTGGGAACCGATCATTTGCACATTAGCATAGGATTTGCTCACTTGAGCAGAAGAGAAAGCATGGAGGTGTTAGACAGTTGATGTGCTGGTCTTTAGTGGACCATTTGCAGGAGTCAAAGTGTTAGCAGTTAATATGGGGCTTTACTTCTGTGCAAAAGACTTTTGGGTTTTGTCAGACTATGGGCCGTCCATGGGAGAGTGTTAGGCATGCCAGTACCACTCATTATGCATGTGTTGGTAGAAACAACCTAATACAACCACCTTTCCCAGATGGGAATTCTCTCTGTAGCAGTCCTAGTGGACAGGGATCCAGTCCTCATCCATTATCACTAGTGATGGGAAACTCAGTACCTATGAGACAAAGTATCCAATAGCTTAAATGAGTGGTTATTGCCTCCGGCACTCATATTTAAGTTTTGTAACTACAGTTTCAGTTGTGTGTCCCAATTCTGCCCTGGGGTAGGGGTGGGAGTCTCAGGTCTTCAGATATTTGAATACAGTTAAGCCCATTATCCCTAGCTGCTGTAGACTAATAAGTCTTTGTCCTCTTAACCAGTCACTCCCCCTTCTCCCAGTCCCCTCTGTATCCCATCATACATGGGGTCACTACAGTGTGTCAGGGCTCTTCTAAGAGAATAATTCCTTGAACAGTCTAAGTCTTCATAGGTGTCCTTACATGTGCTAAGCAATATTTTAAAATAATTAATATACTCTTAGGTTTCATTGATTTTTTTAGCATCTGCTGTGCAATACTAATGCTCTAAACTTGCAATCGATTAAACTCATACCTTGGTTGCTAGTTTCTCTGCCATTCATTTACACACATACATCAGAATTTTAATTCTAAGTATAAACATCATAACTTTCTTTACTGAATATTTTAGACTTATCCCGACTAAATTTGAGTCTACAGTTCCATCTGTTGAGATATTTCCCAAGTCTGATGTCTGCCACTGGTTTTTACTAACCACTGCTCCCCAACTTTGATGCATTCCATTTTCAAAAAGCATGTTTTCAAAGGCTGTACACAATTAGTCCTATGTATATGCTGGGAGGTCAGAGCAGCCTCCCTATAGAAGTGACAGGATTCCCTAACCAGTCCGCTTAAGGTGAAGTTGTCTAGTCATCTATATGTGTTGGTAGAAACAAACTAATACAACCATTCATTCAGTTCTTTATCTCCATCTGGTGAAAAATACACACACACACACACACACACACACACACACACACACACACACACACACACACAAGATTTTGTGTCAAACACCCGGCTGCTGCCTGAAATCTTGGTGCCCTGTGACTATGTCATTCCTTTGACCTGCCTTTCTATTAGTCTTATCAAAAAAACCAAGTGAGGTTAGCATTACTTAATCTTAGGAGACAAGTAAATCTTAAGTGATTGCTGACTTTATTCTAGTTTTATAAGTCATCAGTTTAATAAGTTGTTTTGGGATCTGAGCAAAGATCAATGTCAAATCTACAGTAATTCGTCAACATGTTATTTGTCTTTTAGGTATTTAGAGGTAAATTTCTGGAGTTAGGCAAAATTCAGAAAAGCTTAAGAAAGTGGAAAGTTAATTTCCCTCTTCTTTGGGCACTTTCGTCCACTGCTGACAGGATTGTAAACTGGTATAAACTTTCCCGAGGGCAATTTGGCACTACATAACAAAATTCAAAACATGCACATGCTGAGGTCCAACAGTCTCCTCCTGAGAAGAAAGTGATACAGATAGGTGTATGGGGATGAACACGAAAGGATATCATCGGGATATTAATCATAGTAGCAACTAATAAGAAGTAAACACAATGTCCTTATATCAGGATTTAGTTTAATAAATCATTGAGTATCCATTATTCCTATAATGGAATACTCAGAAGCCATTCTAAAGAGTGATGCATATTTAATATTTATCAGAAGGAAAGCATATCACAACATATAGATGAATGGAAAGAAAGGCAGGTCATAGAACCACAGGTTTACATAAAATAACATATATGTCTACATATGAACACATTTGTGGGTTTGCATATATATGTGTTTATGTTTACATATACATACATATATGAGAAATGTCCAGAAAGGTATGAACAAAATACTGATAATTATTGTTGGGCACTTAGATTTTAGGGAGTTGACTTTCTCCTTTATTCCTTTCTATATTATCTGAATATTCATTTAGTCAATTACAGGAAATTATAAATAGAACAATAAAGAAGATTTCTTTGCTCTGCACAAAACATGTGGAGATATAAATTGCTTTTCAAATTAAGGAGAAATGCTGTTGAAATCATTCTAGTTTGGGGGAAGAGTCTCCTGAGACTGAAAACATTGAGTCTGGGGGACACAGATTCCTGCTGCCTTCTTTTTTGGTGAACTACTCCATGATTAAATGGAGTGTCTTAACTTATTATCCATTGCTTTCATCCTTTCAGCCTGATCTTTTAAAATTCCAATTTCTCATCACAACCACCGTCACCAGTCTCCCTCTAGCTTCTCAAACTGCAATGGGAGGCATAGCTGTGGCTATGTGCAAATAGCTGAATGGAAAAAGAATGGTTCCCAAGGCTCTGTCAGGTTCTGAACCAAGACACTAGTGTCAAATTCAAATCCTCCCCCAAGAGCCCAGTGGGCTTCAGGTGGATCAAGTCCTGTCTATCTGAATTTTGTATCATAGGGCAAAGACTGAGAGTATCTCTTTGCCAACTCTTTTCAAGCTGAGAGTTAACAGCATAGCTCTAAGTTCAGGAAATATAATAATACAGCAATGCAATTATATACAGGCTAAAATCATGCAAAAAAATTTGTCTCATTCCCACATACTAAACTTGGTAATTATATAGAGCTTGGACATTAAGGATCCAGAAATAAAGGAGTGGGTTCAAAAGCATAATTGCAGCTCAGAGGCAGCATGTGCCTCGGGACATTGCCTACCAGGTCCTACCCTACAAAAGAAAATAGGAGCATCCAAAGCCAGTGGTATGCTATGTGTTTTTCTTCTTCCTCCTCCTCCTCCTTCTTTTTTCCCTCTCTGCCATTTTGGGAAATAGCCCATTAAAAAAATAATGCACCATAATGATTATTTGGCAACAAACTTGAGTTGGAAACTGGTAGCAAAATAGGTCTCTATTCTGGAATTTTAAGGTTAATGACTCAAGGATCACTCAAACTCTGAAGCTTTACAGGACATTTTATTTGAAATCTGTGCTACTGAGAAAATACTTCAAATTTCCATGTCTCATAAGCTATGCAATTGAAGGAAACTATTATTTTATTCTTGGCATGGTTGTGAAGAGATGCATTAATGAAAGACCCGAATCATAATCTACCAACTATAGTTACGTGTGCAGAAAACAGGACATGACCTAAGAGGTGCCCAACCTCCATCAAATCAAGCGTAAGCTCTCATGAGCAGATATGACCCAGCATTATAATCTCAGGAGCCATTTTATCATCTATTGAAAATGTTGGTTCCAAGCTTGCTTCGTGTTGACAGTTTTCACATCACACTCTTGCTTAATAACACACAGTGGTTCCCTGTTGTCTTGTGCATCAGATAGAAATAGTTCAGTCATTGGGCAAGGCCAACCTCTCACTTTCCTCCTGGATAATTCACCTCCTCTCAGCTCTCCTAAAGATGGTTTGTCTCTAATTCCAAGCACACACAAACTCATCTCTACTCTGGTGCTTCCCTGGCCAGAATTGGCTCCTCCCTACAAAACTAGGCCCTTCAGCCGCTATCACAACTGGGCTCAAAATGTACCCTGTTGAGAAAATTTCCGTAACTAAAAGTGTCCTGAAGAGTAAAGAAAACTACAAGTGGGGTCAGAAGGTATGAACTGAATGGTGAAAGTCAAGCCACTTAACAACTGTTGGACCAACTAACTGCAAGGCACTCAACCTCTCCTATTCTGCACAAAAGGCATCAACAGGCTGCTCAATATCAAGGGAGGTGCTCTAGGTATCCAAACTCCAACTGTGCTTCTGATCCCTTTTTATAGCCCCGGAACTTCTGGAACAAGGCTCAGATCCTCTCTGTGCTCAATAAATGCTATAGACCTATGGTCTCCCTTGCCTATCATCATTGTGTGTACCCTGAGGTGATAGGCTTATAGCCACTCCTACCCTCACTCCTATGACATAGTGCTGTACCAGTCCCTTAGTTACACTTTTTCTGGTAAGAGCAGTCGAAAGCCATCTAAAATCTTGTCATTTATTTGACATTTACAGTATCTGAATTTACAAGGCTAACTATGTCTAGAGACCAATGTTTGGGGACCCAGAGATTTCCACCTTTAGGGGCTGCTGACCACATTTCATTAGATCAATGCCTCCCAAATGCTGATCTGTCAACAAGATCCATCAGTTTTTTGGTGCCCCTCCCCTGAGATTATGAGTGTGTAGGTCTGAAGGTTGGCGCTGAGGGAGTCAGTATTCAGCAAAGGAGACTAAAAAGCTCACCAAGCTATATCAAAAGAGAGTCAGGTTTTAGGAACTACTGCTGTGGGTAATCTAACTATTTTAAACACTGAGACTCACGTACAATGATTTTGAGAATTTTACCTTGAGACAACCAGATATATTCCAGAGAACTAGAAGTTAAAAATAATCATCTGTATCATTTTAATAACTCTTTCCTTTTATCTCCAACTCTAATTTATGACTGTCATTTTTTATCTACCAGTCTATGGGGCACAACATTAAACCTTTTGGAACTTCTAAGCTGAGAGCCACTGGATGTTTAGAAAAGGTCCAATGTTGTTCACTGCCTCTTCTCAGTGTGCCTCTGCCAAGAATAATCAGAAAACGGTCCCTTCCCTTCCCCTTTAGGCTTTCTCACCTCTTCCTTGGGAATGCCCCTCTGAGATCCGGGCAAGCTTTCAAGCCTGTGAAGACCTTGGTGTTGTTAGATATGAAGGCCAGCACAAGCATATACCAACTTTGTCCCTGACTAAGTATATAGTTTCTGTTTGGATTGTTTGAGAAGTTTTTAAAATTTATTATTAATATTTGCATTTCAACTTTCCTTAAGTGATCTGAGAAACATCCTAATATCCTGGCAAACTGTCAGGAGACTATTGCATCAGACTGGAGAACGAGGCCACTACCTTCCCAGGACTTTTCTTTGATTTCTCTGAGTGTGAAAATAAAATATAACTAATAAACAAGCAAATGACTGAAGGTAGACACAAGACTTGACTTCCAGTGGGACAAGGTAAGAGACTAATCTACAAATCAATCAACAGATTGTGCAAAGAGGGGAGAAGATGTTGTGCTGTTTCCCTGATCACTGTCTGGGCTCCCAGAGTTTCATTCCAAAAGTAATTTGGCTTTGTGCACAGTACATAGGGACTAATGTTTTTCAACAGAATTTCATAAGAGGATGTGGAGATAGTTTTGGGTCCTGTTCTCAGCACAAGCTGAAAATTAGGTGTGGCTAAGAGAACAGAGTCAGAATTTCTTATGTGACCATTCTTCTGACAAAGCACCCCAGAAGTGAAAAATCACCTGCCCTATCTCCAAAGAGATTTATGATGGATTTGCCCAAGAGGATTCCTGTTCATAAATGTCTGAAAAACAGATCTGTTAAAACAAACCTCTAATTATGGACAGAATGAGAATCCCATTTAATCTTGCAGCTATAATACCAACTAATTCAACAACTCCCAACCTATTTGGAATCATCAAACTTGACAAGATTCAAGTCTGTTAAGGGTGATTACTGAGCATGCATGACTGACCTCCTAACTATGTGAGATGCCGATAAAAGAAGAGGACGATAGTTTTCAACCCAAACAATTTCAAATACTCAGCATAAAACTGTTTGGCAACAGAAAGGGAGAACCTATTATCAAGTATATTTTCTGGACCAAATACCAGAAATGTAAGTAAGATGACAGAATGTGCCTGAGGTCATGCAAATATAGGTGACCAGGAAAAGAAACGTGGAATGCCTGAGTTCCAGCCAACACCTAGCTCCTACCACTTTGGAGTAAGTAAGGACCCAGGTCAGAAGGATGTTCTGCCTGCAACTCATAGACTCTCTCCATACTCAGTGGAGTTATTATTAAACTAAAGCATCACACATCACTCTAAAATTTTCCTGAGAGAAATCTTAGCTTTCTACTTCCTCAATTCTCTTGGTCTTGGTCAGAACATTAATATTTGTTGAACAGCATGTTTTTAAAGTGGGAAGATATTTCCAAAATCAAATATTCTGGTTTGTTTCAAAGAACATGTTCTCAACTAGAGTCTGATTCTTTCTTCCTGTGGGGGTGAGCCGAAGTTGGCCATGATTCACTGAAATTTCCACCAGCTAACAATAAAAAATTATGTTCCATCTAAGGAAACAAAAGAAAAATTGTAGTAAAGTCATACATTTCCCTTTTAGTCCCCAAAGATAATCTGAAGAACTGATTCAACATGCCAAATTAAGCTATGAGAATTTACTCATATCTAATAAGGATTAGCAAATGTTATAACACTGAACATGGCTTTGACATAATTTATATCTGAGGCACTGGGTTTAGTGTAGTCTCATTCCAGCTCTGACACAGAGGATATGTAGAGTAGTCCTGCTGTGTCCTCCGAAAATCCTTATCATGTGCATGACCAGCAGGAGGGCTCTTCACATGACAAAAGGTTTCTTTACATGGGAATAGTACCCATAGAATTTGGTAACATAGTTTAAAGAATTAATTCCCAAAGGGAGATGCAGGGCTCCCCAAAGTCTAAGAAAATTGTTCTGGAAGCTGAAAACATAGTGATAAAGCCCACTTTGTCTCTATCCGAAGCTGGGTGTCCACCCGCAACTTGGAAAATTTTGGAAACAATTCTAAGTTACATATTTGGAATGAGGAAGATTAAGACGCCCAAGCTTTGGGCTAGCTGGCTCTGGCTGGGGCTGCTCCATTCCATGTCTCATCCATACTTGCCAAAAGCAAAAGAGGCAACTGGGACATTTGCTCAAAATAACTGCTATTAAGATAAATCAGCAACACTTAAGTGTCTTTCGTTCATAAAAAATAAACCCCCAGAGATGGCTCTTATCAAGGATTGCATCAATAGAAAGCTCAGGAACACACAAGCTCTTCCTGGAAGCCAGATCTCATCTCAAAAAGCCTCAAAAGACCCTGGCTTCAGCATACCTCCCTCCACCCCAGGAAACTGGACATGCACCATCGGGGCTGGGAGGTAGGTATGAACATCCTTTTCCTGGAAGGAAAATGTCTGAACCCATACTGAACTGGGTCCTTTCAAGTCAATGTTTGCTCATTCTGCACTATTTATTTTTCTTCAAGGATAAATGAGGGTTTGGCTCCCAGAAAAGCAAAAGAGAGGACCTTATTTATGAAGATTGTCACTCAAATTCTTTCTTCCTGGGTCAGTGAACAAGTTATATAGACCATAGTTTATGTTGAGAGACTGCCACAGAGACAGTATGGGACCATCATTCCTCAAAGCACAGTGCTACGCTATGGGGAAGAATAAGATAGGTCTTTGCACTTCAGAAATGTGACCAGCATCTTGAACATTTCCTTAGTCCTCTCTGGCATGCAGTCTTAAAACTTTAATTTTAGGCTGAGTTTGGTGGATCGGCCTGTAATCCTAGCACTTTGGGAGGCTGAGGCAAGTGGATTGCCTGAGCCCGCAGGTTCAAGACCAGCCTGACCACTGTGCCCGGCCAAAAATTTTAAGTTTTTTAAGAGTTTGTGCCAGATAAGTTACTTCATGAGAATGCTTCTCTGTGAGTTAGGTAGGAAACAATGTATCCAATTTATGGGAAAGCAAGTAGGCCTGCTCACTATCATACAACTAGGAAGTGGAGATGAGTCAGGATTACACCTGCCAAATGAGCAATCTTTAGAGCCTCCTTTCTTCTGTGTTGTCTTTGAAATCTAGAATCTCCAAATATTCCTTTGTGGGGAAGATGGCAATTATATCATGATAGGAAAGCAAAGCAGCTAACAGTGTTGCCTTTACATGCAAATTAGCAGATTGTGCATCCTGGCTCAACCACTCATAAGCTCTGTGACTTGGTTTCCCCGTCAGCAAAGTGGGGACAATGATTGATGTTACTACATCTTCAAGTTTTCATGAGGGTTGTAATAAAACAACAAAAGCACAACCCTGAGCCTAGCATATCATGTCTTCAACAAATGTAAGCTGTGTTAGTGTTCTGTTGAACCATGCACCTTTTCTACTCAACTGTAAGCTTCATGAAAGGAAACACTGCCAGTTTTCCTGTGCATCCTCAAAGTTCTTGTCATAGATTAAGTCCTCAAAGTACTGTGTGTGTATGGATGTACTGGAATAGTCTCAGAATATAAAATTGACAAGGGTTTAGAGGTCTGTTAGCTTATGTCCTTCACTTTACAGATAGGGAAACTGAGCCTGTGAGAGAGAAGCAAAATGAGCTAGTTGTCCAAGCTTCTCAGTGTGTTTGGAGCCAGAGCTGGGCTAGAACCCTCAGGGACATTCTTTCTTCCCTGGAGAGATGGGCTGCCTTATTTTGTTTGAACATTTAACATTATACTTTTAGGATGGCTGCTGTGTGAGAAATTCTTGGGTCTCATAACCCAAGAAGACAGACAACAGAAATTCTGCCTGGCCTTGCGGCCCACACACCTCCTTCCTACCCTAGTCCCCTAAGCAGCCTTGGCATACCAAGGTAGCCCACAGCAGCCGGGCTTCTGCGTGGTTTCTGAATTGTGTTTGTAATTCCGGGAGTGCTGGGCCACGAGAACGAGGAATACACCAGCTGCATGATGATCAGTTAATCTTAACGGGAGTTTCTGGGACGTAAGGACAGCCCTGGATTTAGACTGTGTTGCCATTCCTGTGGATTTTCACTGTTTCCTAGGATGATCACCTCTCTGTCTGATTTTAACTTGCAACCTTTTTGTATAATTCCAATCCTAAACTGTCAAAGATCATCTGAATAAAGATTTGTTGGTTGTGTTCAAGGAGGCATTTCCCAATGGCCATATCAGGGCAGCGATAAGACAGTGGAGTTTGGGTTGTTGCATGCATATTTTTTAAAAAATAATCTCATCTAAACACTAGCGTTGTAGGGTTCTGGCTCCCCCACCTTGTCAACTCAGCAACTGCACTTGGGGAGCCTTCCTGAGAAGAGCCAATTCCAACTTCCCTGGCTGCCATTTGTCCCCACTGAGGACTCCCTCTCTGTACTATGTTTCCACAAACCTCAGCCCTCACCTCCTGTAAGACTTTGCTCCAATTCTATCTCAGAGGCATCCGTTGATCACCCTATCCAAAATCAACCCCCAAATCCCTTGTAGAACATCATCTTTATTTTTTCCCGTAGCATTGATTCTCATGTAACATGCCATATATTTGATGTCTTTGTTTCTTTTTTGTCCCCTCCAGTGGAATGTAAGCTCTCTCGGGGCAGGAATTTTTGTCTATTTTGTTCACTGTAGTATCCCCAGTGTGCAGAGCAGCATCTGGAACATAGCATATGCGCCGTAAATATTTGCTGAATAACCTGCCCACTTATTCCTGTGTCTACCTCTCCAAGAAGTTTTAAAAATCTTCCTCTGCCTTTTGCTTTCTCAATTTACTGACCACTTGCACTAGTAGAATTTGAGAGTGTAGCCTGAAAAACTTAACACAAGCAGTTGACATTTGTTTAAAAATTGACAAAGGTAAAGTACGTTGTAGGAGATAATTTTTTTTATTTATTAATTCTTTAAAATTCTTAAAAACACCCAGAACTCCAATAATTGAACTTTTGAGTATTAATTCTAAGAAACACAACAGAAAAAATTAGAGATTTATGTTCTAAGAAGTTCATAATAATGTGATTATAAAAGTGAAAAACTAGAAACAAATTGAAATCCCCAAAATAGGAGAATAATAAAATTAATTGGCACAATGATGGAAATCATAAACCAGAAAGTATGTTTCTGAAGGCTTTTAAGGACATGGGAAAATGCACACAATATTAAACGTTTACAAGGCTAAAAAAACTTTATTATGTAGTATGTTATGTCTTTGTTCAAATACATATGTAGACAATGGAATGTAGGAAACTATAAATCTTAATGACAGTTATTTCTGAGTGGTGGGATTATGGGTTATTTTAGTTTTTATTTACATTTTTCTGAGGGGCTAGAATGAGTACATACTACTTTTATGATAAAAGATGTATTTATATGCTTTCAACAGTGAAAAAGTTCATTTACATTAAAAGGATGCTACAAAGTTAAATTCAAATTACTTTTTAATATAGTGCATTATTGTGGGGCAAAATTGCAAAAAAACCCAAAAAACAATACACATGGGAGATTCTGGAACTTTTAACTCTGCCTTTAGTGTACTGCAGAGAATGAGAGAAAGAAAGTGTTATCTTCCCCCAAAGAATATGGAGTCGGGAAACAGTAAAGAATAACTACTAGAAATTGTAAATTCTGTATGTGATAATTGTCTTTCTGTAATCATGAGAGAGGAGGGTGAAAAATCCTTTTCCTGGGAAATTATTATTCAAAAAAGAAGAAATTCTGAAGACAGGAAAGGACAAACCTGGTTTGCACAACAAAGCTGACCAATGACAACATCAGTATGACTTTAGCACAGTTATTCAAGGGGTATGAAGTGAAAAGAGAGTGAAAAGGGGCTTTTCTTTCATTTTGAAATTCGGCATCAGGAGGACACAAGGGCAGGAAGTCAGATCTTTTTTCAATGCATTTGAAATGATAAGGTGAAGACAGCCTGAAAGGACTTTTAATTATACGATGAGAGGAAGGAAGGGAGGGAGAGAGAGAAAGCCACCAAGAGAAACCTGTTTTTATATGTTAAACGACGAAAAAGAAAATGGGAAACTAAAGGGGGGAAAGAGAATACCTTGAAAAGGAAAAATAAAGGCGACAGGAGGCCAGTGCCAACATTTCTTGCAGGAAAATCAAAACTGCGGCACACTGGATGAAGCCTGCAGCCCCTTTTCCCCCAGTGGCAGCTGATGATGCCTGGTGATGCAGGAAGAGATAAGTCCTCCTCCCCAGCCTGCACATGGTGGCCTCAGGTCAGGCAGGAGCCAGCTGGGGCCGGGTGGGAGGGGCTGCCCTGAGCTGGGAGTGGATGTCCCAGGTCACAGAATAAAGCCTTCTTTTTATGCTCCTTTTTAGCCTCAGCTTATGGGGGCTATGACCTAACTGAGGCATTGCACCAACTTGGGGACAGCTCTTGGGAAGAGAATGGACGAGCTTCCGCGTGAGATTCACTGGGCTCTGGTTCCACTGCTCACCAACTGCGGCATCCTTGCATAGTTCCTGGACCTTAGTTTCTTCATCTCTAAAATAGGAGTATTAACACTTGATGTTCAGGATTGTTGTGGGGATTAAATGATACAGCATGTTTAAAATCTCTAGCCTAGCACCTGGTACACAATAAGAGTTCAAAAACTGTTCCTCCCGCCATAAGATGGAAATAGAAAAACTATTATGAAAAGCAAGAACTCTGCATACACTACACCCACACCTAAGCCTCCTTGAAGCAATATAGATCTAAAAACCCCTGAAAGCCACATCATGTAATGACTGGATTCCTCCTCCTAAAGCACAACGGTTCCCTGGTGGCTGATATCTTAGGGACTGTCCCCCATACACACTCTGTAGTGGATCCGAATGTTCTCGGAGGCAGTAATGAACAGGTTAAAGTTGAGGGGATTTCAAACATGTCTAATCCAATAAGAGGCTTGGTAAAACATGCGTTATCACTTAAAGAATAAATGTTTAAAAATAGAGCACAGATGTGAAATTTGAATTAAAAAAAAAGAAAGAGACAGCACAGTGAGAGATCTTCTTGGCACTTGCCTGCTATTCTGTTTTGGTCACCTTCAGCTAAGCCTGTTACTCTGCTATGCTCTGCCAATTGCTTGGTGCCATGGAGTGCTTCAAATTACTGAAGCAAAGTTGGCAAATCACTCTGAAACGTAAAAGTCAGACCCATTTCCCGTTTTATGTATTTCTAAAAGCCAAAGAACCCAAGTAAAGTTGGTCTTTTCAAGTTTTTCAAAAGTAATTCTTTAAAAAAGAGCAAAGTGTGAGGTGTTTTTTTTCCCCTAAGACTAGCAATACTTATACTAAAATTCCCCCAAACTTAAGGGTAAAAGCATCATGGCTGGGTAGGCATTTGTCACAAAAGATAGCCTATAGATTGCTAGTCACAGAATTCATAGAAATTTCTACTTCTCCTGGAAGCATTCCCTGACTCCTCTGGCAAGGAAAGATTCTGAACTTTGCTAACACCTCTGCACCAAAAAATAGCAATTTGTATTGCTATCTCTTTTTTGAGCTAATATCTATCTTCCTGGTGGTACAGTTGATAAAACTCCTAGCTCAAGGAAAAAGTCAATACCTCCTATAGCCAAAGAGTGCCCAACACACACACATAAGAGGTGCTCCATGCATGTTTAGGAATGCAACTAACGTGGTGTTTAAAACTCAGCTTCTACCAAAGTATGGTTTTCAAGTAAGAGACTCAGAAGTTTGGCCCGTCGGGGTCAGCTTGATGCTCTGGGAAGATAGAAATTTGAGAAATGTGTGAAATCAGAGGAAATACTTTGCATCTACAATCTTTGAGGGACTATTTTGGGTTGCAACTGGCAAGCTGAATGAATTTTCTGAGGATTGGGGTTGAGATACCAGCAGTCTAGGATAAGGAATGTTCCATGCTAGGGAACAATTACTTGGACATAAGAGGAAACTGTTTACTGTAACAATGAGAAGTTCAGGTTTTACTTCCATAACAGCCTGCTGGATCTGAGTCTGTCTTTCTTCCTTTCTTTCTTTCTTTTTAAGGGGCTCTCTAGAACATACTGCAAAGACATTTTGCACTGAAGTCAAAGATAAATAGAGATGTGGCTAGAATCTACCAGTGGGACATGAACAGCTTAACTCAAAGTGAGTCTGCTGTAAAAACCAATACATTTGCATTTCAGCAATTCGATCTGGAGCAAGTCTGTGATGCATTACAATGCTGGGATCAAATCAAGCTTTTTGGAGTACATCCAAACACAACAGGAGGCTATGGGAACCCCACTGCATGGAGTTCCTCTACTGCTATTTAACTGTGCTCACCTCCTGAACCACAAAGAGTAATTAAAAATCATTTGCATACAGTGCAATGGAAGTGTAAGTGGGAAGCACAGTCCTGGCTTCAAGTGAGAGAGGGAAAGAAATGTCTAGCTAACAGTGCCACTCAGGTGCTTTTTGTTTTCCCTGACAGGAGGAAACTACCTCTGCTGATACCCGACTTTGACTAGGATCCCATCCTTATAATGGCTCTCCTGAACACACTCCTGGGCAGCCTCTGCTTTCTCCCATTTTTTACCACATCTATTTGGCTAGTCCCTGCAAACAGTCTATGATTTCGGACAACACAGGGCAGGGAGGCACTACCTAAAAAGATTACACAGTGCACAACCTGGCAGAGCCTCCAGAATGTTTGCATAGACGTAAGACTTTCTTTCCTGAAAACTTTGGGGGAAAACAGAGAACTTAAGGACTGGTCTCCTGGTCTTAATGCCTTCCTGCTCCCAGCTGACCCTGTTTGTTTTCTGGTGGCCAAAAGCAATGCCCAGAACTGGTAGAAAAGGGCAAAGAAAACCAAGTACAATTTATCTCTGATCTCCAAATTATTCTAACCAGTGCTGAGAAATAAGCTGGTTCTAATTTTAACTAAACAATAGTGTCTGGCCTTCATTTTAAAAAGGCATTTTCATCAAGGATGTGCATATCACTACTTCAGCACACAGGGGAACATTTGGGAATATGGCTTAGGGGGTAAGATTTAGTTTTAAGCTTTCTTCAAAAAGCCTTTAGTGGCAGGCAAATCCAATGATTTCAGAATTAATTATTTTGATGTCAGTCCTTTCTTCAAGAGTGGAGGGAAAAAATTGGGGGAATTGGCTCTAAGACACCAAAGGAAGAAAGGTGGTAATTTTTAATAACAATTTTAGAACTGGTTTCTTAAGAGAAGGAACAAAATCAAAGCTTAACTCATTCCCAATTGAGACCCTCTCCCAAACCTGCACAAATCTGGAAGCCAGATTTTTTTAAAGAGGTAAAGTACAAGTATCAGAGGTATGCGCTTAGGAGGAAACAGAAATGGGAAGAACACAAAAGCTGAATAGTCTTAGATGCCTACTCTACCAAACAATGATTAATCTTTCATCTTTTTTTAATGCGACAAATAACAGAAAGCTAATTTGTTCTGCTTTCTTACCTTTATACCATGCTCAGCCTGGAACTAACCCAAATGTCAACACCTAAAGAGTGTCATAAAGATTCTTTCGTTGTTAAGCATAGTTGGAATTTCTGAACTCATTTCATATCACCTCTAGCTTTCTTGACAGATGTTTAACAGGAGTTTAAGTATTTCTAGGCAAATTGATTTATGAGATACTCAGGAGTTTGCAGGAATGGACTTGGGGAGGGGGGCTCTCTTCAAGACAAGAAATCTCTGCCACATCTGGGAACTCAGTGACATTTTATTCAAGAAGAATCCAAGAAATTGGAGAGGATTAGTACTAGAATAAGGCCAAGAGTTTAGAGGAAAACTTCAAAATAGCTACCAGCTCAAACAGTTCAACCATGGGAAAAGGCATTCTGTAAAATGCTTTGCAATGTGGCACAAGAGGGCATGGTACCATTCTGTGGTCAATTGGCAAACAAGCTTCATCTCCTCTCTCAAGCCCTACAGATTGGTGATGGTTGCCTAGAATATTGGGGTGAGAATTATGAGGCTGTCTTACCTAAAAAAAAAAAACAAAGATTATGATTGACCAATGTTGTCTCTTTTCTTAAGATGGTGCCCTCATGATTCACTCATTCATTCATACATTCAGTCAAAACTTTTTTTTTTTGAGTTGGAGTCTCACTCTGTCGCCCAGACTGGAGTGCAGTGGCCGCTCCTGGCCACTGCAGCCTCGACCTGCTGGACTCCGACGATCCTTCCGCCTCAGCCTTCCAAGTAGCCGGAACTACAGGTGCGCACTACCACGCCTGGCTAATTTTTTGATTTTATTGTAGAGATGAGGTCTCGCCTGCCCAGGCGGTTCTCAAACCCGCGGGCTCAGGCAATCCACTCACCTCAGCCTCCCAGAGGTGCGGGATCACAGGCTGAGCCACCGAGCCCGACTCATTCAGTCAATATTTGTGGAACGCCTACTATGTACTTGCAGTTATGTTAGGCCTGGAGATAAATGGTGAGCAAAAAGAGTCTTAAAACCATATTCTCAGTCCTTACAGAGCTCATAAACTAGCAGGGCAGGCTGAGCATGATGCCTCTCACTTATAATCCCACCACTTTTGGAGGCTGAGACAGGAGGATTGTTTGAGCCCAGGAGTTCAAGACCAGCCTGGGCAACAGAGTGAGACCTTGTCTCTAAAAAAAAAAAAAAACCAAACAAACAAACAAAGCAAAACAACAAAAAAACTAGTAGAGCATGTAGTTATTATTCAAATAATCATAAAAAAATATAAAACTGTATCTGTTACAAGTACTATAAAATGTAAGTGCCACGAATAGTGTGAATAATGTGTGTGCTATGAATTGCCAAGTTGGAGGATTTGGTACATTCGAGAAAGTTCCAGAAGGCTTCCCTGAAGAAGTGATATTGAAATGAGACTGCATGGATGAGCAGGCATTAACTAGGTAAAGAAAAGTTTTCTAGGCAGAGGAAATAGCATGTACAAGGCAGAGAGCACATTGGTTTCAGTTTGTCTATCCTAACACCTAGGGAAGCCTGGGAAGAGTTTTCAGCAGTAAGGCCTAGAGGGTGATGAGTGTAACATGAGATTTATCTTTAGAAAAGATTATGTTTCTGCCCACTGAAGTTTGAGAATGGCTGGCCTGGCCTGGGGGCCAGATGTCCTACTTCTCCTAGAACAACCTGTGCAGACCAACACTATGGTAGTAGCCACTCGTGTCTGCCTGCATGTATCCTGGCAGCAAGGAGGGTAGGGGATTTGGACTCCGATGGCATGTCGTTGAGACTGCCAGAAAGTCAGGGAGGGCATTTTGTCAAAGGGCTCTGCTCCCACAGTACTTAAAAATCTCATCAGGCGTGACAGGCAAATTCTGGCATGAGTTCTCCTTCATGGTTCCAATGGAAGTGACAATGCTTCCTTAAGATTTTAAAATGCAAGCTAACCACTGAGCGTCCTTGGAGGCTGAAGCTAGGGAATGTGAAGAGTGGGCTCAAGAGGGTAGCCTTAAACAGGGCAGCCTAGAGTGGTGCTGGGGAGCCTGTTCTGAGGCTGCATGGCTAGTGTTCTGCTTCCTAATGGCACAGAATTTCTGCCTCAGAATATACACTCAGCAGATTCTGCCTAAAAGTCCTACACAGTCTGCTCTACCTCAGTATCACTCTGCCAGCTCACCTCCTCACCTTCCTGTCTACTACATACCAGCCATACTGGCCTCCCTGCTATTCCCCAAACACACCAGCGTGCTCCTGCCTCAGGGCTTTTGCACTAGCTGCCCCCTCTGCTAGGAGATTATTCCCCTAGATTTCTACATGACTCACTCCCTCAACTCTTTCAAGTCTTTGCTCCAATATCTCCTTCCCAATGAAGCCCATCCTGTGTACCCTATTTTAAATCATCTCCCTGGCATTCCTGTTCTCCCTAACACTGGTCTGTATTTTTCTTCTTTTCTTCCATGTGATGCACTTATTTATTATGTTCATTGTTTATTGCCTTTCTCTGGCCATTAAAAAGTAAGCTCCACAAGAAAGGGGTCTTTATTTTGGTCATGACGTATTCCAAAAATGCCCAGCACTATAACACACAGTAGCCACTCAATAAATACTTGAGTTGAATTCTAATGTGACGCTTGGTTTCACCAAGCTACCCATTCCTCAGTTCCCCATAGCCCCAGGCAGGTTGGGAGTCACAGGTTGAGGCCTTGGGACTGGGTTTCTCTAATGACATCTGTGAGGTATGAGGCTGATCATGGCTCACCATGTTGCTTTAGGGAGGCAGTATTCAACCCAGCCAAGAACCAAGTCTCAGCACTCCCATAGCACTGGGCCCAATGTTGCACTGCCAGGTACAAGTGATATGATGGTGGTTCAGTCATACGGTCTCTTGGATTTGAGCAACTCAAAAATGAGGACGACGCTTTTTTCACTGGGGCAGGTAAAATATCTGCTGTGGATGAATTCCCAGCACCTAACAGAGAACCTGGCACATAGTAGATATGCAATACATTGGTTGGTTGATTATGAAGAAAAAATGAGACCGTGTTTGTATACTTATGTATACATAAAATACATGGCATAGAGCATGGCATGTGGTAATCATGAATTCGTTCATGTGACAAATATTTATTAAGCTCCTACTATGTGCCTAGCAAGGTATAATAATTTTGGGGGATCTTGAATGAGCTACTCATGTTCAGTCACCTAGGGTGGCATGGGCAATAGAGAGACTTTCTGCATAAGATAAGTTGGGCTCAAAAGGCAGCCTGAAGATGACATTTCCCATGAGCCAGTCTGCCTCTCCATCTGTGTAGAAAACTAAGCAGGCCAGACTAATGACTTTCCCCTCCCATTGGCCCAGTCCCTGCAAGAGCTCTGCTCTTCCAAGTCAGCCATACATGTAAAGGCAATTGAGGTCTGGGACTCACTCTCCCAGGGGTCCCCTCCCTCACTGACTTCTATGCGGTTTTCATACACAAATCAAAAAAATTTAAAAAAACACTATGGGTCTCTTGGTGCAGACTGGGAGCTGGGGTCTAGGGTTCTTGACATGTATGCTCACTGTTCCCCAAGTGCTTAGCTTTAGGGGAAGAGAACCAGCAAGGCTTAGGTGCCAATATCTGTCTGTTCTTTCTGCCACAGTTCAACGATGCATACTCAGTGAACTGTAACTTCCATCTGTGTGCAAAACAGCACTGGTGAGATCAAAATTAAACTACCTCTAAGGGTTGGCGTGGTTATATCAATTAATAGTAATAGTAATAGCAGTAATAGCAGTTCACACACCTATGATGTGCTAGCCACGTGTACACTTTGTGTACATACCTCACAACTTTTTAAATTAGGTTGTTAGCCCAATTTACAGATGAGAAAATTGAGATCCAGGGAGGTTTAGTATCTTGCCTACGATCACCCAGTTAACAAGTGCCAGAAACAAGATTCAACCTAACTAAGCATGTTGACTTTGGATGTCACCTTTACAATCCATTTATGATTGTTGGGCAAAGTGCCTCCTCAAGCAGCATGGGACTTCTGGCATCACACCCTCAGTCTTGTTGGGAGGTGATGAGTTGATACACGCAAAACCCTTATACCCATACCTAGTATATGGTGAGAGCTCAAAAGTATTAGTAATTGTTGTTGATGAGGTTAAACACTAAGCCTAAGAACTACAGGCAGAGCCTACTCTTTGTGAATGGTTGGAGAACATTTTAAAACAGCTTTTTGGCATCTATTTCAGATTTATGAAGATAAGGAGACTTCACAATTTCTAGGAAAACCCTTCTGCTTGTCAGTCTGAATTCCTATCTGAATCTGTGGGGATATGAGTGGAATAGGTAGACGATCTAAAGCCTGAACTCCATCACTTAAGAGCTGTGTGACTTGGGGCTGATTATTTCACACTCAGGGCCCTAGTTATACTCTCTTGAAAAGGGAGATAATCCTGTACCTTACTTGCAGGTCTGCTGGGAGAACTAAGGAACAACAGCATCTCTGAGGGACTCTCAATGCATGACCTAGCACACAGTCAACACTCTTTAAATGAAAGGGAGTTGCTTTTACAAGTAAATTAACCATTATTCTTAGAGTCATTATTGCTTGCATCAAAGATACTTAAATTCACATGATTTTTCTTGTTCTTTGGTAGGAAGGGTGTGTGAAATCCTTATTTCAGACCTAAATCACCAAGAAGCCCATCCTCCTTCTTCGCCGCCTTTTTCTCCACAACAGACCTTCAGATGCTGCCTTAGCCCAGGCAGGAGCCTGACTTTTCATAAATGAGGCTTTCCAAATGTGCCTCATGATACCCAAAACCAAGTCTGTCACAAAGAATGAAGGCCTTGTGCAGTTTACCAGGAACAAACTGAAGGGCCTTAATGGAATCTAGAAGTGTGTTTTCATGATGCTGAGAAAGAAAAAGAGCAGCCTTAAAAATGCCTTATTGGGAAAAGCAGAGGGAGATAGGAGAATAAAGTATCTAAGAGACAGAAGAAAAAAGAATTCACTGGGTGTGGTAGGAAGGCTTCTGGCTCTGCAGCTCCACTGGCCTTTCAGAAGAGCTGACCCTGCAAGATGGCCACCAAGTCTGGAACCACTGGCAAGTACATAAGAATGGAAATTGCACTGCAAGTCATGATATAACGCTATCATATATGGTCTCAGACTTTATGGCCACTGAGTACTGGAAATCATCAAAAGAGGCGATGGTCAAGATACGATGCAGCTCTTAGGCACCCCCACCCCCCTGGTGGGGGCAAGTGTCTCCTTAGCAGCTGACTGACCTGAGACCTTTGGATCATGTATGCATCGTAGCTGGACACGTGGTACTTGGCCGTAATATCTGGGCTGTAGCCAGCATCACAAGTGCATGGTATATTCGAGCTCAGGGGCTGTTTCTTAGGTCTATAAACCTGTGGGAGAAAGCTACAATGGTTAGGTGCAGGAGGGGAGGGTGGAGGGAAGAAATTAAGGAAAAGCAAAGAAGGAGGTTTACCTTGACTTTCTATGGCCAAGTGGGTGGAAAACCAAGTATAGAAGATGCACAGCCCCAAACAAAGAAGTCAGATATAAGCGGTCCCCGAACCCTGGGGTCAGCGCTAGCAAGGCATGCCGCTCTGTGGAATGACCCCAATGTCTGGCAGTGACTGGGACCCTCCCTCTGCAAGGAGAGGGTGCCCAGGCATGGCAGTGGTCTCTCTTTCTCTCTCTGAGCAAGGCAGCCCCATGAGAAATGAATTCTGGTGCAGGGCCAAAGGATGCCTTTTCCTTCCTGAGGAGGAAAAAGGGTGGCCCCATTGTAAAGAGAGGTGCTTACTCCTTCAGGTTTCCCTTCTACTCACCCTGCTCACTGGGCTCAGCAAAGCTTACCCTAGCAGACAGAGAGCCAGTCCCAGGGGCTGAACCGATGTGGACGCATACTGCATGGTACCCATGTGGCAGTTAGAGAGCTTCAGAACCACATGTGGCCCTAGCTAAGATGTGAGCCATCTTGTGAGGACCTAGATCATTGAGCTGAGTGGGTGTCATAATAAACTAGGATCTCTGTGAGTATCTTTAACTACTACTTACAAAAGTCCCCAGTTGTATATGCAGGAGAAATAACATCTGAAGATTTCAGGGATGATTTTCCAAAATGCTTCAGGTGCAATTATTCCATTTAAGCCACTTCTAGATAACCTTTCAGAGAGAACTTTCACCACACATTAAAACTATGCCCCTCCTTTCATTTCAAAACAAATACAGTGGCCTAGAGAGGAGGAAGCACAGGATAATGGGGAAACAGGTGACTTAAAAAATTAGACTGAATAATGGCAGGGAAGCCTCCAAGTATAGTTTGGCAGTGTTAGAAGCTGGGAGATGCTTCTTGGTTGAAAGGTACTAGACAGAATAGTTGAAGAACCAAAGTTGGAAGTACAGAGAGAAAGAAATCTAAAAACCTGAATGAGGGGAGTTATGTACAGGGGCCAGAAGTTGAGCAAGACAGAAGGTAACAGGTCCAATAGGAAAGAAGATACCCAGAACTTAATTAGGAGTTTCTAGAATTTAACATGAAGTAAAAAAAGTTCACCGGAAGGAAGAAAGATGAGAGTTATTTGGAGGAGGGGGGATGATGCTAACACAAAAGAAAGTTTGCAAACTACACAAGCCCAGCCACATGCACATAAACATAGAAAAGCAGTAAAATGATGCCCCAGCAACAACTCAGACCATTTTGCTCCTACCTGGTTTTAGCTGTTTTAGCCCACAGGATGGACATGGGAAAATGGAGAGTGGCTAAATCCCAGAGAAAGCACCCAAGACCCCAAACCCAGCATAACACACCTTTCTTGCAGGAGGCCCCACCTGCTGCTTTAATTGATGCACTAGTCGGTCTTTTTCTCGCTTGAGGGCCATGACTTCTTCCTGTGTCTTTTTCTTTTTGGAGGCAGACAATTCCAGCAAGGCAATGTTTGCATCTTTTTCACTGATGGCTGCAAGTAGTGCTTCCTGTCTGGTAAAATAAAGATTATTGAGATCATTTTTATAAAGAGAAAAAATCCCAAACAATTGGCATTTATAGTTCAAATGAGCCAAAGAATATTGTTTCAATTGGAAGGAATTATGGATAATACTTAAGACAAACTATCTCCTTGGTTCTCAGAATGGACAAAGTAGTTTGGGCCAGAATCTTCGAGACCTGCACCGAGTCCTCTGAGAAAGGCATCTTTCAATGGCTTCAAAGATATAGATGTATATGAAAAATGAGAGGGAGTCAATCTGAGCGTTCATTGCTAAGACATCTTTATCCACCTATCAGTTCATGCATTTATCATCTATTCATCTACTCTTTCTTCCATCCATCCATTTGCTAATTGTCTTAGTCAGTTTTCTGTTGCTTTAACAGAATACCTGAGAGTGGGTAATTTATATAGAAAAGATGCTTATTTGGCTCACAATTCTGGAGACTGGGAAATCCAAGGAAATGGTGGAAGTTTCTGGTGAGGGATTTTGTACTGTATTAAAATATGGTGGAAAAGTGAAAGGGCAAGTGAGTGCATGGGAAAGAGACCTCAAGAGTGAGTCGAGTTCACTTTTTTTTTTTTTGAGTTGGAGTCTCACTCTGTCGCCCAGACTGGAGTGCACTGGCTGCTCCTGGCCACCGCAGCCTCCACCTGCTGGGCTCCGGTGGCCCTTCTGCCTCAGCCTTCCAAGTAGCTGGAACTACAGGCACGCACTACCACACCCGGCTATTTTTTTATTTATTGTGGAGATGAGGCCTCTCACCTGCCCAGGCAGGTCACAAACCAGAGTTCACTTTTATAACAACATGCTCTCTCAAGAACTAACTTACTCTGGAGATAAGGGCATAATCCACTTATGAGGGCTCCACCCTCATGATCCAATCACCTCTTTGAGGACTCAGCTTTTAATAGTGTTACATTGGCAACTAAGTTTCTAACACATGAATTTTTGAGGGGCACATTCAAAACATAACATCAAGTAAGGTTCTAGATACCCCAAGACAACCAAACAGTAATTTCAATATCAAATATTACTTTTTTCATGCAAGATTATCTTTTGAAGGCCAGCAGAGACATTTATTAGGGTTCTATTTCCATTTTCAAACCTAGAGGTTATCTTTGATCTCTTTCCTCCCTTTTCCATCCATAGCCAATCTGTTGACAACTTCAGTAGGTTTTACTTGAAAGTACAGAAACTGGAATCAACGGTCCAAAAGAGGACTGGATTAAAAAAATGTGGTACATATACATGATGGAATACTATGCAGCCATAAAAAAGAACAAAATCATGAACTTCGCAGCAACCTGGATGGAACTAGAGTCAATAATACTGAGTGACCTGTCACAGAAACAAAGATCTGTGTATCACATGTTCTCACTCATATAGCAGACCTTGAACATCCATCCTAATAATATAAAAAAAAGGACTGACAGTGGTGGGAAACTATGGTGGGGAAGGGAGGTGGGATTAACGGTAGTCAATAGCTGTCTGGGGACAGGGAGACACCCCTTATCAACAAGGGTGTCTGAATGAAGCATATTTGTATACCTAACCCTTAACTGTACCCTACAATATCAAAATAAAAAATATTGATATATAAAAAACAAAAACAAAAAACAACAACAAAAAGAAAGTACAGCTCTTATGTAAACTCATGCACTGCTGTCAAAACTATAATCAACCATCAGCACCACTCACTGGGAACCACTGCAAAAGCTTACTCATTGGTCTTCCTAATAAAGAGAGCAAAGTCATCTTTAAAAACATTATAAGCTCAGATTCCATGATACTGCTGTGTGAAAAATCCTTTGCATCACCCATTAGACTTGAAATCTAGACCCATTACTGATGCTTGCAATACATTACATCAACTAGCCCTGACTACCTCTCAAGGGCATCCGTGCCCTTTCTCTTTCCCCTATCACTAAGCTCCAGCACATTTCATTCCAGGTCTCTTTTTTAGTCCTTGGAACTGTTACTTTTGTTCTCACCTCACAGGCTTTGTCTTTCCATGCCTTTGCCTCACATAGCTCCTCGTCCTCCAGGTCTCAGCCCCAATGTATCCTTCTCAGAAAGGCCCTCTCCAGCTGCTCCTTCTACCAGTATGTCCCGCCTTCCTCTTCCAAGTGCTCAAGTCAGTGGGTTGTCACATTGCATAGTTTCATTTTTTTTATAGCACTCTTCATTATTTGATAGAATCATTATTTGAGAGATATTTATTATTTGTTGGAGACTTGATACTCTACAAAACTAGGATCTTATCTATCTTGTGCACCAATTCTCAAGTTTTTAAAAGATCCCTCGGCACATAGTGAGTGTTCAAAAATGTAAGTTCAAGGAATAGGCAAATTCACTTTTTAATTCTTCACACTTTTGACGATGTCCCTGAACACTTCTTCCTCTTATTTATAAAAAATTAGAATGCTCTATCTCCTACTTAATCTGTGATCATTATTTACTTAGAAAAGATTTCAAGTTGCCTCTTTTCATCTTTGCAGTCTAATTTTATGACCATATCTGTCACAAACTTTAACTTGGAGTTTACTGGGACGATGTTTGACTAGGAAGTAACCTTCCTGGGTATGTTTAATTGAGTCTTCTTTTCCACTAAGAAAGTCTTGTCCTCACCATTTGTGTCACTTCTGAAACATTCTAGATACATTTGAAGACCCCACAACCCCACAGAAGCCTCCACATTGGGGACTTTCCTTGTATTCAAGTCCTAGGACTAAAACTTAGCCAGGATCCTGTTTTGCCTTTCTTGAATCCCCCTCACCAGACTAGACCCTCTCCAGATGTTTGGACAAGGTGATTATTATTTGGATCTTGGATTATTCCCCTTTTCACTGTAGGGATTTACATGGACCTTCTGGGCCCCACTAATGCCAGGCAGTCGGAGCTTCTGTCTGAGGCTCACGCAGATGTGTGAGCAGCAAAACATGTCAGGAAATACCTCCATTTTCCAGAAGAAAACCAGTGCAGGCTGGACTACAAGTATCAGCATTAATATCCAGCTTCACAGAGCCTATCTCCTTCTGGATAACATCTTGAGACAATAGACATGCTTGCCGTTCACAACCAGTGCATATTTACACAGAAGGCCAAGCTGAAGAGACTGTACAGACTTTAAACCAGCGAAATTCTATTTGCTGCCCACGACTACAAACTTAGCTACGATATACAAGGTGACCACAATATTTTACTCCCTCTTGCCCCAAATCTAAATGTTTAAGTGAAGCATTTTTAATTAAAACAATAGAAAAGACTAATATTAGGAAAACTGGAAATTGGAAGTAAATTGTGCAAGGTCTCTATGATTGGCTCTTTATAGATATATACAGCCATTTAAAATGCTGTTGTGGAAACATTTATGTTTGTTGAGAAGCAATTTTCTGCGATTCTCTCAGATTTCTGTACATTTTGTAAGCAATGGCACAGTTTTCTTTTCTGACAATGTTTCAAGGATATTTCTATAGTAAATAGCTTTGAAAGACAGAGGTAGTATCCCTTTTTGGATCAAACAGTAGACATGCTTCCTGCCTCAAATAATAGTGTCTTCTTCCAGAGCAAAAGGCAGGCATATTACTACCCATCATAAAATATTCAGGTTTTCTAAGCTCAGAGTTGCTCTTCTGTAATGCCTCCACCTGCATGTACATGTTCATCTGAGCTATCCGTCTGGCCTCCATGGGTCTTGGAGCAATGAGAACTGACACAAATATACTAATGCTGCTTTCTGACTGTGAGCAATAAAGTCCCTGGTCTCTGGCCCAGGAGTCTCCTGTCATCTGCCTGCATCTGTGAAACTGAGGCAGGCTGACATGTTAGCATTCCAGTAGGGAAAGTCTCAAATCCTTCGCAGTTCTTGATGTGCAAGTATATATCCAAAAAGATCCCTAAAGCATAAATCTGTACTCACAGAAAAAAAAAATACTGGAAAGAACTACACCAGAATGATAACAATCATCATTTCAAGGTGGCGGGATGAATAGGCCATTTTATTTATTTTTGCTTATACTTTTCTGCATTATTTCCACAAAATACAATAAAAATCAACATTTAAAAAATGTAAGCGAAGCCTTTCAGCTACTAAGTAAACTGCAGGTACATGCTTCAAAGCTCAGCAGATGTGGAATTTGCTCATTTTCCTATCCAGGTTATCTGAGTTCTATTATCCCTCTCATTCTTTATGCACAGATAGGCACAGGCACGCGTGTGTACACACACACACACACACACACACACACACACACACACACACACACCCCTGATACAATCTACATCATCTTCCACTTGGAAAACTGTAGTAATCTCCTAACTAGACTCCCTGTGTTTATTTTTGGCCTCTTTTAACCCATTTTCCTCTCAATCAAAATTTGGTATTATATAGCCTTAATAGCTGTTAAAAGTCATCATCACTCCAAAGAATAATCATTCTAGATTCCCTTTTCCCTATGATTCTATAAATTTAGACTTTTAAGCTCTAATACTTATTTTTCCTCTTATAATACCATCAAAAATCCCAATAGGCAGTGCACGGTGGCTCAAGGCTATAATCCTAGTATTTTGAGAGGCTGAGGCAGGAGGATTACTTGAGTCCAGGAGTTTAAGACCAGCCTAGGCCACATAGTGAGATCTCATCTCCACAAAAAAAATGAAAAAATTAGCTGTGCATGGTGGGACAAGCTTACCTGAGGCCCAGGACGTCAAGGCTGCAGTGCTACTGCACTCCAGTCTGGGCAACAGAGTAAGATGTCAACTCAAAACAAAACAAAACCAAAAAAAGTTCCAGTAAAGTAATTTCTAATTTAAAGTTTACTGTCAGAGAAAAATAAATTAATTTCTCATTCTCTACAGACATCATCACCAAGTATGGTTCCCAATCAATTTATTCTCAATTATTAAACCTCAAAATACATTTAAAATCATTTTTATAAAAGTACATTTAAAGTCACTCACCAACCTTAAATTAATATTCATGTAAAATAATTCATGCTCTTCATAATATTTTCCTTACTGTATTTTTATTTTATTTTGTTTTGCTTTTGGCTAACAACTCTGTTTTATAGATACTGGCATTATACAATCATAGAGCTCTAAATAAAATTAGTGTAACAGATATATATATACTTTGAAACTCTCTTTCAAATATTGACCATAAACTAATGATGATTTTCCTTAAAATATCTTGACTGAGGTCTACATTCAACAATTATAGCCTATTTAAATCAAAGCATAATTAGTAGACAATACAAAGGTATATAAAACCAGAGAAATATGAGCAGTTCACACTTTAGGATATTTAGAAAGGTAGTCTAAATATGTTAAGGCTATATCTGGCCATTAGGTATTTGTACAAAAATGCCAGGCCTAGAATTAAGTAAACCCTTAATTCTAGGCTGACAGAGCCACTGAAAGTGCTTTTTAAGCAAGAAGCTTTATTAAATAAGTTACAATAATTCTTTATTAAGCTGTTACACTTTAGCTTATACAGGTTGATCATCCCAAATCCAAAAGTTCAAAATCCAAAGTGCTCCAAAATCTGAAATACTTTGTGTACTAACATGACATTCGAAGAAAATGCTCATTGGAACATTTTTTATTTTCATATTTGAGAAGCTCAATTGATAAGTATAGTGCAGGTATCCCAAAATCCAAAAAAATATAAAATCTGACATACTTCTGGTTCTAAGCATTTTGGATAAGGGAGCACTGTAAGCTAATTCCATGCAGTTGTGGGCTTTTGTTATCCCTGCTTTAAAGGTCAGTTTTGTTTTGTTTTTTTTTTTTTTGAAGGTAGGGGATACTGAACATAATTTTCTAAAGATTAACTTCATTTTATCAGGTCTATATCAGATTCTATGCTTTTACAATTCCTGCATAACAATTTGCTGATACACTGACATAAAGCACCCAATGCCAAATACTTCACTGAAAACATTTAGAAGCCTGTTTTGAGAAAATGACCAACAACGAAATAGATCAGAAAGCTTAAATTAAATATTCTTGCTTTTTTCCTCATGAGGAATTTCACTTCAGTCATTCAAAAACTGGAAAAACTGAAATATATGCAGTTCTGATGCACCATTTAAAAAATATGGCTTGAACATATCAGTGATAAGACACTTGGATGTCAACTGGAAACACAAAGAAAATCCATATTATTTTCTCCAGTAAATACACTACCTTCTGGAACCAAGGCCGGATTTATGTTGCTTAAGAAATTTTTACTGTCTCATCAACCTGAAGAAAGTTCTATAAGCCTAAAATCACTTTTAGCACTTAATCTATCATTTTTACCTATTCACAAACAACACGAGAAGTATTTGTGTGTATGTGTGTGTGTGTCTGTGTGTGTAAATGTGTACCCATTCTTAGACAGTTAGTGGGGTTAAGTATATGCCCAAGGCTTACCAAATTATCTTTTGAACACTGTCATATTCCAGTTTACAATTACCAAGGTGATCTGTCTATGCCCCCAAATGTAGCTTAAAATATGAAAAGGAAGCCCAAATATGCAAGGAAGAAAGATAAGATAATGTAAAAGGAAATAAATCTATGAGAGTCTGCTGAATGCCAAACTAAGAAAGTGAACCACAGACAGCATTTTATCAAAGTGCAGCCTAAACAAACGTCAAGGGGAATAATTTCTTTAACAAATATGGGCAACAATGGTGGAAAGGGGGGTGAAATTTTGTGCCCTCTCCTGCATTTAGCTGGGGTTAACAATGGATAAAAATATGCACAAGAACACATTTAATAACCCTAAGCTGTCATTCAGTTTGGAGGAGGTAGTCAAGATACTGCTAATAAAACACCAAAAAAATGGTTTTAGCCACCCTGAAAAAAAAATCCTCCATGGAAGCAAACAAATGAGGACTGGAGGGCATCTCCTGCCAAGATAAATGCCTGCTTTTGAGTGTCGCCTGTGGCTAACCCTCACAGAGAGAGTTCCAAGATCCTCTGAAGGTAACACATTGCTACCTCGCTTATCATAGTCCATTTAAAAGGGAGCTGTGTAAACATTTCCATTTCACTCCCTGTTACTGTCATTCTATTAAGATGATTTGAGCTCAGAGAGGATCTAAAATTAATTTTAGGAGTTGCAAACAAGGCAGACCAATTAGGAACTGTTATAAATTGGATTGAGAAAGTACCATTAACACTGTTTCTTGTGGGTTCTTGTTTTAGTTAGCTGACCCATCTTTAGAAACGCATTCAATTACAAAAGCAGATGCTTGAAAAAAAAATGCATTCCATTAAGACATGTTTGGATAATGACATATAAGAGAGAACCTACATTATGTATGGTGCTCAGCCCAGGCAGTCATGTTCTAATCATACTGTGGGAAAAAAAAAATCCGCTCAATCAACTTTTCCCAGCTAATTACTGTTTTCTTTCCCTCATGACCCTGAATCTTCAACCGTAAGTTCAGTAGGAGGTGACTTTAGACAGACGGTGACGAAAGATCCTGTTGAAAACTGCTTCTCTTTCACCCCTAGGGTGAGGGTTGGATGGAGGTTTGCTGTGATCAGCCCTGCAGATAGATGCTCATTTGCCTACATTTTAAAAAGCTGTATTTTTAAATGGCATCTTGAGAAAGGAAAGTTCTTTGATATCAATTGATATCAACCCTACTCACCAGCAGAATGATGCATGGTATAGGCAGAAGGACCTACACAGAAATCAAAGCAGCTCACATGAGGTAGGGCCCACAGGGTGAGATATATTTGAACAAGCATGAGTTTCAACAAGGACAAAGAACAGACCAGATTCATAAAGGGTAGGCTTTGGCAGCCCAGACTCCTTTATGCGGTTTGCTCTCTGTCGCCCACCTAAAACTGACCTCAAAAAATAGTTTACTCCAATTACGGAGAATTTTGTCTTTGAAACCTAATAGCACATGACTGGAATTTCCTAACACAGGGGTATGGAGTCCTGGGGAAGTTCTTTGCTCTGTACACCAGCTTCTATCCACTCCTCATTCAGTACACAACCCAGACAGGTGACTGGCCCATCAGTGGGTGTCTCCAAGTGCAACAGGATCGGGAAGCTCTCAAATGCCACTCCCATGTGCTTCAGGACATGAAAAAGGCAAATGTCAGCATCACTTGGCATCCTGCTACAAAGGCGTATGGATGAGTCTGAAGCCAATCAACTTTCCCAGATGGAAAAGGTCCAAGTCCAGTGGACAAGGTGTGTCAAGAAGAGCTACTGCCCCGTTCTCATTTGCTGGCTCAAGTCCCATCTCTTAGGAAAACTGATGAAATGGCAATGAAGGATGGCAGGCACCATTGTCCAGGCCCTGGCAGTGAACATGTGTGAGGCATTACTGATTACTGTGTGCATGACTGAAAAGAAAAAAGAAAAAAAAGAGAAAGGAAGAGAGAGAGGGAGAGGGAGAGAAAGAGGGAAAGAAAGACAGAAAGAGAGAAAGAAAGAAAGAAAGAAAGAAAGAAAAAGAAAGAAAGAAAGAAAGAAAGAGAAAGAAAAAAAAGAAAAGGAAGGAAGGAAAGGAAAATATTTAAAAATATTTCTTTTGAGTATCTTGGTCTATTATGATTTTTTAAAAATTGCCCACACAAATAAAATATCACTCATGTCTTCAAGAGGATAAGGTACTGATCTTTACCTGGGTTTGAATCTCAGCAATATCTTTTGTTTCTATGACCCTGGGCAAGTTACTTACTGTCTTTGAAACTTGGATATCTTCATAAATGATCCAGGAAAGGTAATAGTAACTGTCTCTTGGATCATTACTAGAAGTGAATGTGATAATGCATGTAAAGATTTTGTACAGTACCTGACATGACCACACAATAAATGCTACAATTACTTATTAATTCATAACACAGACACTACTAGATTTAAAGACTCAAAAGTTCTGCACTAATTTCTAGCAGGTTCCCCTTTGTATTAAATATATATAACATGTTAATGGGTCTCTTACTTTCAAGATAGACTTTCAGAGAAGGCTTTATATTTTTTTTCTTGTAAGTTGCATATTTGACTTTCATGAACTGACATCTGTTTCACAAACAGACCTAAAGGAGAAAACAGATCTTGAGTGTGGAGAAGAGGCTGTTGACCACAGAAGAGCTGCATCCAGGCTTGATTTGGTCAATAACTGTTCAATATCTTTTCATCCAAACTGATAGGAAAGGCCACACAAAAGTTGGCAAGACATGATGTCACACAGTATGGGAAATTGAAAAATGGAAACATGGTCTGAAAGGTGACCTTTCAAAAGTCAAGGTCAAGTGCAAACTCTAACTAATGTCAAACAACTTCAAAACAAAAAATTCTTTCACTGAAAAAAGAAACTTAAAAAGCTGGTAAATTTGGAAGGCAGGGAGGGCAAGGGAAATGAAGGGATTTCCATGATCCACTGCAATACCTTGCATTAGTGTGTAATGTTAGATGATGGTGCTTGACCATTCTTGTTATTCCTGTTCAGTAATGAGAAAGCTTCTTTGTTGACCGTTTGACTCTGCCAAAGTAGTCTATGAGAAATCCACCCGACCAGAATTCATAGAAGAGCACTGATGATTGATAATGAGAAAACCAAATACATCTGGACTTCACTGTGGGGTAGAGCTTTGCCTAGTATCTACCCAAAGTAAACCTATTGTCCATGGGTGATCAGTTACTGTCAAGAGATTGTCTTCTCACATTAACTTTTTGGCTGGAAATGAGCAACTGCCAGGACATAGGTCACTGACTTCACAGTTTAGCTCCCCAGGACATCTGATCAATTTTTTTTTATTATTGGTAAATGAGGTGGTATGTATTTATATGTTTGTGAGTCTGTATATAAGTTTATCTAAAGACAATATATTTTAATTTTCCCTCTACTGTATACTTAAGGCTATTAAGATTTAGTAGTCAGTCTTTGCAAAGAGCAGCAACTTGCCCTTTTACATTTTGAACTAGTTACCTCACTTCTTAATTTGAATATTTTGTGTTAAATCAAGTCTCCTTTTGTTTATGTTAACATGGAGTAGAATCTTCCCATAGGCCAAATTGTAATGAAAACCAAAACACATTGTTATGTCATTGTTGTGAGAGGGATATGTGCAGAAGGGGGCATATCCCACCTTCTTGCTAATACAACATTTGAAGAAAATTGAATTAAGTTTCTGTGGAGCAAATCTTTGTAGAGAGAAATACACAAAACTGAGTTTATTGGAGGTGGTTCCTTTGACAGAGTTTCTGTTCATGAGAAAGAAAAAGGCAACTGTGCTTCTGCACTGGGGAAGGAAACAGAATTGTGTGTCTCTGTGTGCTGTGGGTGGCGGTGGTAGCCAGGCAAAGGGCAGGTTTCTGGGAGGGTCAGGTATGGCTGATACCTTCTAGAGAGGAGGGCTACACAGATTCTCATTTATTTATCAAAACTGGAGATCCAATGTTAACCGAAGCTGTTCTGCCTTGCCGTGCCTGCTGAAGAACTGGATAACAATTCAGGAAAACCTGGAGAAGTTTTTTCTTTTGGGGGGGGCGGTGGGATTGGGGTTGGGGGGAAGCTGATGGCTTCTAAAGCACCCCCTAAAATGTAATTCCTCATGTAAGTGTGCTAGTCACTTTGAGAAGTCTAGATTTTAGGTCTGCCATCTCGTGGCCATTGCAATAAATACTACCCTTTTCCATTTTTTTTCATAGCTGCACTTCTATAATCTATATTCTAAAAAGGTACCAGAAAGAGTGATTATAAGAAAAAAAAACAAAAATGAACATTAGTCACAGGAGAGATCTATGATGCAGACGGAGTTAGCACATGCCACAGTCGAATTATTTTCTGCTGACATTTTTTGAGAAAATTCTAGTTTCAAATGATTATTTATTAAATTACCAAATTCTCATTCCATATAGGATTGGGTCTTCTGAGAAGTCCATTAAGAGGTGATAAGCATGTCTTTAGTGCCTGGCTTGTTTACTTGCTTAAAATAGTCAATTAATGGACACAGAGTTGTGACCAAATAAATGAAAGTCTCACAATTTCTGTAACTGTCATAAATTTGCTAAGAAAACACTAAGAATAAAAAGATAAGCCAAAAGGAGCTTCATACCTAAAAACTGGAGGAAAATGCTCTTCTAGAAATAACTTAAAGCTCAAATGACTGAGATTGAAAATATATTCTACATTGTGAGGGACAGAAGTAAGACCAAATTTATCACCATTTTGTACTGAGAAGAAATGGCTAAAATGCCACCATGAAAACATACTAAGCCCATTGAATGCACACTCACTAACCACTTGTTGAATGTGTCAGTGGGAAAGAAAGCAAATGCATGTGGTGGCCATTTTCCTTGAGGCTTCAACAATGCATTTAGCCTTTAAACTAAAAGGAGGCACAAGGACATATTCAATGACTATAAATTAAATTCAGAGCCCAGAATACCAACTACTGAAAACTGTGCGCCTACATACATACCAAGGGAAGACCCCCCAAACCTGGAATTATCTTTTGGAGGGCAGGCCACTTGCAGCATATTCAGAATTTGTTCCTCCTGATCAAATGACCAACCATAGTTTTTATCTGGAAGTTTCGAGAAGGTCACATCATGATTTGCAGATGGAACGTCCCAAGTTGTGGCAAATAGGTGACTGGTTCTTCCACCATGACAACACACCCGCCACACCGCAATGAGTGTTCCGCAGTTTTTAACCAAAAACAGCATGACCCCCATGCTCCACCCTCCCTATTCACCCAATCTTGCTCTGAGAGACATTTTTTTTTTGTTTCCCCGGATGAAAAAAGTCCTCAAAGGGAAACATTTTGCTGATGTGGAAACGGTGAAACAACAAAACCCCACATAAGCACTAAAAGGCATCAAAATCGACAAGTTGAAAACCTGTTTTGAGCAGTGGAAAAAGCATCAAACGAAGAGTACTTTGAAGGTGACTGAAGTTTAAACATGTAAGAATAAATATTCAATTTTTCATAAATAAATGCCGAAGTTTTTGGACACCCCTCATACACCAAAAGGACTGCACTGCTAAGCAATTGGTTCAAAAGACAAGCAGAACAAATAGCTGCAAAACTCAGCTAGTAAATCCAGAAATAGTAAGAGTTTACCTGAAACTTCTGGATTCATGAATACAATACGTGGGACACTACCCGAGTATTCTTTCTCCGGGTTTGAGGGAACATGAAACCAGATGGTAGATGCAGAATGAAAGAATCTGGTAAACTACCTGAAAGTGTTCCACATCTGGAAAGAATCCTGAGGGAACCAGCCCAAGACACAATGGTATAGATAGCATTCTCAGATTTATAGTTTGGGTGGCCTTGTGGCTCATGGAAGTGAAATTTCCACTCCAGGAGGAGCAATCATTGGAAGTGGGAACATTTCTGCCGTGAAACTGTGAAGTCAGACCCAAAGAAATGGAACTGAAGGTATTCCTCGCAGGTGGTTGTTCACTGGCCACACAAGCAAGAATAAACCAGCCATGTGCAGAACCATTCCTTCGATTCCTTCAACTCACTCCACATATATTTACTAACAAATAAACAGAAACATGAAACCTCATATTCATAGCTAGTAGGCCGAATGATATGAAGTTGAATATCAGCAATTTCATATGGTTCAACCTAATCATTTTCTTCCAAAATAAAAGTAGCTTTATTGGTTTCTTTAATTGTTTGCTTGTTTATAATACATGCCCAGATGATTTTAACTTTTTATTACTTTATAACCTCAAAGATTTAAAAAGTTGAGGCCACTCTCTCAATATCCGTAATATCCAACTATTATTCCACATGCACCCAAGAATGATAACAAGGCAATTAACCTAGTCTGCAAGACAACCTGTTATACAATTTGGAAGGTGGGGAGGAGGCCTAGAAACTCAGTGAGATGACAGAACTCAGTCCCATAACAGAGGATCCCAGACCTGGAAAACTACTTAGTGAAAAAACATCCTGGTGACCAGACTCCAATCTGACACTGATTACCACTCCCTGTGATACTGATCTGTTGACTGGCTGCTTTGAGATCAGATCATTTATCTCCCTGGACAGCCTTGAAGTTGCCCAACTCCATAGACAAGCAACTGAGCACCCCCATTTAGATTTGAACTTCAAGTCACAGGACACAAGGCAGGGGTCAAAGATGAATGGGTCTGCAAAACTCTGAAGGAATTTCAACGTCCAATTGAAGAAAGGCCCAGTATTGCTGCACAGCTATAGGTGGTAGCAAACAAGTGCAGTCTAATGTTGTCAAACAGTGTCCTAATCTCTACCACACCCAAAGAGAAGTTACTGTGGGTAGTGTACTGTGCTAGGTGTTATGAGGGACCAGCAATAGATAAGGCTTGCAAACTATTCTGGTAAAGAAGGAAAAAGCATATGAAAACTTAAATCATAAAAGATAAATAATAGTTGATTAATGACTCCACTCCATAGGATAAGCAATTGTCAATTATCATTTTGATCAATATATGTATACACAAGGCATAAATAAAGTACATTGTTTCATTTAGTTCTCTCAAAATAACTTTCAAAGAGAATGCTATTACACCCACTGTAAAGTTGAATGCACAGAGACTGCAACATATAAGTAAAATGACCGAGGCCCCATTGCTTTTAAAAGGTAGAACTGTGACTCCAGAGCCTGGACTCTTGGCTATTTCATGGTAGTACTAGGTTAAAGGAAAGAAAAAAATGTCTCTTTGTTCTGGGATGGTAGGAACAGGC
Source organism: Cephalopachus bancanus (assembly GCA_027257055.1). Taxonomy (NCBI): domain Eukaryota; kingdom Metazoa; phylum Chordata; class Mammalia; order Primates; family Tarsiidae; genus Cephalopachus; species Cephalopachus bancanus. Next base: position 4,540,711 of record JAPVLO010000087.1, read on the forward strand.
TTCACAGAGGGCAAGGATGACAGCTGAGTATGAAGAGGGGGTGGGATTGGAGGGCTCTGGAAAGAAAAGAGGGGTTTTTCAATGGGGGTAAATATATAAGAAAAAAACTGAGAAGATTTGGTTATTTAAAATTATTCCTCTTTAGCTTATTTATGCCTTTTTCCAGCTGCATAACTTTCAGGGATGTTAGAGTACCAGCACCGAGGAAAAAGTGTGGTTAAACAAAGTGATTCCTAAGTGCCACCCCAAGAACTGGTCCTGGCTAGTGCTGATGTTTTCACGCATGCACACATGAGGATACAGGCACATACTGTGGAAGTAAGATCACCAACATGTTTTCTCGGAAAATGGCAGCCTTTTACTCTGAAATTCCATAATGTCCTGATTTTGGGAATTGAATGCCCTTTTCTCAAGTGACGGTGATAGTTAATATTTGAATAGTCTTATCTTATGGTTTAGGTTAGCAAGCATATGTTGTGCTCAAAATTATTTTTTCATATGATTGGTCCACAACATCCGATCTAGAAAACACTCCTGCAGTTGCTGCACGTTAATTATCAGGGTGAGTCTGAGGAATATCTGGGGCATTCCCTTTAGTCCTCCTCTGCTTTGTGTGGATAAGAGCTTGTCTTACCCTTTGAAAAGTGCTTGACACTTCCCTAAATATTACTAAAGTTTCTGAGCTGGCTGCCTTACAACCATCATGCTGAACCCTAATTACTCTTACTAGGTTACTATTACTTTGACAACTTCTGTTTCAGATATGGTATCTTTAGGATATGGATGGAGAATAATCTCCTTATTTCATAGACATGCCAACCAGGCATGAGCTCCAGGTCCTTCTGGGAGCCCTCAGTGACCAGAAAAGGTTAGAAAAGTGGTGTTGGCCCAGCGTATGACATATAACATACTCTGCCTCTTCTTCCATTGTCCTTTCTGCTGGATTTTTAATGCAATATGTATATGGGTGAAACTTATGAATGTGGGAATAATCAGCATCAGAGAAGACTTGGGAACATGGTTGTTATCTCTTCAACTATCTGCTAGAGTAAATACAGATGAGGATTGCTCCAGAGGGACCCTGAGATTTGAACTAGGACTTAGGGATGAAAGTCACAGGTAGGTAAGGCTGATACCACTCCAATAACAGGAGGAGCTCTAGCTAAGTCAGAGCTGTCAACAATGGTCTGGGTTCCCTCATTGCCATCTCTGATGGTACTAGTACAAACAACAGAAGGGAATGTCAAGCAAGTCCCAGAGAAAGAATTCTAGCCAAGGATATGTGGTGTGACTAAACACATGCTTTGGTTAGGTTTATTTGAATTGCAAGCAAAAGAAACTAATTCCGGCTGACTTTGCAAAGTGAGGAAGTATTAGAGGAATACTTGGATAGATCAAGTTAAAAGACAAGAACTAACAAGTGAGCCTTAGGAAGGTCAGTGAAAAAGTTGCTGTGGGATACTCATAGCAGAAAACCCTAAACCTTTCTTGGGAATACCTATCATTTATAGAACTTTCTTACAACCTTCAGGCTTAATGGAAACAGAGTGCTGTTTGACCTTCCTGAAAAGAAAATCAATTGGCCCAATCTAAGTCAATCATCTATGGCCTGGGGTCCTCAGTCCTAGAAACACATCCTAAGTAGTGGGGTCACAACAAAAGAAAAAGGGATAGCTATCAGCTCAGGGCCATCCAACTGTAATTTCTCTAACAACCTTACATCCTCAGGGTCTGTGTCTGTGGTGTGCTGAAGGTAGATGCTTCCTGCTAGTGAGAGTCAAATATGTTTACTGTCTCCCGACTCCATGGGTCAGTCTGTGCCTTGGCCATGTGGGAGAATTTACACTATGGAAATTGGCAATCAGTACTCATCAGGGATTTTCCCTCCATTCACCTGGTTTATATGCACTCTACTGACCTATTTCAAGATCATTGAACAGCCCTGCTGAGCCAGCTGAATACCAGGGGACATGCCAAAGATCACACAATAGGGAATACACAGCTAACACACACCACCTACCAAACGCTATGCTTTCTATGTCCTTTATGTGTATTAACTCATTCGATCTGCACAAAAATCTAATGAGGTAGGTGCTATCATGTTTCCATTTGACAGATAGGAAAGAGAGGCAGCAGGGAGTGAATTAACTTGTTCAAGTTTACATGACTGGAAAGTGGCAAAGGGGAGATTTGGACCGTGGCAATCAACAATTTTATACATTTCAAAATAAAATAATATCCAGCTGTTGTTCTGAGTTGTGATACTCTTGACACAGAAAACAAAACAACACATTCACTTTGAACCCAGTGAGGATTTGGCTGAATTCCAACAAGAGGATCACCCCCTCAGTCACAATGCTGCTGTCAGCAAGAGCAGTTCTGCAACTGGTGCTTGGATGTTTATTTCATTTCATTGGCTATTTCACTCATTACCTGGGATGCCCAAGGACTGAAGCCAAATCCAAAAGTTGCTAACCAGATCTACAGAGAAGAGCAAGACTCACAATGCACAGTGACAGAAGTCCCCAAGTGAGTGATCATGGGTGTTCTCAGATGGGCCACACTTTTCAATCCCAATGAGAAAGGGGAGAGAAGACTGAATCTTCACCTTAATGCCTTCACTAGTACTAAGAGGCCTGGGAAACAGAAAGCAGTGCATAATAGAAAGACAGTCAACTGATTTTATATGGGTGCTGTAGACAAGTCATTTGACCTTATGGATCATAGCTCTGGAGTCTGTAAAATAAAAATGATGTTACCTACCCCCAAGGTCACTGAGAGGGTCACATAAGATGTCCCAGAATCTTGGGGAGTCTTGGGGAATTTGACAGATAGGAAAGAGGACAGCATCTGGTAAACTGAAAAGTCCCACACAAATGCAAGCATTACTCTGGGCAGTATCCCTAGGCCCAAAACTGTGGTCCCTAAGACCCAAACAGTGATGATGCAACTAGATTCATCTCAAACAGTATTTGGTATGGACATACTATGTGCTAGGTACTGCTTCTATCAGTTAAGCTAAACTCATTAAACCAGTATCAAATTATCAGACCAAAAGGCTCATGGGAATTTCTACTGGGAGAAACATAAGTCCATGAAGGGAAATGACTATCTGGAAGAAATACAAGACAACTTTCCTTTTCCAGTGGTTTCTTGAGAGATGTGATCACAATCGATAGGCAGGAAAAAAAAAAAAAAAAAGGCTGTTTCTAAATAAACTTGGAAAATTATCAGTATTTAAAATGCACCAAACATGCCATTGATATTTGCTGAATCAGTGAATGGGATTCCACAGAACTGGGTTCAAATCCTGGTTCTGCACCACTATCATCTATGTCATTCTGGGAAAGTTAATTAACTCAGTTTCTTCATCTGTAAGAGGAGAATATGCATATTGGGTATTATATAAGATAAAATATGTAAACCCTTTAGCACACATAGCTGGGTTTATAATAAGCAGTTATTACTATTACAGATGCAAGCTGTAGTTATTAGTACCTTTATTATTAGTATGGTTCATTAATTTACTATTACTATCAGCTATAAGATAAATATGTTCAAGTCACTGATATCTAGAGATCAGAAGAGAAAATTTTTTAAAAGGGAGGAAGAGAATGTTGAGTAACAATATTTTCAGTTTTCTGTGTTTTTATCTGCAGATTATTCTGAATGCATTTCTCATGTTTACTGTAATGTCACAATCCCACTGCCACACACTTAAAACAAATATAATTGGGAAGGGGAAATTAATTTTTCTGATAAATGCAAAAAGAAAAACTGCATTATAAAATTGACAGTGTATCCAAGACAACAGTTCTACTCTAGACTATGGTTTTCTTTTTTTATTTTTAATTACTTAGTAGGATTCTTTGGAAAATCCAAATTTAATATTTCAATGGTTCTATAGAGCCAAAAAAAACTTTCTGCAAAGGATTAAAGAAGTAGCAAAATGTCATTAAGAACACAAATTTAATTTGCTTGAAAGAATTTTTTTAGACTGTATGACTGTGACAGTTGCCCATTCTTAAAGAATTTTTAAAATCTCATAAAATTATAACAGTAAAAATATCAATGGACAATTATGGTCAAATAAATGAAAGTCTCACCAATTTATTCGTAGTTTCTCTTTGAATCCCAAATAACAGGTGCTAAATATCTTTCTTTGCCTGTTAAAAAAAGTCTGAAATTCTTAAGCTTTTCTATCCTAAACAGCACAACATGAGTCATGATACTTCTTCACTGAAGTTGAATCAATTTAGCTTTAAAAAATAAAGTATCTACAACACACAAGTTGTAATAATATAGCAAAATAACTGTCATATTCTTAAGTTATAGCTGCATTTTTTAGGTCATTCCTTAGTCAAACAAAAGTGGAGAGGGGGAAGGAGGCACAACTTCTTGATATGAAGATACAAATTAATCTCCATTTTTATGTTAAAAATGAATTATGAGTAAAATGCTCATAGTTCTAATGATCAGCGATTCATCTCTCTTTTTTTTCCATCTTAGCCATTTCCCGATGATCCATCGGCATTTCATTTATTTATTTCCCTATAAAGACGGCTTATAACTCTCTTATCCCAAATTTCAAATACTGGTGTGTCTGTAAATATGGATGACTAGAAGAAACCCTGGTGATTGGTGGTTTTAGCTGCCCACTTAATCTTGCTTAAATTACCAGCATTCACAATGAGGAATGACTGAGAGACACAGGTTGAGTAACCACCAGAATGGCAAAAGCAGGGGATGAGGTTAATAAAGATAATTGTCTCGTGACCCACCTGGGCAACTTGGTGAGACCTCATCTCTACGATAAAATCAAAAGTTAGCTGGGTGTGGTAGCATGTGCCTGTAGTTCCAGCTACTTGGAAGGCTGAGGCAGAAGAATCTCTGGAGCCCAGCAGGTCGAGGCTGCGGTGGCTGGGAGCAGCCACTGCACTCCAGTCTGGGTGACAGAGTGAAACTCCAACTCAAAAAAAAAAAAGATAATTGTCAGGAACCCCAACAATATTCCAAATCATGAGAACCAACAAGTCACAGATTAAGAGCACTTGCTAACTAGAAGCAAGGTGACAGCCAGTTTCAGTAGTTAAGACATTATTGCTTCTGTAAACGCTAAACTCAAGTATAAAGTAGACATGTAATCTTCAACTCCCTGAACACCCCAATTTGGCCACTAAAGATGCTGTTTTACATTTCCAAACATTTTCCCCTGTCACTACTTTTTATACTTCAGTTCTCAGGTTGTAAGCATTTGTTACTTGCAAAGCAGCCCCCTTTGAACACTGAATCATGGGAGGCATTTGTAACTAACTGCCAATGCCGCCTGCCAAACAAAAACTCCCTGCTGGTGACATGACCACCTAGTGACCTCTAAAAATGTTGTAACAATGTGAAAAATAGCTCCCTCTTGTAGGAAACAGCAATTTTTTAAATTAAACGTACATCGAACGTTCGCTTATATACAGATAAATGGTGTTCAGAGTCACCTTCTCTGTTTCCAATTTCAATCTTTTGAAACCCAGCCCAAACCTAAATAAATAAACGTTGATACTAAGAAGAAACTAAGAGCTCAAGAGCCTTGTGATTTTGCAAACAGCTTTTTTCCATTTTCGAAAATCTAAACTCTGGGCCAGACACAGAACAGGTAATGAAAGGGAACAGGCTTGGCAGTCCCTCTGTGGTTCTAAGCTGAAAAATACGTCAGGCAGAAATAAGTGGCTATAATTTGGCAGGCTTAATGTCTTTAAAAGTTTGCAGCTTGCTAGAGAAAAAAAATTTTTTAAACAGTTATAACATTTACAAATTGAAACACAATCACTAAGCTAAAAAGCCACACTGACAAAATTTCATTATCCTCAGAGCTTCAAACATACTTTTATCATCTTCAGGTGTTTTTGCATCTGCATAATAGAAGCCACTGATATTTATTACAACTGGGGGCACCAGGAGGCTTTTTGATGCTAACATAATCTCAGGAACCTGAAATATTGATGAATTTAGTTTATGCCATTGACATCACAATATTCAAGGCTAGTCTCATTTTAAAAGGTGCAATGGAGTTTCCCATATGTGCCCAATGGGACACAAGAAATGGGAAATTGGACATGACAGTAAGTATTTTTGAGGCTGTGGATCGCTGTTTTTCCGGTAAGTTTATCTTTCTAAAATTTCAAAATTAAAAGTCTCAGAGCAACAGAGGTATGACATGTCAAGGGCTGTTTTACTCTAATGTGTCTCTTGTTCATCCTGACATCTTCTGATGAATTATTTCCAAACACTGACTCAAGCCACAAAATAAAAATCAAATCAGCTTGAAAACCAAGTGGTACCAGCAATTGTTTGTTTCCAAGCCATTTAAACACCTAGAAGATCATTCCTTTTAGAAAGTGCAGGCAATTCTTATTACCTCCTTAAATCTTTCTCATCTAACACCCTACTCCTTCCCTGCCCCTACCAAGGCAAAGTAAACCACTTGACAGTTTCCTCCCTCAAAGACAGAGAAAGGAAATATACATGCTTTTAACTCTGATATTTAAAGTAATAAGATAAAAAGAAAAAAAAAACAGTATACTCAAATCCATATTAAGATATATTCCTACCTTTTCCAACTTTAGCTTAAAACCCAATTTGTTAATATACTGATATACCAAATTCAATATGCTTTTGGTGAAAGCACTCAATGATCTGAAAACTTCCTGAACTAAAAATGATTCCCTCTGAAACTTGGTAATCACAAAAGAATATCAAATTGTATTAGTGAATTGGCATAGTGAATTATTGCCATTTTCAGCCAAGAAGTGCTTCTCTTTATTTTATGACACATTCCCATTTTAATTAGCAATTCCATAACACGTACGTTATTCAAGAAAACTTAACATCTACAGAAAAGCACCATGATATTACTGAGCAAAATGCAAATATGGATTTATAAAGAAATTCAATAAAAAGCAGAGGACTTGCCTTCCAGACTGATATCTCTATTTCAGACCTTGAGGTGAGGAGATGTAATATGATTTTATCAGTGCTAAATCCAAATCTATGTAATAAAGAAATCATGATAATAAAATTATATTACTTGGCTCCATATGAAGTTGCCAGTGTCTGGGTATGTTCAATCCACAAAAATGACAACTTCAGAATACTCAACCCAATAACAAAGTGCTTTACTTTTTTCAACTATGAAATTAGTCTAATAATAATTATTTCATAGGATTGATGTGGGAAATCAATGAGATATTGTATACAAAGGACTTAACACAGTGCCGGGCACACTATTCAGTAAATGAATATTGGAGGAAGAGGAGTTATAAACCTATAAGCACTGCTCATTTTGAATGTTCTGATAGTTTAGGCTATTACTACTTATATAAATGCAAACTATTTATTTTATATCTTAAATTTTAGAAATGCAATCAAAATTCTTAGTGATTATCAACTGAGTGTTCTCATTTTTATATCCAAAAGCCAGTTTTATTTGAGGCACTGCTAATATTTTTCTTTTATAAAAGACAATTCTGTCAAATCAAGAGAAATACTCATACAAACATACACTTATACTTTTGGATGCTTATTTTATGTATTCAAATAACAATAGAGTCCATTTTCTCATCTGGAGAGAATTACATTTGATGACTGTTAGAGTGATTGAAATACTAATAACTTTTTTCAATTTTTTGCCTATGCAATATTTCCCAGCAATTCTCTAAACTTTGCCAGGTGCCTCTAACAATCTGCTACTCTCCCCAAAAGTAACATGAATTGTTCTAAGTTCATTAAGAGGAGACAGAGTTCAAGTTTCATCTAAAAATATTTCGTGCAAAAAACTATATCATACTAAATTATCTATTTCTAAAGGATTAAGAGATTGGAAACTGTAGCTGAGACAGTCTAGGACTCTAAAACTGGTAAAGCTGAAGCATGTGAATTGGGTTCCCCAACTATGCACACCACAGCTACTCTACTCACACCCAAGAAGATCACCAAAAAACCTCTGCCTCTTCTCATGTACTTTTCCAGAAGTTCATCATTCTCAGAACCATTTTTCTAATTGGTATTAGGAGATGAGGGGCCAACTAATGAGAAGAAGGGCTTCCTGCCATCCCTCAGAGCTGCCCAGTGGCCCTGTGTGCTCTAGCAGTCTTTGGACTTTTAAGATCCTCACCCCTGCTTTACAATTTTTCTGAACTAGACTTTTTTGTCTCTTAGGACATTGCTAGACGGCACATTGAGGGCTGGTATTCAAACAAGGTGGGTCAGGTCTGCAGCCAAAAGAAATCCAGCCATTTAATCTAAGGAATTGTGGATATTGGACCTTTCCACTCTTCTTATTACATATTAAAAGCCAAACCAACTCCCTTGCAAAAAGCTTAAACTGTATAACATTTTCCAAGAAGGTTACAGTGGGTTTATGTCAATGAAGGTGAATAGATCAAACATATTCTTCGGCAAGGTCTCTATCAACAAATAAAGCTTAGGCATATTAAAAGGGAGTCCATTTTGGGAATTCAAAATACTTGGCTTGCCAAGGTGAGGGCTAACCACCAAATTCCACTAGATAAGGTGGTTTTTCCTTTTTCTTTTTAGATTACAGGCTCTGGGTAATTCTCGATATTTTTAGTTCTTTGCAGTGGAATTTCCATTTGAAATAAAATTTTACTCCCTAACAATTAAGCCAAACCTCAAAAGCAACTCTGTTTTATGACATTTCAGGCTCCCCCAGTTTACCTGTCTGTAAAATTCCTCCTTTTGTATCAATCCAACAAAGTGTAAATTAAAGCACATTTCAAACAGTATTCTAAAAAAAAAGACAATCCTGTACTATTCAGTTCGTGTACTGCATTTCATTTTGTCATTTTGAAAATTACAATCATTTTACAGTTTTAAGAAACAGTTTTCTAAATTAGTCATAAATACAAGAATATGACCGCTTCTACTGTTCACCGAAATCAATTGGGTCTTACTTCATCTTCTCTACATTTACACAGGAAGATGGTTCACCATTGTCTCCTCCCCCTCACTGGGAGTCAGACCAGCTGGGACATTTTAAGTCTCTTTCATTAAAAAAAAAGGAGGTTGAGGTCAAAATAAGTATGATAAACATGGTAGTTTCTATTCTCAATACTCAAGGGCGAAAGACTAAACAACAAAAAACATGTAACATTAAAATTTACTAGAGTATGATAAAGATTGTTTTTTCTTCCTTTGGAACATAATCATGGAGGAAAAAGGGATTTTGGAAAACAGCAGGTTTTACCTTTAGTAAATCTAGTCTTTTAAATGAATCCAGTAGTTAATTTTACAGCTGCACATTCCTTAAATTTATAAGTTTCCAATTATCTGAATGACTGACATTTTCAAGTTTTATAGTTGATTTTGAAGAGCAGTACACTTAAACTTACATGAAGTATATTTTTAAACAGAAGAAAAATACTAATTAATTTGTGCTTTACTTTAACGAGTTTGTCTTTGTAGTTTCAAAGATTTAGCATTTTGGTTGAAGTTTCTTTAAAAGTTAGTAAATTCCATCTCCGGGACTTTTCATAAGACAAACCTTGCTATTGGGCTTAACCTTTTTTTTACCTACAGAGTGTCAGCATCCCTTCCTGACATGAACCCCCTACCAAACAGTAGTCCAGTGTCAAGGTTATCACATGAAAACAGACCGTAGATTTCAGTCCCATCCTTTACTAATGACTGAAAAAAGGCAAATTCACAGCACGGACAGAGTAACACATTGACATCTGAGAACCTGCAATATCACAGGTAAATTAATGTGTTTCCCACTGCCTATAGTCAAGGAGCAGACCAGAGTCTTCAGAAACACATTCTGAAGTCGTTTTATCTTTCCATTCCCTTCTTCCTTAAAGGTAATAGCCTACCATCTGTAATGTAAGCAAATATCTCAGAGAGGTTGTGAAAAATTGACTAGGGGCACTTTGGAGACCCCAACCCAGTGCTTTTAGTAATAGTTGCATAGGTCAGCACTTTGATATTTGCTGCATAGGGGCAGAAATATTCCTTCACTTTAGTTCAGAAACACTTGAAATAGACTAAGTAGCAAAACTTAGTTACATAGTCCAGTTGCTATTTAATACATTACTAAGGAATTGGTGAGAAAGATGGGTGAACTATGATGCATTGATGAGAAAGATGGGTGAACTATGATGTGCAGTTAATACACAAGGTTTATTAAATTCGCCATAAGATGACTGGATCACAGCAGTAGATAAAGTCAAAAGATTGGCCTGAGTATATCCCAGCTGGATGTTCATTTACCATCAATTCTGGTTTCCTATAGGGTATCTCTGCTGGTTTGCATGGAGGTGGTTCAGCATACATGAACGTGCTGCTTAAAAATATTCTCAGATAAAATAATCCAGAAATAATACTACAATTATTTGACACATATAATAAACATATGGAGTCAGTTAACCAAAACATGAATTACAGTGAACAGTAGTGGTTAAGGAGTACCTTGATTTGTTTCTAGAATAGAAGAGCCCAAAGGACATGATGTAAACTTGTGGGAAAAGAACAATGATAAGATACATGCCTCCCTCTGAAAACAGTGGGTAGGCCTAGGGGACATGCCAAGTGAGGAAACAGAGATGGCCCCTTAAGCAACACTACTTGTTTTGCTTTGAGGATCAAATGAGATAATGTATTGACATGAGTAATACAAACAAAAGGAAAGAGGCTGCTCTTATTGTTGTTGTTCTTATTTCTTACTATTCCTACCACCATCATTATTATTACTACTGTAGCTGATGGGCCAGCAAGTTTTTTCCATAAAGGGTCAGACAGTAATTTTTTTTTTTAAGTATGAAGATGTCCTGTTCCATAGTTGGGACATGCTTCTACTAAAAATTTATTCATTGTGTATGTGTGGCTTTTTTTGTTTGTTAGTTTGGTTTTTTAAGATACAGAGTCTAACTCTGTTGCCCAGGCTGCAGTGCAGTGGTATGATCATAGCTCACTACTGCCTCAAACGCCTGGGCTCAAGTGATCCTCCCACCTCAGTTTCCCAGGTAGCTGGGACAATAGGCATGTGATGTGCCACCACACCCATCCAGTTTATTTGTGAACTGATTATTAAATTTTTTTTTTTTTTTTTTTTGGTTGGAGTCTCACTCTGTCCCCCAGACTGGAGTGCAGTGGCATGCTCCCGGCCACCGCCGCCTTGACCTGCTGGGCTTCGGCTATCCTTCCGCCTCAGCCTTCCAAGTAGCTGGAACTACAGGCACGCACAACCATGCCCGCATAATTTTTGATTTATTGTAGAGATGAGGTCTCGCCAAGTTGCCTGGGTGGGTCTCAAACCCGCAGGCTCAGGCAATCCACTCACCTCGGCTCCCCAAAGCGCTGGGATTACAGGCTGAGCCACCAAGCCTGGCCTGATTTTTAAAATTTTAACTTAGCCTTCCTATATGCTATCTGGCAAGCCTATTTATAGGCATGAGTTCTCTGCTGTAATTACTTGACTGTGCTATTGCAGCGTGAAAGTAGCCATGACAATACATGAACAAATGGGTGTGGCTGTGCTCTAATAAAACATTGTTTACAAAAACAGATGACAGATGATGGTAAGAGGTGGCCCATGGGCCATAGGTTGCTAACCCAGGCCCAGAGCTCAACATGAAGCCTACACTGAGAGAAATAACCAGATTTAATAAAAGGAAGGACTATTCCAAACATGGTGAATGGAGCATTTTGTTTTATTTTTATAAACAGGATAAGTCCTCCTCACTGACTGGATACAATTCCTGGGTCTTCCTGCCTGCTACTCTGCCTAAGAAAATGTTTCTGACATTGCAGTGCATCTGATACCACAACCACTGAAAAGCAACATTTGACACATGTATATGTTTCAGTTTTGTACCAACTACAACAAATACACAAATGAAACTTCATTCCTGTCTTCAAGGGTCTCTTACCCAGGTCATGAGGATCCATTTTTTATAAAAGTAGTATAAAGATAATCAATACTGTAAGCTAGGGTCAAGAAAATCCTTGGTCAGTGTTGGTATAAGAAACTAAGGGACCTAGACTTCAGCAGGCTTCAACCTGAGAAGGCAGGGTAGCCCCAGTCTTGGTGACAGACACCTTGCACTCTGGTAGTTAACAACTATGATAAATGAGCCAGAAAAGTAGAGTTAAACTAAGGAAGTTTAGTCAAAGAAGAAAAGACCACAAAAGACAGAAGAGGGAAGAGTGGGTGGATATTTAAAAGGTTATTGTGTGGAGGAGAGACTAAACTTATACCATATAGTTTGCAAGGAATTCGAATTATTTCACATAGCTCAAGAGTTCAGTTCAGTCCAACTTAAGTTCTCTACTGAACAAATACTAAATAGGTCAGTAAAAGCCTGACCACATGTGGGTTACAGTCTGGCTGGAAAGATAGAAGTAAATACACAATTAAACAAGGCATTAGGGAAGGGATTTCTAAGAAAATGGTATTATAAGGGACTTGAGGAATGACCAGGATTTGTCCAGAAGAAGGGGGTGGGAGGCAGTCTACAGGCAGATAGGAAAGCATGGGCAAATGCCCAAAGCATAGAGAGAGCTTGTCATGTAGCTGGAACAATGAGAAGTTCAATGTGGCTAGGGAGACCAACAGAAGAATTAACTGTCTCCCAGAGATGCTGGTGAAACATTAAAGGGCCTAAACCAATTTGTAGGTTGTGGTGGTTTTAGAGAGGTGGAATGTGGCTCAACTTGAGGAAGAGGTGTCTAGCATTGCTAGAATGCTGCCCATCCATAGAATTTTCTAACAAGGAAGCAAATAGCCATCTTGAGGGAGACTAAGGAGAGAATTCCTGCTCTAGAGAGAAGACTGCATTCATTAGAAAGATGCATGAGGTGTGCCTAGCATTGAACAAACCCAGGTTCAGATAGTGACTCTGCCTCCTGCCATCTGGGTAACTCTGGGCTAAAGTTCTACCGTCTTTAAAGGGGCATAGTTTTACTGTTCCTAATGGTTGTTGTGAAACTTAGAAATGATGGATATTGAGTATGAAGCATAACTTTTCAACACATAGAAAGTATTCAGTAAATAGTATAGATACAAACTTCCTGACTTTAAATTATGGTCATTTCAATCACACATAAAAGGAGAACAGTATAATGAGCACTCACAAGCCCATAAGCAAAACTTAGCAAATGTACCACATTTTATCATCTTTTATTTCTGAAATATTTTAAAGTTGGACATTAAGATATTCTACCCCTAAATATGTCAGTCTGTATTTCTAAAAATTAGGGGCTTTTTCCTATATCATAGCACCTAATAAAATCAAGAATAGCATTATAGGTTTTCATGCTTTTCTTTTAAACAAATGTTGGCTTCTTATGACAATTTTTATAAAAATTATTTTAAGTGCATTCACTAATTCACATGCAGTCCTACCCTTTTTGATCTTCTAAAGTTCCCAAACAAGTTCTCAATACTAACATTCCCCAGAAATAATTCTACTGCTTGCCTTCCTCTATTTAGTTCAGAATAAGGTTATGCAATTCTTACTTTTCCATGTGCAGCAGGGGGACGCACCACTCTGCCATAAGTGCTCTGCAATGTTCTCTACATTTAGAAAGAAGTGTCCACCTCTCCAAAGACAGACAGTTTTAACTTAAATTATGTCTCTGCAACAGTCATAAAAGAGAAGAAGCACATTTGTCATTACTAGCACCATTTATAAGCCATTTCTTTTTCTTTCGAGGCAATTTTCACCTTCAGGTGAACACAGACCATTCCCTTTCTTCCAGCTTGCATCTGCTATGACATTTATATTGCATTTACTTATTAATGGATTATCTTCTCCTGGTCTGTGCACACAGGGGGATGTGATTATCACAGTCTCCAATCCCTAGTTGAGAGAGTGGCAGATGCCAAGTGCTTAATAGAGTGCTGACTGAATGACTACATGAATCCAGGAGAGGACTTACAGCTCTAGTCATGCTGTTACTTTGTCCACCAAATCTTCCTTTTTCAGACAGAGCACAATCAAAGTTCTGCTTAGGTCATACGATCTTTGAGTCTGAATTAACAGATTCTAAATTAATAGAGTTTTCTGGTAGTTTCTTACACACCCGTAAGACATTTCGTTAATTATTAAAAGCACCCCCACTTGTATTTGCTCACATATTTCCCAAGAATTAACCTGCAGTCCACTTTCAATGGGCAGAAAAAAAAAGAAAAAGGAAAAGAAAAAAAGAATTAATCTGCAGACCAACTGACACTCAACAAAATCCAGAGGCTAAATATAGAGATGTGGGGCCTCCTTTTTCCTGCCTTTTAAATGAGAAGAATTCACCTTCACTGTTTGTGGCCAAATGTGACTACTACCAACAATAGAACAGGCAGCTGTGAGACCCATTTTTGGTGGGGTTTTTCTTCTTTTTTGGCAACACGCAGGGTGAGATTACGGCTGCCAAATTCTAGAGCCCTTCAACTTTGTGCCAGACTTTGTCAATTTCAAGAACCACCTATTAGAACAATTTCGAAGAGATGGGTTTTAATCCAACTCAAGATTGCTTCTTAGGAGTTGTCCATGTACTCCTGGCTCTTGCAATGTCGGAAAAGTCCATCATAATTGATTCTCCCCACCAGCCCATGGGCTCTCTTCCTCCCTCCCTCTTTCTCTCTTTCTTTTTTCTTTCTTTTTTGACTGAATACAACTGGCATTCCTAAGACAGAGAATTCAGAACCAGGACACATATGTGACTGTAGTATCCTCATAAATCAACTTATGCAAAACACAAGCAATTATCCACTTTTTAGGTAAAAAGTGAATAAAAGGAGACTTTTTTTTCCACCCAAGAATGATCTAAAAATCTACTTTTCTTGGCAGATTAAGTTGCCCATCCATCTCCAGCCATTGGTACTTGTCTAAACTGGTGTAATGCTTCTGCAAAGGCTGATCCTAAAGGGTCCCTAAATTCATATTTAATCTAGAGATAAATGCAGCAATCAATCTTTCCCAGGGTCTAAGAGAGCTATTGTATTCCAACCAATGACGTAGCATGTGCAACTATTGTTTTGACTTTCTGCCCTAATGACTCAAAATGAATATATTTAGACAATCTAAACTGGCAGAGGCATCCTCAACAGAGGGAACATGCATCAGAAAGTGGGTCATTATTGAGGTCCCCCCGCCCGAGGTTGAGGGAACAGCTGTTACTGGAACTATTACATCATGAAGATAGTGTATTAATACCAAGCACAGCAAAGGCTATCTTTGAAAACAGGAGCTACAGACTAGACTATAAGCCTAAAAAATCTTGTCCAGGTCTGTAACGCCTCTTTTCCCTGCCTGCTCAGGTGAATTTGACTTTAGCATATTTTGCTGAATAAAATGATTAAGTGGCCCCACTATCTCTGTTTTATTCTTTCTCAATCTCAGAAGAAATAAAATAACTTCTAATAGAATGAGAGTGAGAGGACAGTAGAGCAGGTTGCACTCTTTTAAACACAAGGCCATCCTCCAAATTGGGGAAGAATCTGTTAAGGGGTTCTGAACACCGTGGGGTGTGCCTAGGCCCCAAGTCCTCGAACATGAAGGGAACTGTGTGAATCTACTGGGGTTTCCAGGAGGAACAGCTGACTTCAAAGTTCAGGCCACACACGGCTGTGCTAAATCCCAGCAGACCATCAAGACCACCACTGTGGCCAAGGGCTGGCAACAGAAGGAAAGCTGCCAGTTTGGACAGAGGGCATCTGCCTTACTTAAAGATGAGAACATGCCTTTTGGCTCTCTCCGTAAGGAAAGGGAACAAGGACCCAAACAAAATAACAGGGGAATGGACATACGAGTGTTTTAGGTGAATGACTTTAATTGAATCAAGCAACAGTAAGAGAGCTTTCCTGTCTAGTTTTGGAAATGACCCAAGGAGGCTGGACTGGACAGGGCTGGCAATCCAGGTGGGTGTGGGGGAATCCAGATTGGAGCTCACCCCAGAAACGATGATGGGGATGAGGGTGAGCAGAACTTAAGACCAAGAAGCCGAGTGGGAGACTTTGTAGAAAGGTAACTTCTGGCCCACAGAACTTTGGGACTATAACCCAGAATTCAACTCCCCTGAACACCCAATGTCTGGGGAGAAAGAACTGTCAAAAAGCAGGCTGTGTTCCTCATTGACCTTTGGGCATTCGCTTCCTGGATCAAGTGGGTTACCTGCCCGATCCCCACACAGCACACTGCCTAGTTTACCTCTCCCTCCTATTATGGTCTTCCTCCCACCTGTGCCGCCAGGTTATATCAGTTTGGGGTTTAGAAAGGCCTTATTTATTCCCTCATTCACTCAGCTAGTACATATTTATTGAGTATCTACTAAGTGCCAGGCCATGTGCTGCTTGTTAGTGATAATACGGTGAGCAAAGCCAGGCAAGGTCTTGCTGCACTCATGGACTTAAGACTTAAATGGGAGAAAGGAGGTGAGTAACAGAGAGGTGCTAATTAGTCATGCAGATAAAATGTAAACTATAAAGCTCCAAAGGCATAATTAATTAGCATGCAGTTCTTATAAAATGTAAATTGCCCAGTGGGCTTTGGTTTCTGCCAAGGATGCCAGGATCCAAGTCACTACCACCTTCTTCCATTGCTAACATTATCTGCCAGCTCCAAAGTGGCTGGTTTCAGGGCTGTCCAAGACCCCAGAGGCCTCAGCAAGGCAGCCTATTCAGCTTTCTCTGGCTGTCCTAACTGCAGGCCCTCTGCCTTGAGGCAAAGTGTGAGGGAAGTAAAACAGAAACTCTCTGTGTGACAGATGCCCAGCTCCACTCAAAGTCACTCCTTTCCTCTCAGCCTAACCTCCCTTAAAATGCTTTAATTCCCAGGAGACAAGGTGGTCCTTCACGTGTAAAGAGCTCTAAGGAGCCTGCCTAATCAGACATGCCCAGATACACCGGACTCAGCTTATATCAGGGATGGTAAATGGTCTCTCATGCATGCTCTGATCTGGGGGTGATGCCCTCCAGGAGTACTAGGTTGAAAAGGGTTTTAAGGATGAAAAAGAAATGATTGTCATGAGAGAGCGATGTCTGATATAGACGTGAAAAATAAAGGGTCCTTCCTATGTCTAATTCAAGCTATAAATACTTGCATTACGCATTCAACAAATATTTGAGTGCCTAGTAAGTACCAAACGTAGAAGGATAGGAAGAAGAAAGAAGCCCCTTCACATCCATCACTTATTCATTCATTTATTCATCCATTCATTCATTCAACAACTACTTAAAGATCACCCACTTTGTAGCAGGCGCTGTGCTTGGTGCTGGGCATAGATACAGCAGTGAACATGAAGGACTAGGTTTTGCCCTCCTAAAATCCAAAGTCTCATGGGAGATAAAAACAATAAACAAGTAAACAAATAATTTCAGATTAAGAAAATCTAAAGGGATAAAGTGACAAGGAATTGCAGGGAAAAGGTATCCTTCAGCTAGGCCCTCCTCTGTGAAGATGGTTGTACTGAGCCAGAGGGATAGAAGAGAAGGGGCCAGATCACAAGGAAGAGTATTACCAGGCTGGGGTGGGGGGGGGAGGTCTGATAAGTGTAGAAGTTAGGAGGCAAGAATGGGCTTAGAAGCAAGCCAATGGGGCTGGAGCTGGGGAGGAGGGAGGGCAATGGCACCAGATGGGTTTGGGGTGGCTGGGCAGTGGGCAGAGGTAGGCTGAACACCCTAATTGGGGGTTGGGTTGTATTACATTTTTATGTTTTCATGGTTATGTTTATTTAATTACATAAACGCTGTGATATGCACCTGAGGATGCAGTGCAGGGAATGATTTAACTTGTGCCCTAAGATTGTCCCTGTGGCTGTGGTGCAGATGGCTCTTAGGACTGAAGAAAAATCAGCACCACAGCTTCCTCACCTGTAAAATGGGATGCTGGACTACTTGGGCCCTAAGATAGCTTGGACTCTGAAACTCTAACATCCCAAGCCCTGGGATGCACTCTAGGACCACAATGAGCCTGTCTGCCTTGTTCACTGTGACCTCCCTTGGAGCCCTACACAGGCCAAGGCTCACAGAGGTGGTCAGTAAATATATACTGAATGAATGACTGATTTTCATGAGCATAAGAACTGCCCTCTTGACATTTAAGGGGGCTGCCCTTCCGGACCTATATGGTCACCATCACTGCTAATGAAGTCAAGTCATTTAACATTTATTTAAGAGAGGGTCAGGGGCAGAAAGTGAGCCCAGCCCAGATAAGAGTGCCAGGGCACCCATGGCTATCCTTTAGTGGTTTGTATTTCTCAGGGATGGCCTCCTTCCTCTCCCTGCTGAGTCTCGAAAAACTGCAGTCTCTGCCCAGGATGGGTAGAAGGTACAAAAGGTATATACAGGCAGAGGGAGCACAGACAGGTCTGCAGGTGTATTGTTAGACAATGTTGGACAGTCCAGTCTTCAGCTCTCAGGGAATAAGAAATTAGAAATAAATTGGATCAAATAATATAAAATTGCCTTCTTTTCAGATTAAAAAATAGTTGAATATCAGCAATTCCACTCAGTTCAACCTAATATATAGTAACCAAATTATAGAAGGCCTGAGTGCCATGTGAAAAGACTGGATTTATCCACAAGCCACAGCATGTCACACTTGGTTATTAGGAAATCTAAAAACACTCTGCTCTATGTTTTAGAAAATAGTTCTGCAACAGTTGAGGAAAACTGAGGAAAGGCAAGTGAATGGAAGGAGGAAGACAGGGCAGAAGGTTCTTGTGGCAGATTGTTTTACACAATTGTTTGCTCCCTACTTCCTTGCAATAGCAGCCAAAAACCCCTCCTGTTGCGAGGTGATCTGCAGGGCCTTCCTGTAAGAAGAGGGCACTCTCCTGCCCCATCATCAGGCTTGGCCGTGTGATCTGTTCTGGCTAATGAGATGCGAGAGAAAATGACACATGCAGATTCCAAGCAGACATGTGCTTCCTCTAACTTTGTTCTCTCTGTCATGAGAATGGCTTGTCCTCAACAGAGGCTGCTACTTCATCCTGGATCCTTGAGTGATAGTGATACCTAGAGCACAAGAACAGTCCCCCTCCAGCCTGTGGCTGTCATGAAACCAATGAGCTGTGAAGGTCACTTGTTATCTTGCAAGGCTGACTAATATAGCTTATAACTGGCAGCCTCCAGGCCACACCAAAACCAAAGGAATGTTTTATCTGACTTACATAGAGTTTTAAAAGTTTATCTTTTAATTAGTTACCACAATACAAAAATCCCAATTTGAGACTTTCTTTAACAACTAGAAGAATTAGTAACATCAGAGTTATGTTCCTGCATGACAGACATCAACTAGAGCTGAATAGTGACTGCCCCTTCAACGGGACAGATGCTCTCCAGTCCCATTTCCTTGTATCTCTCCAGCTCTGAATCTCAGAGTCAGCTGTCATTTATCATCACCATTAAACTGTTGTTTTGTTACTACCCAGCAAATATAGATGATTCAGATGACAAATCACCTTGATCTGCCTTAGACATAAATTGAAGAATGACACTGGCAACATCCATCATGCTAGGTACCAGGTACCTTACGTGCATTATCTCACTGAGTCCTCATGTCCACCCTGCTACCATTTGTACATAAGGGGAAACTGAGGTTAGGAGAGGGCAACAGGTGCCCAGAGTTAGGCAAAGATAGTCAAAAGTGAGACTAGGGTTGGGCATGGTGACTCACATCTATAATTGTGGGTGGAGATGGAAGGATCACTTGATGCCAGGAGTTTGAGACCAGCCTGAGCAACATAGTGAGGCCTCATCGCCACAGAAAATTTTAAAAAAATAGCTGGGCATGGTGGCAAGTGTCTGTAGTCCTAGCTACTCAGAAGGCTGAGGCAGGAGGATTGCTTGAGCCCAGGAGTTTGAGGGTGCAGAGAGCAATTATTGTGCCACTGTACTCCAGCCTAGATGACAGAGTGAGATGTCTGAACAAAGAAAAGTGAGGCTAGAACGTGAACCTAGGTCTCTCTCCAAATGCCATGCAAATACCATGCCCTTCACCTCTCTCATGACTTTTTCCTAAGTGGAAATGCTAAGGCTTAAACCCTCCTAGGCTGACTGTGTTGGTGCAAAGCAGGATCACGTCATCACACTGGACTTCCAATAGCAGTATCTCTCACTTGTGCAGAACTGAGATGTGATTATTAACTCTGCACACCTGATGAGACTGTGCCTTCTGCAATACCCACTCCATCCCACAACAGGCCCAAGGAGGCAGGCTCTCCACCTGTGATGGGAATTATCCTCTCATCAGAGCATGAAGGATGTCTGCAGTTGTGGGTTTTCTCAGAAATCCCAGTCATGTCTTGCCCTTCATCCCTACCCAGTCATGAGTGTCACAAACAGTCACTAACTTGGAGGGGAGAAATATCCATCAGCAACTTGGGTGTAACTCATAAAGGCTCTGGACTCCCAGGCCTCATGTGTGAGGGCTTCCCCACCCATCAGAGAGACTGTTGTGAGTATCAAATAGGAAAATTCATGCCCAAGGGTTAGCATGGTGCTTCAGACATACAGTGAAAAGTCACTACCTATTCTAAGAATTACCACTTGTTTTATTTTATTTTATTTCTTGAAAAGCTGTTTCAGGTTATCAATCTTCCTTTCCCTCCCCTGTGCACATTTGCTCATTGGCACTGAGCCCACTATGCTGGAATTGTCAAATTTGCCAAGATGGAGAAAGTCCCTTGGACCTGAACCAGCTCTGGCTATAGACGCCCTTATCTCAGTGAAGGGCAACTCTGTTCTTTTCGCTGCTCAGGCGCAAAACCTTAGTGCCAACTTTGACAGCACCACATCCTGCCCCCATACCCAAACTCCACATACAATTCTTCAGCACTTCCTGTTGGCTCTACCTTCAGAATAGGTTCAAAGTAGACCACAACACACCACCTGCTGCCAAGACCTGGCTCACCATCATCTTGCACCTGGATTACTGCAATGGCCCCAAAACTTGTCCTCTGCTCTTGCCTCTTTTCAAAACAGTGGCTGGGGATCCTGTTGAAATGTTAGGTTGGAGTAAGTGATTCTTCCACTCAAAACCTTCCATGGGCTCCATATTCCAATCAGAGTCAAGCCAAGGTCATCCTGATGGCCACCAGTCCTATATGACCAGGCTCCTAATTATCTTTCTAACATCATCTCTGCTCATTCCCCAACTGCCACATAGGCCTCCTTGCAGGTCCTATCTCAGTGCCTTTGTATTTGCTGCCCCCTCTTCCTGGAATGTTCTTCTTTCTCAGATATACACTTGGCTGACTCCTTTACTTTCTTTCCACCTTTGTTCCAATTCACCTTCTTCGTGACATCTTTTCTTAGTTAAAATTCTGTAACCTCAAACTCCTTCCTTATTTTAATTCTTTCTCTTTGTCAAGTGATAGTACTTCTCACTATCAAAATATCATACACTAAGTTGAGCTGTACACAATTTACCATTTTTAAACCTTTTTGATCTATGTAAGTGTCAATTTCATATAGGTCAAAATATATCCATCCCACTTATTTTGTTGATAATTTTCTCCCTGCCTAGAACATCAGGTCTGTGAGGCCAGGAATGTTGGTTTTGTTCAGTGTTCTCAGAACCCAGAAGAGTTAGTAATTATTCAGTGAATAAAGCAAGTGGCTTGGAACTTCTGATTCAATTTTTTAAAAAATCAACTGTTGACAGGTGCTCCTGGAAAAGACTATTTTGGTTAAAAGTATCCTGGGCTTCTTGGAAGTGTGCAGAGAAAAACTTTAAGTACACTTTTTGGTTCAGTGAACACCCAGGATATACTGAAAAGAACAGAGATTATAGAGGGAAAGGAGGCGGCTTTTGTGTATATACTTATCCAATTTGAGATTCTTGTCATTTTATTCTCCTTTCCCCCAAATATGGGCTGCTACCCCTGCCTGATGCCCAAACTATTCTAACCAGAAGACCCATAATCATAATCTTTTCAAAAAACATCCTTCTGGTTGCCCTGCTTAAGTTTAGAGCAGTAATTAACCCACCGCCTCCTGAGACCTGAAGCTCCCTCATTTAACACACACTTTTAATATGATAACATTCAGTCTCAAACCCACTGAGTGAAACATGGTCCTTACTTTAGGGAAAGAGGAGACAATGGGATATAACCACACAGCCCTCAGTAGTCCAAGAACCACCTAGCTGAGTTGGGAAGAACGCCCATGGGATTTCACGCAGTGAGGCATTATGTCAACATTGGTTCTACTAGGAGCTAGTTAAGATGAATTCTGCAGCCCAAGCTCAGAGATTAGCATGCATTTAGACACTGGAGAAAGGAACTTCTCCAAGCTGTGGCCTTGAGAGGGACACAAAGCACTTAGGGACCCCCTAATCCCGGAGTCTTTTTTCAGTTGTGATACTGTATGAGGGTAGACTCCCCAAAAAACTGGAATTATCTTTTGAAGGCCAGGCCCCTTGCAGTACAGACTTCCCCCTGTACTAGGAACCCATTGGCACCAGTGTACCAAGCAGCATTGTTGTGAGAGGCTGCATTGGGCTCCAGTGAATTTTTCTGGAGATTTTTTCAATACATTTGTCCATCTCCTGATGGGCGATTTACAAGCACATCTCCCCACACTGCACTGAGTGTCCAACAGTTTTTGACAAAAGACAGCATGACCCCTGTGTCCACCCTCCCTATTCATCGGATCTTGCCCTGAGCAACCTTTAACCCCTCCCCAACGAAAAATGTCCTCAAATGTTTTGCCAGTGTGGAAGAAGTGAAAGAAAACAAAGGCAGAAGTACTAAAAGTTCTTAAAATTGACGAGTTCAAAAACTGTTTTGAGCAGTGGAAAAAGCGTCTTGATGGGTGTATTGCATCAAATGGAGAGTACTTGGAAGGTGAGTGAAGTTTAAACACATAGGAATAAATACACAATTTTTTATAAATATATTCCAGAGTTTTTTGGGTCCCTCCTCGTATTCCCCTTTTCCTCAGTTCTGTTACTGCAGTCTAGTTCTCCCAGTTCTGCTCCTGAGGTTCTCCGGTGGTTCTCCTACGGCTTGGTTTATACACGGAGACATCTGTACTACTCTGCAGGTTTTGCATTGCAAGGCCACGCCTTCAGAAGCTCTGATCTTCACCAGACACTTGGCCTTCAACTTGGGAGAACCCACCTGGTTATCCACCAGGTAAGCAGTACAACCCAGCCTAGTTGGGTGACCCAGGCAGATTTCCTTAGTGCTGGCCAGCCAGGAGCAACATAATATACCTTTCCAGTTAATTTGCTTTATTTTCCATTTAAAAAGAAAGCCCTTCATCAAACAACAAACCATTAATATTAACTAATTACTAATATTTATTTTAGCACGGTTAAGAGAATGGCATGCTTTACAAGTTTTAAAGACATAAAACACAAGCCCAGTTCGGTTCTTGCCTCATTAAATTTTAAATTGTTACAGGTCACTGCTTACAACAACACTGATTCTCACTTCCAGATCTGACTAAAGAACAAACTTTAATTCAATGGACATTTTAGGAGAGTCAGCGGCCTTGTGTTTCCACAGTAGAAACAGGAGCCCAGCTGGCCCCCTAAGTCCTCACATATGTCCTCCTGCCTTTAATCTCCTTAATCAGCTTTCAAACTACCGAACTTCAGGGGAAAGGCCTTCTCTGTCTTTAATTTTCTGTTTCCTTCCTTGCTTGCTGATGATAAAGGTAACACACACACACACACACACACACACACACACACACACACACATGCACGCAGAGAGAGAGAGCGATAACATGAATAAATGAGAGAGAATAAAACACAGAGAGAAGAGAAAAGATACTGAAAATGCCCTGCCCTGTCTTGACCAGAAAAATCCAATGAGAAAAATGCTTTCCTTTCCTGATCCTCTGATCATCATAGTAGCAGACAATTAGCTATGAGCTCAAACTAACTTTTCTCTGCCAATCTCTGCCAGTTTCAGGATAATTTGCTTTGCTTTGTGCCAGACAAGGCTTCCCAGCTCCAGTTGGCTTCCCCAGGGACAGTCTGTGTGTCAATATAATTGGCATAATGCATCTCCTTTCTGCTTTAGAGAAAAAAATGACCATGAGCCTGTGTGCGAGAGGGGAAGGAGGATTAGAAAGGCACTAAACTGGGACTGAGCCTAGACCCACCCTTAGACTGGCCAAGGAGGGACTCCTGTGCTGAAGGCTTGCATATGAAAACACCACACGTACATTTTCTTTTCTGGCTATTAAGAAATTTTGTTATTGATGATGTTGTTGAAAGTTTAGTAACTGACCAAGTGAACTGGAATTATAAAGGACACACAAGTCAAACTGGGTCTTCATTTTTCCTATGGTCCTGGGCCCAGGAAATGTCAGAAGTGGGTCTGTTTACATCCCATGGAGAGAAAATAAGGGCAGAATGGAGGAGGAGGTTGTCATGGAGAAGACTAAGGAACATGAACAGACTGATGATTTAACTCCTCAGGTACAAAATGTTACTGAGGTTGGTGTAAGTGAGAGAGAAAGCAGACACTGTGTTGGGGATGCAGCAGGGAAGCCGTTGAGTGGATATGATGGGACTACGTAGGAGCTGGTCCTGGGATTCACTAGGATCATCACTGGGGACTTTTGAAACCCCAGGAGCCCAGGAAGAGGGTAAAGTTCCCCATGAAGAAATAACATGAGTCACTAATGTGAGCCCTGGAGGGAGAGAAGGGCCTGGTTAAGGGCCAACCTGGTTTGAGTACTGGCTTCAGAGAATTCCGGAAATTATGAGCTGGAGCTGGTGATCTCAGACCTTTGGCCTAGACCTCTCTAACCCTTAAGATCCTTGTAAATGGTACCCATTCCATAGGGTTGCCACGAGAAGAACATGAAAAAGCACAGAGTACTAGCACAGTACCTGATAGCAAACATGCACACATACTAGGCACTAGGACTATGGTTAGTGTTAGTATTAGTTTTAGTATTAATAGTAATTTCTTTGTGAATGTGATTCCATTTGGCTGGTAGGGCCTGAAGAAACACTGGGGACATCTACAAACTTCCTCAACCCCATCTTTATCGATTGATTGATTGAGACAGTGTCTTGCTCTGTCATCCAGGCTGGAGTGCAGTGATGTAATTATAGCTCACTGCAGCCTCAAACTCCTGGGCTCAGATGATGTGACCACCTCAGTCTCCTAAGCAGGTGGGATTACAAGCATACGACGCCAATACCCAGATAGTTTTCTAAATTTTTTTGTAGAGATGGGGCCTCACTATGTTGCCCAGGTTGGTCTCAAACTCTTGGGCTCAAGCAATCCTCCCACCTTGGCTCCCCAAGTACTGGGATTACAGGTATGAGTCACCATATAATCAACCCCATCTTTTCTGGAACTCTCTTGCAAAGATATTCCTCTTGCTTAAAGGACCAAGTATCTCTCTCATCTTTGCCCTCACTCACCCCAAGGACAGTTAAAAGTACATTTAAAAAATAACACCACCAATATGCAGCATCCGAAAAAGGAACATATGGTTTCTCCCAGGGGATAAATGGCCTTGCCAGACAGAAGCACTTGGCATACTAAGGTTTACACCTGGTATGTGTTCCATGACATTGAAGGGGTTCACCAGTTAGCACCAGGGATATGGAACTTCAGTGTGACATCTCAAGACCCACAAAGCACTGGGTTCTGGGGCAACACCCTGCTGGTAGGCAGAACTATACCTAACTAGACCAAGAAACAGCTGCAACTATGTTATAGTGAAAATGAAATTTCATGCGGTGCTCTGGAGACTTTACAGACAGGGCTGAAGGCGAATGTGCTTATCCCACACCCAAGGACCTACCCTTCAGGCCATCTTTGTATGGGAAGTCCAGCAACAAGAGTGGGCACAAGGCACACACCCAGACCGGTGGAAGGAAGGGAAAGCAAGGCTTTGTGTCTAATCTGAGTTTATTTATGGTTGACCTCCAGCTCCACTAGAAATGTTGCTCATTACCCAGAAAGCCAAATTTGTGTGAGTTAATTTACAACTCGAAGATGTAATGTTATGGAGTAATCTAGACTTTGATTTATAGTAAATTTCCTACTGGCATGAATTTTTATACACCAGGCTTTAGCTGATCCCCCTAACCGACAAATAATGCTCAGCAATTATACACTATCAGGCAAACATGTTGGAACATACACTTTTGCCCCTAATCCTGTATATAAATTTTACTTTTTACACTTGTGTGGTTCTCTTCCATATGTGAATTTCAGAATACTGTGCCCATTTATTGTATTGTTTATCATGTTGAAATGTGACATAATTGACTATTTCCTTAATGAGGCAATTTTAAAAAACCAGTTTTGTGAGGATTTTTTTTTTTTTAAAGAGAAACAAAACTTTTAGGGAATAGGAAATTTCCTTGATGACGTTTCATATCAGATTAGATAAGATTATTAATGCTTACTGATGGCTGACATGATCCCTTTTCAATGAAATAAACCCAAATGTCCCTGGAAAAAATATATCTACATTTTCACAATTTTTTATAAAAGGGATTTTGTTAAATTAGTATGTAGGTATATAATTCATATGCTTATTCATAACTAAATGAATAAGTGTATATGTGTATATATGAACATAAGGCTGGAAAAGTACAGGTGTTATAACTTAGGTCCTCAGGGGACTACTAGAGAAAGCAGGTCCTCTGGAAACACACATTGGATTAAGTCTGGTTGTTTCTAAGACTTTACTTTTGGCATTTTTATTCCTTATTTGGATGGTTATAGCAAGGAGGAAGAAGAAGAAAGGAAGGAAGAAGAGGAAGTTGAGGAGGAATATTTCTTGTGTCTTCTGCGTTTCATGTACCTCAACAGATATATGCCTAGTTATTTTATTTCTCAATTTTATTTTAAAAGTCTTGGCATTGGGAGGGTTTTCAAAATACCTAAAATCCAGATGCTATTTTAAAAAAAGATTGAGATTTATTTAATTGTAAAAGTTCTGTGTGATAAAAACCACCATCAGAATAACCTAAAACAAACAATAACAAAAAACTCCACATAAGTAAGGCTGCAAGATAAATGACAACTAGATAAGCACATTTCAAATAAAGAATTTGCATTTCTAATATGATCAGTAATAAGAAAAAGGTCCAATGCCCCAGCAGAAATATGAACAAAGGTTAGGAATAGACAAGGCACTGAGAGAGATGTGCAAATGACTAATCGATGAAAAGGTGTTCACACACACCAATAATTAGGAAAATGAAAAGTAAAAGAGCAAAAGAGTTCCTTTTTAGGAAGTCTATTTTTAAAAAAGGGTGGAGAGGGAATTCAAAGAAATACAAAATGACCAAAAGACAAGAGGATAAAAAAAGAAAAAAGACAACTAATAACAATGGATATACATGTAGAAAAAATGAAAAATACTCTAGGAACTTAAAAATATTAAGATTCATTCTGAAAGAGGCAGATAACCCAAATGGAATAATGACCCAACAACTAGAAAATAAATGGAAATTACTGCCAAATAATTATCTCCAAAAATGACCCTGGGTTTGGACCATTTAATAGGAGAATACTTTCACGTTTTCAAGAACAACCACTATTTTTGGCTGCTTAAAAAATTCCAGAAATATAGATTGCTTCACAGTTTAATTTTCAAAGTTTCTATAGCTTGGATACCTAAAAGAAGAAACTGTAACAGAAAGCTCAGCAGCACATTACAGAAACAATATAAACATGACCAAATAGGGTTTATTCAAGAAAAGTAAGGATAGTTTGATATTAGGAATTCCATAACATCATATTAATAAGGCAAGAGAGGCAAATATATATGTGATCATTCAAATCAATATTTCATCAGACTCTTATTCTGTGGTACACATCAGAATCATGGGTCTGATTCCTACTGTGGCAAATTATCTTACAGCATATGTATCTGGAGCAAGTCTTGGTCTATTTCTTTTCCAGTTTTCTCTGGGAACCTCTGTCCTTGTTTGAGAATTCCTGATTTAGAAAAAAAAAATGCTCATGAGACGATTCCTGATAGAAAATCACAGGAAATGAAGAATAAGATCATATATCTTTTAATAAGGACTATCTCATCTGAATAGTAAGCACAGAAATACAGGGAGCATTCCCATGGAAACCAGATGCAAGACAAGAATGACCACCAAAACTATTAGTAATTAGCATGGTTCCAGATATTCTAACTAAAGTAGTAAGACAAGGAAAAGATATTTTAAAATAGCTATTGCAAAAGAGAAGCCCAACTGTGATTATTTACAGATGATATGATTATCTATTCAGAAAGCACAGAGTCAAATAAAACACTACTTGAACTTAAAAAGTAATTCAGGAAGGGAACAGGTTAAAAATTAACTAAGTTCTTCCTTAACCTGCACTGCCAGTTAAAAAAAGACAGTGGGAGAAGTTTCCATTCACAACAGTTAATAGGTGTATAAAAACACAATGACTAGATATAACAAAAGATTAATTATAAGTTCCAATTTTACAGATATGAAAATGGAAAAATTGCATCTTAGAGTTAAGCCATACAATAAATGAATACAGATAATATAACAAAATATTTTAAAATCTCAATCCTAACTACTACTACCTACTGTGACATGTGCCAGTCTTTGTGTGGAGATGAGCATTTTACACGAGTATTCCATTTTCTACTCAGAAAAATCCACTACCATGTGGCACATGCCAATTACACCCACTTCTAAATGTGCCAAGCTGTTAGATGGCAAATCCTGAATTCCAATCCAGTTACAGCTGCCTTGCTCCTGACCACAACTCTGTAGCCAATATCTTCTTCCACTGAAGCACCTTGCTCTGTAGTTGTGAGTCAGGTGACAGTAAGTGAAATGCCAAGAAAAGCTCAGCTTCATGAGGGTCCAAGCTTTTCCACATCACCATTTACTAAAATATCCCAAGTGGAGAAGAGCAAGAAAGGACTTTGAAGGGAGCTATCAGCGATATCCGGGGCCTTGGCTTGTGGTGTGTCACCCACATACATTTGGACATTCTGCCATGACTGTTTTGGTCTCCTGCCCAAAACTTTATATGAGACCTTGAACAAGAAGTCTGTCTTTGCCATATGGAGCACTCTGTCAGCACGCAAAATAATGCTAGGTGACCACAGCACAGTCCAGGAAGGGATGTCCAGGGTTGTGACATTTTGCAGCAGACACCCCCTATTCATTACTGTGTTTCAAGTTCAGGCCTGCCCTTAGGACCTCTTCCAGAGTCCTGCATGTGAAACTGAAAGCAACACTTGAACTGCTGACAGAAGCAGCACTGGGAAGAGAATGTAACCCTCCAGCCCCAAAACAACAGTCCCCCATCCTCCCCAATCTCCAGGGTGGGTACTTGGAAACCACTTCATGTGGTCCTAAAGAAAGACTGAGGAAAGAACCATTTGTTGTCTGCAAATTTTCAAGTTCATATAATGCACTCATTTAATTTTTTAAAAAATATATTTTGTTATGCCTTGGTCCCTTGCTCTCTTTTCTTCTCATAGAAAATCTGAGAAGATGAAATAGGTCTTTGATTAAAAAAAAAAAAGAAAAGAAAAAGAAAAAGACAGCTGGGCACGATGGCTCACTCATGCCCCAAACCCCAGCATTTTGGAAAGCTGAGGGTAGATGGTTGCTTTAGCCCAGGAGTTTGAGACTTGCTTGGGCAACACAGCAAGATTTTGTCTCTACAGAAAATTTTTGAAAACTAGCTAGATGTAGTGGTGCACACCTGTAGTCCCAGCTATTCAGGAGGCTGAGGTGGAAGGATCGCCTGAGCTCAGGAGATCAAGGCTATGGTGAGCCATGATCATGCAACTACACTCCAGTCTGGGCAACAGAGTGAGACCCCGACTCAAAAAAAAAAAAAAAAAAAGGAAAAGGCATACAAAGAATGAAAGGCCAGAGTGGAAAAACAGCCTGTAAGATCTTCCTTAACTCCACATTTCTTTCCTGTAAAATAAAAATGCTTGAGTTGTAAAAAGAGAAGTGTCCCTGAGGGCTCAGCTTACTGCTCCTGTTCCCCCAGGCTGTACCACACAGAGATCTGGAAGGATCTTTCCATAATGGTTCCCACTGTGTGCTCTGAGACACTCCTTCATAATGTTAAGGCTTTCTGACAACAAAGCCTGAGTCCCTGCATATTCCAGGACCTACTGTGAGTGCTGGGACTACAACAGTAAGAAAACAAACAAACAAAAAACAAGCCAACAGAAGACACTAGGGGAAGTGGAATGGAGAACAAGGAGTATCTCATCACTACCATGAACAGGTGTTAGGCAAGGCTTGGCTAACAAGGTGACAGACTCTCCTGTTCCCAACCTCTGAAAGCTTCCCCCTGGACTCCATGGGCAGCATCTTCTCTAGATGCAAATCAGGTCAAGTCACCTTCCAAGGTGGAAACAGACACTGATGGTTTAAATAACATTCATCACCTTCCATCATTTTTTGCTGCTGTTACTCTAAATAACAGACATCAAATGAGTGTCTGACAAATAAACCAGTAATTTTATCATCACAGTGAATATCTGAAACTACACTCATTTTATAAAATAGTGAAGTGAGGTTCCACAGAGAGTAAATGGCAGAGCCAAAATTTACACCTGGGATATCAAAGACAGAAAAAGCTGATGTGGCCAGCCACAGCGCAGGCCACAAAACAGAGCACTTTCCTTACAGTTGTACCTTGAGGTGTGCTACACAGGGGCCACACTTCTCACCCACATCATCAAATAATTCTCACAGGATGGCCTCTAGACAGATGCAGGGAATACTCACTAAGGCCTGAAATGACAGATTTCTGTTTTTACAAATACTTGCGCTTCACACAGAGGAAGTATGTGCAGTACCAAGGAATAGGGTTCTGCAGGCTAACTGCCAGGACTCAAATGGCAGTTTGGCCACTTCTTGACCCAGCAACCAGTTTGGGTCTCAGGTTCTCCATGGATAAAGGTACAAATATTTATAGTAGTAAGAGCAGAGTGTTAAGATAAGGACTCAATGAGATGATCCGAGGTAAACACTTAGCATGATGCCTAGATTACGAGTTATGTGTTAAACAATTATATTAACAAACATTTATTTTCTTAATCTAACAGCCCACCTATTATTGTTGGGTTTACCAGTGTTGAATTGATTCAATATCAAGTAATAAGAACTACGGAACTTACTTTTTGAAATAGCTCACTCTTATCCCCTAGAATGACAGCCTTAAATAAAAATGTTTCTGCTGGTGCCTTTAAGAAATATCAAAATCAAAGATAGATTGGTGGCATGCACTCAATGTGCCTATTACTTGGGTTTACTGAGCTTGGAGAATGCTCATCCTTGAGAATACAGAAAAAAAAAGTCAATTGTCTTGGGTGACAAAGTACCATAACTTGCCCCTACACGTGAGCATCACTAAACACACGTACTCAAGGCAGGGTCCCAACAATGAAAGTCACAGATGGCCATTTGAAAGATAAGACAATAATTAAGAAACTAATGGCTTCCATGACATCTCTATATCTTTCCCTCTAACCACTATAAGTTACTACCTTTATAAGTTATTTACCCTTTAAAAAATTAGTTTTAAAAAACTAATTTCACATGATTAACGTATTACCTTAAACTAGGATGTTTTCATTTTGGAGAGGGAAAGAATGCTTGTTATAGTAGATAAAATTAAGTTTGAACAGACAGAAATGAGTCAAAACATTTAGGAGTAATATCTCATAGGTTATTAGGTAAAAAAGAGGCAAAGTCCTTTGTCTTTTGGGTTCATGTGTAGTTGTGTTTTTAAAAACCTCTGATTTGTCTTCCCTATCTTTGTGACTTTTTCTTGTATCTCCACAGAAGGATGGAATAAAGGATGAGAGGAAAATATAATTTATTTTAGAGGTGATTTAAAATTTATAGATATGCCACAGAAGTTCATCATTTTCCATCTTTTCTAAAAAAGCAGAGAGCTTCAAGAGAATTTCTATAGAGCTTGTCAAGTTCCTTCATTTTGGTTACCAATTTATGGGACTGTGTAAAAAAGACTGCCTGGTGAGGTCATAGGACCAAAACCAGTCATGTCAACAACAGGATTCTGTACAACTTTGAAATTCTTCATAGGAAATCATAAATAATGTCTATAGGTTAAAAAAAAAAAGGCTCAAGATGGTCTGTTCATTGTTCTGAGTCCCTCTCAACATGAACAGCTTGGAGATCTTTCTTCTCCCTGTTATCTTTTCCTCTTACATTTTGTAGGTTTTCTGGATTCTTCTCAATAAGTCTATGCAAATCCCAATAACGTAGCTGAAATCTTATTTTTCCAGTTGTGCTTTAATCACTATCTACATGAAGCAAACTGGGAAATGTCTTTTATGTCTCTTGGCACTTGTCAGGGGTTAGTTCTTTGCATGTGTCTAGGAGGAAGTTGTTGCCAAAGCTAGAAATTTCACAAGTGCCAACAAAGGAAAGAGTTGCTCATTTAGGCTTTCATTATATATTACTTAGTCCTTAATAATTCTGACCTTAAGAAGAGCAGGGGAGATGAGAATAACATTTAAAGGCAGAACCAAGGATTCATGACAAAAAGCCTCAAAAGGGAGGGAACCATGGTACAGTGCTATAGAAGGCTCAGAGAGGGTGAAGGTTACTTCCAGCTTCAGGAAAGACTTCTTGGAAAAAGTGTCTTTAAGGCTAGGCCTTGAAGGGATAGAAAAAAGAGTATTTGACCCAGAGGTAAGATCATTCCGGGTACCCTTGGAAAACCTCAAGATAAGTCCTGGTTAGAAGTCTTTCTTCGTCTTCCTGCTTAGACTTTGAATGTTTAGATGGCAAAAATGGACTTCCCAAATTAATTAGCACAATCCTTTGATGTCTCACCAAATTCCACTTCAAATTATTTTAGAAAAGAGATGCTGTTGAACTTGTGAAGTTTCAAGGCTTCTGCCTTCACTTTCCTCAGTTCTTCTTTTAGCTCACCTCCATTCCTTCACTATAATTTTGAGGCTGTTTCTTATTTCTGCATCCATGGGCAATAGTTGTTTATCCTGGTCCTAACAACAACCACCGTCTTTCTTCCCTGCCCAAACCCCAATGTCCTGCAGTCCTCATTTGCAACTCTCCCCCACACTGTGGAACTTGCATGGCAACAAAGGGTGCTCTGCTTTGTGCCAAGGAAGATCCAGTGAGAGATGCCTCCTGAGGCTTTTGCAGTCCATATCTCCTCACTGATGCTGCCTAAAGGTGCCCTGGACATTTCTGCAATCCCTATGCTTGGGGTTGGTTCTCTTGACAGAGGCTACACAAGACAGACTCTGAACCACCTTCAGCTCACATAGTTTGTTTTTCTCCTGCCCCATTGAGTTCAGAATGATTGTTTCTGATCACTTCTTTAACATATCAAGGTCACAAGAAATTCTAATCCTTTCCTGCAAGATGCCAGCTACTTCTGAGTGGGTTGCGTTCCAACTCAGTGGTTCCAGGGACTTTGAAATGGGCCATGTGTTTAACATATTGAACAAAGACTTAGATCTTGAAATGTGCATTTATCCTTTCACTTATTTTCTTAATTCGTGAATTGACTACCATTTATGGATCCTGCCTGTACATCTGTTTTAAATGTGGGAATTTTAAAAAATTCCTTCATTTGAATTAAACTCTCCATAGTATGTCACATATAGCTTGCAATATGCCAACCTACAGTAGGACAATTATCTTTTCCTTTGCAAATCTGATTTAAAAAATGAGCGAAGTCTTGTCCTTCTGTGGAATGTGTGCACGATGATGGGACACAGAGGTAGGTGGTACTTTAGAGAAAATCAAAGACTGGTTTATCCATATATTTTGAAAGAAATTACAGAGCCCTCTACACATTGAATCTAATGCCATGGAAATTATTCAAATGCCTGCTTGGTGCCAAGGGCCACACCCATTGAACTCATTCCAGAGGGATAAGAGAGTCTGCTTTCTGGCTCTCCATACTAGAGTCAAGCCTCGCAATTAATTCCATGTGTGCAACCGTGCATGTGGGTGAGTTCATGAGGCTCTTCTGTTGCCATTGCTGATTATATATAATCAGATCTACAATGTTGAGATGCTTACTATGAATCAGGTACTGTGCCAAGCACTTTACATAAATGTCTCATTTAACCTTCCTAATTAGCCTGTTGTACTGGGTAAGTACTATTGCTATCCCCATTTTACAGATGAATAAACTGAGGCTTGGAAAGGCACATGAAGTTTGGGTTTTTGACTAATATCTGCACCGCCAATTCTGAATTTATGTAGCTAAGTCAGAGTCCTTTGGAGTCTTGGCTAAGTTTTAGCCACAGCTAAATGACTGAAAGGTAAGTTGAATGAGCCCTATCCAAGGACAATAGTAGCATCTTCCCGAAGGTGGTGAATAATGAAAAGTGCCCCTGACCTCTGTTCAAAAGGAAAGTTCTAATCAGCCAGTGCCCCAGCCCTTAAAAACATCTTTCCCAGGACTTTATAGCAAGAGTTATAATACTGTGAGTCCTTGCCCTAGAATACATATGTTTGCATCATGAATTGTGGGGAAGACAGAATCTGGTTTTAAGTCCAGTTCCTCTAATTATTATCTGTACGATCTTAGGCAAGGTAATTTGTGTCACTGAGCCTCAATGTCCTTATCTGCAAGACAGGAATAAGAATAGTATGTGTCTATTAATACCTAGTAGGGTTGTTACAAGAAATAGGTTAGATTAAATCTAGTACATGTGCTAAAAAATTGACTACTATTTTTATTGCTGTTAGCACACTCAACCATCTCCATTCAGATGCAAGACTTCACTTGGAATCTCAATTATGGCAGAATATTTCACTAATAAGTTTTCATGCATTTTTACCTCTTATAAGATTTTCTAGTTAGTCGCACTTCATTTTATTTTAAATGGAAATAGCAATAAGGAGATAAGAATTCTTCTATCCAGTATATCTACAAGGACCCAAAACTGATCTC
The DNA here is from genome assembly GCA_027257055.1 of Cephalopachus bancanus. NCBI lineage: Eukaryota > Metazoa > Chordata > Mammalia > Primates > Tarsiidae > Cephalopachus > Cephalopachus bancanus. The sequence continues at coordinate 4,575,628 of JAPVLO010000087.1, forward strand.
CACTGATCCATCAGAACTCATTGTAAAAAATTACCTCTCTACATGTGATAACACTACTCCTATAGACTCAAAAGAGCTTCAACATCAAATTCTCTGGAAGAGATTATAGCCCAAGTCCAAAAAAGTCTCATGGCAGCTTCTCAAACTCATGGACTTTCCAATTTCTAGCATCTATTCAGTTCCTATGAGAAGAAACCCGTGTCCTGAAAGCCACCTTTCCAATCGTGACAGATGTTTTATGTGGATCTAGCCCCTAGTCACTAGTATTATTGACAATGAATATGAAGCTAATAGTACATCCATTCACACAAGCTTTTCATTATGTAAATCACACAAAATGACTCAGAATCTTCCAGAATCTTCCAAATTAGACTTACTAGAAGAAGAGAGAAGAGGATTTTTAATTAATCCCCCATATAGCCAGTAAAACTCATTCACCTCAATTATTATTTAGGCCAAATCTTATTATCTCTCTTCTATCATCTGAAAGCCAAGGAGAGTATGGCAGGGGTTGGACCAGTTCCAACTGGGATGAAAAGTTGCCTTAAACAGTGGTTCAGAATCTCCCTGATAATCTCAGAGTGCCTTAAACATTGGGCAGCTAGGACATGCCTTGACTATAGCAGAAGCCACTCCCCAGAGGGTATCTTGATTTTTGGCCATGTGCTGGGAATGAGCCCATGAACTCTCCCCTGTTTCTCACCAGCATGATCATGAGCTGCAATAGTTCAGCAGACAATTCAAAACCAATAACAATGACAGCACCACCAAAGGATCTTGATCCTTCTGTCCTGCGGATCTTTCCTTAAGAATTTAGCCTCCTTCCTCAATTCTTACCCAGATATACTGAGTTGGACAAGTAAAGATGATATAAAGACAGAAGCAATGGCCTAGAAGAGGGTCCCTTTGGGGGCCTCATTGATTCTGTAGCTGACTGACTGACTGGGAGTCTTTGAATATACCTTACCTCTTCCCTGGGTCTTGGTTCCCAGATAGAAACATGAACAGGCTACAGCAGATGGCCATTGGGGTCAGCTCTGTTCAGCTCTGATGATCCAACATTTCCATTTTCATTTTTGTTTTGTTTTTAATATATGCGTACAGAAGATTTCACACATAGAAGATTTCACACATAGTAAATGTATAGCTCTATGCATTTTCACAAACTGATCATACATGTGTAACAGTGCCCATCTGCCTTTTTTGGGCAACTTCCCAGTCACCCCCAATAGTGGTAACCACTGTCCTGAATTCTAACACCACAGTTTACTCTTTCCTGCTTAGACATTATGGGATCATATGTCTTTTTCTCCTTTGTTCTTTCTTTCACTCAACATGTTGGTGAGATTCATCCTTATTGTTATGTTATAATAGTTCATTCTTATTGTCCTAGAGTGTTCTACTGCATGAATAGACAAGCTTAAGGCTTAATATTTGCAGTTATTACCACATATCTGCAACTTTATACTATAACTATACTGTGATTGCCCTGAAAAAAGGCAGAAGAGCAGAGCCCTCCAGGGATAGCCTAAGGGAGACTATTTACTGCTTCCTGGGGCCGTGCATGCAATGTTCTTTCTAAGTCCTCCAGGAAGCTGAACACCTTCTAAATGCCCAGAGGTGCTGAAAGCAAAGTATCAGCACCATCAGGCTTGATTAAACAGTACTTTTTTGTACCTGCTACTATTCCATGAGATTTATACAGATAGATCCCAAGTCCCTTAGCAATTTATAAGCTAAAAAGACAACACTGTTGCACAGATTACAGACACAAAACTCAATATATAATCTAATTTAAAGAAAACCTTATATACATATATATAAATAAAAGGAAATACTTTATGTGCAAAAAGAGGAATAAAGGCATTTAGTAGAGTTATGTCAGGTAAAATTATTATCATTTCTTCAAACAATTAGTCTGAAAAGAACGCACAAGGAACGCAGGAATAAAAAGGCACATCGTTGCTGTAATCTGGGTTGATAAACTAGATAGAGTTAAAACAAGTTTAGCCGCTTTTTAAAAAAAGAAACAAAAATCTTCCTATTTCGGCAAACATAGAGGGTAATAAGACAACTAGTGATGCAGAAAGGCAGAGGAGTTCCAGAGCCATCATTTGCATCCCTTGACAAGGCCAGGAGACCTCTCAGCATCAATGTGATGTGATTTGGCAGCCAACATTGACACTGTTGGGAAATGTCAGCCTGAAAAGAGGCTGTTCTATTGACCAGATGTAAGGCAACGGCTTCGCTTCACTGGCCTAGATTACTGTAGCATACTTAAGTAGGCTGCCTGTCTCCAACTGCAAGACCTTCCCTCCATTCTCTGAACTGAAGCCTGGAGGATTTTCCCCAAATACAAACTTGATTGTGATATGCCCCCACTTAAAATCTTTTCCTACTCTGTACTCTTTACCCGCAGATAAAGTCCAAATTCTCCTTTGTGACTTAGGGGGCTTTGGAGATGTGATCTCTGCTGACCTTACCTTGCTCACCTCTCAACACAGTTAGGTCATATGGAACTTCTTATAGCTCCCTCTGCTTAGAACGCTTCCTCGCAGACTTTAGCTGGCTGCTTTGCTTTTCTCACAGGTATTAGGGAACTGCCAGTTTTCGGGAAAGCTCCCCAATGGCCCCTCTGTGCCTCTGTACCCCACCCACAACACAGTAATCACAGTTTTGTTCCCTGCTAGTGTAGGCAGCCCTGGTCAGTGCCTCATCCCGTTGGCACCCTCATCCCCTTGGCACTCAATAGTGTAGTCCCACTGCAGGACACCTGCAACTCCACTGGTGAGCTTCTTCTCTCTCTGCACTGCACAGACAGGCCAGAAGCACCAGAGTTCATGCTCCCGGGAGCATACCTCAGCTCATGGTGGAAGGAAGACAGAGGGTGAATATCCCTGCTATACCCCTCCAGATAAGCTACTTATATTCAAATTCCTGTCTGAAGGCCTGCTTCTGGGAAAGCCCAACCCTGGCCCATTCTCCCAACAGACAGACCATGAGCTCAGAGAAGCTACAGCAGCAGTGCCTACTACATGCCTGGCACATAATAGGTAAATGCTTATTGAATGAGTAGGGCAGGACACAATGAGCACTTGTGCATGTCTAGTTTTCTATTCAAAGGCAATACGGAGCCTAGCAAAGAACAGAGGCTCTGAAGTCAAAAGTCCTGTTTGATTCAAATGGGGAATCTTCCACTTCTGAGTGGTGTGACTTTGGGCAGGAGCAAGGGACACACCTGAACCTCAGCTCCTTTCCTTTCAACTTGGGTTTTTCTGAGACTCAAGGAAAGCTGTTTAAAACTGTGGGGAATTACACAAACATAAATAGGGCTTATTTTAGGCATTCATGTGGTTCTTTGTGAATAAATATGGGGAAAGAGATTTCATTCTAGATACCACAAGCACTTGTAGTGGGAAGAGGAAATTGATGAAAATTGGGACTGGGTAAACAGCTAATTCCATTTGGAGAGTCTTTAGAGGCAGACATCTCTGTTTTGATAAAGATCATTTAAATTCCAAAAAAACAGAATGAGATAGTAAAATAAGATTTTAAAAGTTCAGAAATAATTGCTAAATATTAATAGACATGAAAGATATGCATATATCTATCTCTCTCACATATGTAACAACAGACATGTAATGAACCATAAAAATATGAACAGTCTCAGCATATTTTTCACTGTTTTTCTCTTTTAACAGCTTCAGAATTCCAAAACACAAACACATATATGCCGAGAAATGTCTGATGTGTTCTGATCAAGCTAAAACAAGCATCATCTTAGAATCTTCATACAACTGCTTTTCTTTTCAAGACATACAAAAATCTATATTAACCCACTACACCACAATTTAGTATACAGAACTTAATAAAAAATAAGAATGGAAAATTAGAACATAGTCTAAAACAGTGAAATTCTTATTTGTGGTCAACACTGAATTAATTGAACATCTTTTTAATTTAAGGACCATATTTTTATTTCCTCTGTTTAACCGCTTGTGTTCTAGTGGAACATGGAAAACTCTAATCCACCATCATATTGATCAGTATTCTGTAAGAGTAAAGAGTATGTGAACATTTTTACCCCAGAGTTCTCAAAGTTAGTGCATCCAGGACTGGGCTTTCTCTACAGACCCTCACCCACGACTGTGTATCTTACATATCCATGCACATGGAGGACGTAAAATACATGTCAAACAAAATAAAGCAAGTTATTAAGTACAACAAAATCCTAAATCTTGGTGGAAGTCAACAGATAAACAGACTATAACAGTAGAATAGTCTAAATACACAATGCATAATTCATGGCTAAAACCGAGGCTGGGCTCATGCAATATTTCACCAGCTTCCCCTTTCAGTCTTTGAGGTTAAGACTGGGTAAATTGCACTGTTTTTGCTAACTCAGCAAAACTCTGGAAAATAAAAAAAGAAACTCCCATCCTTTTCAATAGTGGGAACAGGCAAGAAGGCAGAGGCTGGAGAAGGTGTGGTTCAGTTTCGAAGCTAGACATTTAAAAAGTAATTGTATACCAGGCTACCCATTACCTAATTAATAGATAATTTTATTGTTGACAAATGTTTGTATTGCTGCTAAAATCAGACAGCAGATCAACTTCCTTCCTCACATCCCATAGCAAGCTTCTGTGCTCAATTCACAATAGGCCTCCAATAAACATCTGTTGAAGGAAATTCTTTTTGATTTCCATTTGTTGTCTATGCAGCAATGAAATGTGTGTAGATGAATACACAATGCCCAATAATAATAGTAATGGAAAGCTGAATAAAGTGTAACATCCTTATGCAAATTAAATCATAGAAACTTTTCCCATTACTATTGATACATTACTACTTAATGTAGGATAAGCTAATAAATGAGGATGCACGAATTTCCCAAAGCTAAGAAGGTGAAACCCACTCCTTGGCAGCTCACCAATGGCCACAAGTGAGGATCTGTGCTGTTAAGGACCACTATGTCTTCCAAAGACTAGAAAGTTGAGTGTGTCCTGAGTGTATCCAGTATAGAGTATCTTTTTTAGCAACTAAGAAGTGAGAGAGAGAAGACAAATGTCAAGTCAGCACCAGAAGTTCATGCATCCCCTAACAATGGGAGAATCACCCTGGTGATGCTATAAGCCTAAGTCTTGGGTGGTAGATGAATCTGTCCAAACAGTATTATTGGTGCTGAGATAACTATGGATATAATTCAGTTCCTTCAAGGCACTCTGCAAATATTTGTAATAATAGAATATGAAAGAATGTTGTAAACACAAAAAGGTGAGAACTCCTGACTTAGCCTTTCTAAGTCAATGGATTTAACCAAGCATTAATATCTTCATTTGAATGTGTTGAGGTTGATTGTTATTTGCTAATAAAAACACCAACTGAACATTCTAATTACAGAATACCTGTGACTTAGTCACTGCAGGATTGTTTTTGCCTAAGAGCAAGTAGAAAAGATACTGGGTCTTCTAAGTTTTTATCCAGTGCTCTGGGGATGGCCTCCCACTGTCAAAAAAGGCCGTGGGAGACTAGAAAAAGAGTATTTTGATTATTTTACAACTCTTATTTTGACATATTGATGATATAAATACAATAGCAGAATAATATTGGTAATAAGAAAATCAAAAATTAAAACAATTAGAAAAGCCTAGACAAAGCAGGAATAATTTATAGGAAATCTGTAGAAAGCATACCACTATCCTTCCTATGAACAACCATGTTATCTTAGGGTCCCTATCTACACTTCACCAAGTTACCTTATTACATCATTAATGAATAAAGACAGAGATAGACCAACAGAAAAACTTGAGTGGTAGCTCCAAACTTTCATGAAATTTGGAAGATGGTGGTGAGTGAAAATTTTTAAAATGTGGATACAGTCAAGTAAAATCCATGGGGAATTGCCTAGATAATAGAAATGGTGCCAGAGCTCTGCAACATATACACACAGATTAGAATTTCTCTCTGGATCTTTAAAATATGTATTAAAAGCAAAACCATGCACCTTTCACAATATGAAAACTAAAACTAGCACGCTTGCAAAATGTGTCTTCTCTGAGTTGCACTTTAACGTTATAGCACCAGCTTTTATTGAGAGTTGCAGGCACAGCTCTATGAAAACCACATCAACATTTGCTGGGTTTGCTGTCAAGGGCATCCATTCTGTGGTTCAATATTCTTATAGAAAATCACACATAAGAAATCCTTTTGCTATTTGGTGCCAGGAAAACCTCTATCTCCAGAAACTAGTCTGCTTCTTCCCTTCTAACAGCAAGAATAGTACAATTGACCCTGTTTCCTTTTTTGCCCTGGCAGCCAGGGAGTTCAGGGCCAAACCTGATGATCAACCATAGTAATTATAATGGACTTTGTGGTTAAAAGAATTATTTCTTTAGTTTTTCATGGCTTTATTTTCAATTTTTAGTTTTATTAATCATGTTTAATGTGTCTGTGTATGTATGGACACATGTGAAGACTTGGGTTTAACTGTAATTTATTTCAAGTCCTTTTTGGAAAACGATGGGTTATGTTTACTTCATAAAAGTAGGGAATACAGGAAGATATCAAAATGTGCTCTTTCTTGGTACAAATAGCTTTCGTACGTGTGTGTGAGCATACATATTTTATCTTTCTCTTTAAGGATAACAACTTCTAAACAAGTTAAGTGTTAGTCAGTTTACACCCAGACAAGTTTTACTCCACCTATGAATTATTTCTTGACAAAATAATACATTCTTATTTATAGTTGATGCCTTTCAGAAAATTAGCACTATAATTCTGCAAAATTTGGTTAAGCTCACAGTTATCATGAGGTCCTGAAAGTTGGTTCTGATGGTTTGGCTGAACTCACAGAATAACTGTAGAGAATTCATTTACATTACATTTACCAAATGTTTGAAATGGACCATCATGTCATTTTCACTTTGCTTCAAGGTTTTCTTTTTTTCTTAGGTAATACATATGAAATTAATGGTTGATTTGCTTCAAATGGTCTATTTTCCTTCCCTGAGCCTGTTCTATTAGCCAGCTTACATTTAAACATACTTTAGTCATATAGATTTTCCACCGACTAATAAGGAAAACACAGCTTTTTTAAAAAAATCCTAAGAAAAGTATGTTAACTTTCTTTCAAATTATTGTTTTAAAAAAATGTTCCACATTAAATTCCCAAGCTTGGGACAAACCGGAAAGATCCCATGAGTTTTTAAGCCATATTCATTTCCCTGAGCATGGGGGCTCTGTATCCTGGATGGTACAATGCATTCAGTGCCCCTGTCAGTTGGAATTTAGGAATTCATTTCTCTTTAATGGTTGCCAGACCTCCTGGATAAACTGGGGCACTTGGCTTTGTCCCAGATCTCCATTGAGAATGGAACCCTCCTACTTACTTTCCCTTCACCACTGTAAGAATGTTGGGATCCTGCTGGCATAAAACTGTTTTGACCTCTGAATCATAAAGCTGTACATTAACAGTGGGATTGTTTGCAATTAGGTAACTGATCCTTTTCCCGTTTAACTTGAGTCAGCTCATTTGATACTAACACAGTGCTTCTGTAACTCCACCTCTCCACCCCCCACCTCTCACTCCCTTGACAGGTCTCCAAGAATAACTGGGTGGCTTTGTTCTTCAATGCTGCACATAACCAAGAGACCAAGAGGCCATGGAGGGACTGGATAACGGCTCAGGGTCTGGAATCAGACAAACCCACCTCAGACTGAATCTGGGGTCTGCCACTTCCTAACTGTATGACCTTGGGTAATAAATTCCTTAATTCTGTGAAACCTGAGTCTCCTCATTTGTAAACTGTGAATACCAATAACAGTACCTTCCTCATGAGGTTGCTTCATCCATTCACCAAATAGTTACCCAGAGTACCTACTATTTGCCAGGAATTGTGCTAGCACAAGGTATATAGTCAGAACATGCAACTCTCATTATAGCTGGGGAGTCACATACTAAACAAACAAATGAAAAATACATAGCTACAAATTTTGAGAAGCCTCTAAGTGAAATGGACAGAATTATTTGGTGAGTGACAATAAGTTGTCTGTCTGTAGGGTGGGGACAGAAATGACTTTGTAGAGAAAAATCAGTGAAGGCCTCTTAAGTGGAAAGCATTTAAATTACATTTGGAAAGTCAGACACAGGACATGTGGAAGAGCATTTCAGAAAGGGGGCTGAGCTACATATGCAAAGGCCCTAAACAGGCAAAGTCTGGCTTTTTTGAGGAAGAAGTGAATCACTGTGTCTTCAGTGGACTGTATAAGCAGAAAACTCCAGAATGAGGTTGGTGAAGATCAGTAGAGATCCAACACACAAAAATACGTTATCCAGAGTTTAGAATAGAGCAGATGCAAAAAAGAAAAAGGAAAAAAGTCCATGAGCCCACTGTCTTTTCTGTAATAAAAATTGTGTTGAAACACAACCACAAGCACTTGTTTATGTATTGTCTATAGCTGCTTTCACACTGTAACAGCAGATTTGAGTGGCTGCAACAGACCCACAAGCCTAACTAACATATTTACTATCTGGCCCTTTAAGAAAAAGTTATCTACTCTAAAACAGAGTAACCTTCAACAAATGTTTAAATAAACAACAACCCCAAAAAGCAAAAAATAAAAAATTTAAAGAACAAGAAAAGTAGGTCATTTTCTACATCCATGGGGGTAAGTAATGGGTTTTCATTTAAAAATCTTGGTGAGATAGCATAAATGAAAAATCCTAGAAAATGTAGAAGGCAGGAATATTGTAAAATTAAAATAGTCAAACTTGAAATATTTTAAGATTTTTCAGAAATTATTCTATCAACAGTATGGACACATTAAGCCCATGAAATAAGATCCATCTGCTTCTGACATCATGGCTGACTAGATTCTATGAAAGGCCCTCTCAAAACATAATTTTTATTGCATTGCTGGGCTCATAGGAAATAAGGAAGCCCTTTAAAGGACTAAAACAAACAAACAAACGAAACTCCAAAATTGAGCTGAAACAAGAATAGTATGCTGAGAGTCCACATTAATAGCAGGGGTTGCTCTGAGAGCAAACACCATGGTCATTTGTACAACTGAGAGACTAAGCCAGTGGCAAGTTGGAGAAACTTAACTTGAAAGTCCTGACAAACCAGGATCCTTAAAAGAGCTAGGCAAGTCTTCTCTGGAAAAAAAACATTTCCATTTTTAGTCACTCAGGGTTCCCACTATGATTTGCCAAATATAAATCCCTAAAGAACTCCAAGCATATAAGGAAACCAATCACCAATGAGGGAAAGATAGTAGAATAAATAAAAATAGCATAAATTTAGGTATACATTTCTAATGGCTTCAGAAATTAGAATTATTAACAGCAGAATATAAAATGTCTATTTTTCAAGATGCTTGTAAATAATATACATATATTATACATATACATATTATGTATAAAATAAATATGTATTGCATACCAGAATTTTGCTAAAAGAGTAGATTTTAGGTGCTCTTTCTACACATATACAAACTCACACGAATTAGAAACAAAAGAAAGAAATTAAAGAATTATATAAAAAAAATAAGCATGCAATAAAAGACCATCAAAGATAACTTGGAAATTTTGAAAAATAGAATTAAACTTTGGGGAATAAAAAATACAACTGTTAATCTAAAAAACTCAGTGAATGGGCTTAATCACATATTAGAGAAAGTTCAAGAGAGAGTCAGTGAACTGGAAGATAAAACTAGAGAAATTACCCAAAATGCATATTAGAGAAAATGGGAGTGGGAAAGTGAGAATGTTCTGACAAGGGATATGAAGGACAGAAAGGTAAAGTCTAGTCTAGCACACTTGTAATTTGAGTCCTATAAAGAGAGACTGGCAACACAGAGAGAAGGTAAGAGACATTTGAAAAGATAAAGGCTGATAATTAAACAGAACTTTTGAAAGATATGAATTTATTCATATATATAATGAAGTAGGATAAGTAAAATAAAATTAACATTGATAGAGTGTAGTAAGACTACAGAGCATTAAGGAAAAAATCTTAGAAACAATCACAGAGAAAAGCTAGTCAATTACAATGATCCCAACAGACAACTTTTCCACAGCAACAAGTAGAAGTCAAAAGTTAGTAGAATAATGTGTTGCTGAGAGAAAATAACAATTAGCCTAAAATTAGGTGAAGAATTAGGGTGAAATAAAGACATTTTCAGAGAAACAAAGATTGAAATAGTTTATCACCAATAAATCTACACTGAAAAAACTTGTACAAGGAGAATAAGCCCAGAAGAAAAGGTTGAGCTATAAGAAATGGTAAACAAAGAACATTATTTTTTTTAATTTTTACATATGTTTATTTAGAATTAACTCTATTTTAAAAAAATAATATCGAATCTGTTGGCCCAAGAACTAAAAGAATAATCAAAGTACTAGACAAAAAGAACATGTAAGTAAGAGGATGGTTCACAGAGTCATTATATTTTATCATCTTTATATTATCTGGAAGGAGAATTCATTGACTACAATGGCAGGGATAGCAAGGGCCATGCAGAGCTCAGTCACACAGTTTTAAAATTTTTTCTCTCAAGGCTGATCCAGCAACCACCACAGATGGATGCCAAAAGTGCCACCACAAAGTCAATACTGCACATCTGAATGAACTGACTACCTAGTGACAAGCTGACGATACTAGACTTCTCTGGCTTTAGAGAGGGCACTACTCTAACTTTAAAAAGGACAGAAACATTCTGTATATGAGTTTCCTTTTCCTTCCTTCAGCACTTTTTCCAGGACCACAATTTTTAAAAATATTGTGATAATTGCTTTATTGCAGTAGTCTGGAATTGAACCCACAATATCTCCAAGGTATGCCTGCATATATGTAGTATTACCCACCAAAATTGCCATCTTAGAAAGAATTGTTGTAGCATGCCTCAAGATGTTTTTGTTATACCACTTAGAGCCAGTTTGGCTCAGAGAAGAAAATCACTAATAGTTCATATAGCTCTTTATGATCACATCTTGATTTTAACCAAATGGCATCCAGCTTGATCATGTTATTGCCAGTGGGTTGCCTGCAAATGACAGTCAATATTTACAACGTTTAAATGAATTCTCAAAAGAAAAAGCTTTATAAGCTTTTTTAATACACTGAGGAGTGTATTAAAAAAAAAAAAAAAGAAGGGAAAAGAAAAAACTCTGAGGGAATATTCCAAAGAGGAATTCCTAACATGCTATGTGCAAAAAGAATGTTGATAATATGTTTGTCTTAATAAGACCACAACTTTGAAGGACACAAGCTTTTTCAGTTTTGAAAATTAAGTAATACATTTGTTCTTTCTATCCCTTTTGACACTGATGTATGATTTAAATAGTGGTGTCATATATTATGTTATATAATTGATAGGATCAAAGAAAACAAACTTTATTATAAGACCCCATTTGCATTAAAACATGTAGAAAATTAGGATGTTGTTACATCTTTCTCCAAAGGCTGTCTTGCTATAAGAGAGAAGTATCACCAACCTTTCTGCTTCTAAGAGCTTGGGAGGAGGCTGTGGCAGCGATTCTAGAACTAAAGGTCCTCACCAACATTGGTGTTTCATTTTTAGGGAGATTATGTATTACTTCTGGTGGTTTTATGATATAGCAATAATTTTCAATAAGACCTCTCCTGAAATCCCTTTTTTATTTATTCAAACACTTAAGCATTTATTATGTGCCAGCTGGTCTGTTAAGCAAAGAAAATAAAATAGTTCACTTCTCTAGTCGATAGAAAATGGGCAGGACCACAATTCTTGGACATACAAAATGCCTTATCTGTCACATGCTATCCTACAGAATATCACCTTTGGGA